>BSBK01011981.1:0-338477 GCA_027943335.1 Chamaecyparis obtusa
AATATAATTTATAATTTATACAAATATAACTTAAAGTATAAGAAATTAAAATTATCAAACTTATACTTAAATGTTATATTTGTATAAATTACCCCCTTCTCTCTCTCTCTCTCTCCCTCCCTCCCTGCCTCCCTCTATCTCTCTCTCTCTCTTCCTCTCACCATGTGAATCTATATCTTACATATGGTGTGCACCCCATAAGGCACACACACTATGTAAATTTATGATTTTCATAGCGCGTGCGCGCTATGAAAATCATAAATTTTCATAGTGCGCACGCCCTATAGTGCGTACGCACTATGAAAATTTATGATTTGCATAGCACGCATGCGCTATGAAAATCATAAATTTTTCATAGTGCGCATGCCCTATAGGGCGTGTGCGCTTTTGTGCATGCACGCTTTGTAAAGGATTTGAATTTACCAATCCTAAGGCTTTGGATCAACCTTGGAGATCCAACCCAAAGGCTTGGACGATTTAAATAGGCCTGAGACATGTTTTTCAAGAGACATACAAAAAAATGACATCTTTTTTTGTGTGCTCCTCATCAGGTTTACTCGTGGCTCAAGAACGTAAAGATCAGATGACATGATATTGTAGATCTCTTGTTAGCTATCTGAGCATATAATTTAGTTTGAATTCTGATTATGTTAAGTTTTTCAACTCTAATTTCTTTTGTCTGTATGTCTATTTTTTGTAAAAAACCAACATGCAGTATTTTGGGCATTGATTTTGGCCCGTTCATCAAATTTTGCAATAAGTTAGATTTTTAGAAACTAGACTGCATTCTACACACTTTAAAAAAAAAGAAAATTTAATTTTTGATTAGTTTTAAATGATTTCTAGGGGGAGCACACAAAAATTTCATGTTTTCAGGATGTATGCTCTTCGTAAATTCATAAAAAATTATACGTTCACAAAAAAATTACCAAAAAAATCTGGGATAAACTACGTGATGTTAGCTAACTTCTCACTGGAGCGATTAAATTTTTTTTTTAAAAAGTTAACATTTTAGGGGGAGTACACCAGACGCTATGTTATGTTTTTGGATAAAAAAACAGGACCACTTTTTGTGCTCCCCCTTTTTGAGGGCCTTAATCTACACCATTTTAAAAATAAGTTAGTAGTTTAGGAACTAGATTCAGAGTATTACAACTCTTGTTTTTTATCGCATCTTAAATTTTGAGTCTAACTATCTTCAATTTCTTGTTGAAGTTCAGAGTTTTTTGATTTCAGGAAAAAAGTGGCATCTTATACCCCTTTTTGGTCCCCCATCTTTGTGCACTTACCCTTGATTACATTTTGTCTTGTTTGAAATATGTTGAGAACTAGGAGGGACAACAATCAGTTCCTTCATAGGCTCTGTAGGAGGATCAATATAATCCTCAGTCAACTAAAAAGAAACACTAGGAGCTTGATTAATAGAACTAAAAGCCATGGAAAAGGAGGTATGGAAGTCGTAGGAAAAATAACATGGTTAAGATCAATCTAAGGCATGCTTAACTCAAGAATCTTGTGATGCTTATAGGCTTGCTATGATCTAAAAAGGTTATCAGGTCGAGAAGGGCATGAATTAGGTAATGAAGGCCAAAAGAAGTCAAGCTTAGCACAATCCCTGGGCCTAGAAAGTTGATATAAAACTATGAATAATCATCTTCACTTCTTCATCATAAATGAATTTAAGACACTCCTAGATAGGAGAAGCAACCAGCATGCATGGCATTCAACCAAGGAAAACCTAGCTCAACTTGAAACTAATCAGAAGTAGGAACACAAAAAAGGTAGTATCCACAACTTTACCAAAAATTTTAATAGGTAAGTTAACAGAACCAAATGATGGATAAAGAAAACCATTACAAGTTTGAATCCACACATCCAATGTATCATAAGAATCACATTGTAATTTTTTCATATAAAGATTTTCTTCAGTAATAACATTGACTAAGGATGTAGGATCAACAAGACAACCACACGTAGGTATCTTAGAAATCTTAGCATAAATGTAGAGGGGACCATTAGGAGATTTAATAGTCTCAGAATCATCGAAGGTAATCAAGAGTTCCCTAGGTCTTTTATTCTTACATTGTTTTCGAGGTTGAAGTTTTTGTTGGAGATTTGCCAGCAAGCCAGTGTTGACTGTATGTTTGTCATTGATGACAACATATGGTAAGTAGCATGCGTAGAAGACTTATGTAGTAAGATTCTAGTATATTCATCATAGACATGTTATCAGCATGATATCATGGTTGCAGAGGTTAATTGTTAGTACAAACAGTTATATAGCAGCTTGTGTCAACAGTGTTCCTGATAGAGTTTATAGGCAATGTTCTATGAATGATTGTCTGTACAGTTATCATGGAGCCTTAAGCAATTGGATATGTGATGGATACATGTTAATGATGTTAAATTCATAGATGTAGAGTATGATAATCATTAGAAATGAATTTATGTAGTCACTATTCACCAGTAGTAGTTTCCTGTGTTTATTCAGAAGAGCTAACAGAGATTATATTGGTTCAGGAGTTGCACCTATCATTTCAGTATGAATGCTTGGATTAGTTCTTGGAGAAGATTTATTAATGTTTGGTTAAGAGAGAATGATGTAATTCAGCTTGAGGAGAAAGTTTTAGTTACTTTGGTAGAGCCGACAGTGTGTAGCATGCGTCTACATTTATTATTATCGGACAGGTCCTAGAAAGTGTTGCGTACTTAGTAGAGTTGAAAGAATCATCATTGGATTATGTTATGGTTTCTCTAATATGATTTCAAGGTGGTTCTAATAGGATAACTTGATTATATCATTTGGAGGAAAGATATTTATATGCAATTATTTGGGATTGCTAAGGTGTGGTTCATAGTTGATTGTAAAGAGCATAGCAGAGTGTGTGAAGTGTTGAGCCATCAACATAAGATCTATGTGACCAAGTAAAGAGTTTTTGCTATACATTGGAACTGATCCAGACAATAGCTGAAGCATAGTTCACCAATATCTAGATATAGTGTGTATCTATTATTCAGAAGGTTGTAGCCTTCACCCCTTTGAGTAGTGTACTCTCAGACAGTGCATCCTCACCCTTAACAAGGTTGATTGTAAAATACTCCTAACAGGGTCCGACCCTTGACTAGGTCACTATACTAAATACATTGTAAAGCAACTCCTAACAGGGTTAAGGGTCTTCTAATAAGGATCATAATACACTAGTGCAGATTATTAGTGGGTGTCAATTCCCACTGGGTTTTTTACCTATTTGGGTTTCCCTGTAACCAAAATATTGTTGTGTTCAAGTGTTCTTTCATTGTGTTTATTCTTATGTTTAAGTATACTTAATTGGATAAAGAATTGAAACTTGTAGATAACTAATTCACCCCCCCCCCCTCTCAGTTATCTATTGGGACTATTCCTAACAATTGGTATAAGAGCCAAGTGCCCTAGTGAGAAAGTATAACATCTTGAGGTTGATCAAATGGAATTCTTTAGGAAAGAAATTCATAAGTTTGATGAAGAGAATTATCTTGATTGGAAGAACAAGATGGTGACACATTTGCAATGCATTGCTTTTGAAGTTTTTGATGGGACTATCAAAGAAGTTAAGATCCCTACTTTAGCAGACCTTGTAAAAGATGATGCTACTAAAAAGCATAAGGAATTATTTCATCAGAATTCAATATCCAAAGAAGCCCTTATCAACACCCTATCTAATAGTTAGTTTTCAGAAATAAAGAAAGTAGATACAACCCACAAGATATGGAAGCACCTAGAAGACATATTTGAAGGAGACAAACAAGAAAAGGATGTGCACAGAAAAACTTGGAAGAAAAGATACAATGCATTAGAGATGCTACCTGAAGAGAACATCAGAGCTTACAACCAAAGGATTAATGAAGTTGTTGCAGGAATCAGGAAAAATTGTGGAGAGATCTCGGAAGAAGACATTATGGATAAGTTGATGACCACTCTCATAGTAGAGTATGAAAACAAGATCAACATCCTTGATGAGACCATGCATCTTACATCAAATTTCAAGAGAGAGACCTTGATCAGCAAAATTTCAGCTTTTGAGATTTCAAGATTGAAGAAAGAACCTAAAAGTGAAACAACCTTTAAAGCATCAGTCCATGGTAAGAAATCTACAAGCACTTCTACTAATTTTGATGATGATGATGAAGAGAAAGCACTAGATGATTTCATTGCTATGATTGCTAAAAGAGAAAAGAAAGGAAAAGGGAAATATGAAGGTCAATTTCCATTTAAATGCTTTTCGTGTAATAAGATTGGTCACTTTGAATCTAAATGTCCTACAAGAGCTAGAAAGTTAAAAAATGACTACAAGCCCAAGTATTCAAAGGAATGCTACTATGTTGGAGATGGAGTATCAGATGAAGATGAAATTGGATTCATTGCTATCATAGAGAAAATGAATAATGGAGATGAGAAAGAGGAATAAAAGTTAGCATTGATCTCACAAGCAGACATAAGGACATATTGGATCATAGATAGTGGATGTTCACATCACATGATAGGTGATAAAGATAGGTTTGTTCATTTAAACAAGTACAATGGTGGCATAGTTAGATTTGGAGATAACACTTCCAAACCCATCATTGGTAGAGGAACCATCACCTTGGATGGAAAGAAAAACACTAATGATGTTCTTTATGTTGATGGTTTGAAACATAACCTACTAAGTGTTGGGCAGTTACTTGACAAAGGTTACAGATTGGAATTCAATAGAAACAAGTGCATCATTAACAACAAAGAATGAGAAATGATTGCATTAGGATAAAAAACTAAAGGTAATATTTTTTAGCTTAATCCAGAAGCAAGTTGTTTTATTGCTAAAGTAGATGATAGTCGGTTATGGCACAAAAGACTATGTCATATCAATTTTGATAACATTGTAAAGATTCACCATGTTAAGGTAGTAAGAGACCTACCTAGCATACCAAAGCCAGTTGATACTATATGCATGGAATGTGTAATGGGAAAGCATGTGTGGAATTCATTCAGGAGAAAGCATAACTCAGTAGAGAATAAGTTGGATCTGATTCATACAAACCTATGTGGACCAACTCAAACAAGATCATACTATGGTAAAAGGTATTTCATTTTGTTTGTAGATGATTATTCTAGAATGATGTGGGTTGCCTTCTTGAAAGATAAGTTAGAAGCCTTTGAGAAGTTCAAAATATTCAAAGCTAAGGTTGAGAATGAATCTGGACTAAAGATAAAGTGTCTAAGATCAGATAGAGGATGATAATCACCTCTAATAGATTCTATGAGTACTATGAAGAACATGGCATAAAAAGATAGTTAAGTGCACCTAGAACCCCTTAGCAGAATGGGATTGCAGGGAGAAAGAATAGGATCATCCTTGATATAGTGTGCACCATCATGATTGAAGGAAAAGTTGGACACACCTATTGGAGAGATGTAGTCAATACAGCAGTCTATACCATCAATAGAATTCAATTAAGACCTGGCACAAACAAGACACCTTATGAGCTATGGTTTGGTAATGTTTCCATAGTAAAATACTTTAGAATCTTTGGAAGCAAGTGCTACATCAAGAGGGATGAAGCAGTAGACAAGTTTGATGCAAGAAGAGATGAAGGTATTTTCCTTGGTTACTCTACTAAAAGAAAAGCTTATAGATGTTTCAATTTAAGATTGAAGAAGATAATTGAAAGTGCTCATGTTAAGATTGATGAAAAGTTTATGGTTCAAGAAAAATATCATGATTACTCACCCATGATTGAAGAAGAACCCAGGCCCTCCACTAGTGAGACAATTATTGAAGAAATGTTTGACAGTATTTATGTGTTATTCAATGACCCTGATACAAGTGAAGAAGAAAATCCTAAGGCAGATGAGACAGTATCACCTAAAGCTCCAAATTTTACATCTAGATATCATTCCAAGGATGACATCATTGGAGATTAGAGCGGCAAAGTCACAACAAGATCAAAAACAAAGAGTTCTGCAAGCAATGAGGTGGTATGTTTACTATCTCAGATTGAACCTTTAAGTGTTGAAGATGCATGCAATAATTTAGATTGGCATGATGCTATGAAAGAAGAACTAGATCATATTATCAAGAATGATACTTGGGAACTAGTCCCAAGACCTAGTGAGAAGAATGTGATTGGAACAAAATAGATATTTAGAACCAAGATGAATGAAGATAGTATAGTAGTAAGAAATAAAGCAAGATTAGTATGTAAGGGATATGCGCAAAGAGAAGGTATTGATTATTCAAAAACATTTGCACCATTGAGCAAATTAGAAGCCATTAAGTTGTTTTTAGCTTATGCTACATTCAAAAACTTCAAAGTTTATCGAATGGATGTTAAGTTAGCATTTCTGAATGGAGATCTAAAAGAAGTATACATTGAGCAGCTAGAAGGATTCACCCTATCAAACAGACCTAATATGGTATGCAGATTGAAGAAAGCCCTCTATGGAGTTAAGCAAGCCCCTAAAGCTTGGTATGAGAGACTTGATGGATATCTAACAAAAATAGGATTCAAGAAAGGAGTAGCAAACTGCAATCTATTGATAAGAGAGACATCTAAAGGATTACTACTTGTAGCTATATTTGTTGATGACATTATCTTTGGAGGTAATGACAAACTAAGTGCTGAATTTTCTAAGGAGATGCAAAGAGAATTTGAGATGAGCATGATTGGACCTATCAAGTACTTTTTGAGATTAAATGTGCAGCAGATAGAGAAAGGAATTTTCATTAATCAATACAAGTATGTGAAAGAGATATTAAAGAAATTCAAGATAGATGATTGCAAGCTAGTAGGGAAACCTATGATAACTAGATGCAAGCTTACAAAAGAAGATGACTCACCAATAGTAGATATAACATTGTACAAGTCTATGATTGGCAAACCCATTTATCTTACTCAAACTAGACCTAATATTTCCAATGTAGTTGGCATAGTTGGAAAATTTGTAGCAAAGCCTAAACAAAGACACCTCATGGCAGTAAAAAGGATATTCAGATAATTGCAAGGCACTATAGACTATGATCTATCATATCCTAACTCAGAAAATATTGAACTTCATGTGTATACTGATGTAGATTGGGCGGGATGCATTGATGATAGAAAGAGTACATCAAGAGGAGAAGTGTTTCTTGGTGACATACTTGTCACTTGGATAGGAAAGAAGCAAAATTGTATCTCTCAGTCAACAACTAAAGCAGAGTATGTTGTAGGAGCCTTGAGTTGTTCTAAAATTATTTGGGTCAAGCAGATGATAAAGGATTTTGGAATTTAGATTGATTATCCTATTGTAACTCATTGTGATAACACCAGCACTATCAATATGTCAAAGAACCCTTGTTAGAATAACTGAGAGGTGGGTGAATCAGTTATCCAGTGTCCCAAAATAATAAGTATAATTCAAAAAATCTTCTTTAATTTCTACTTGTCGATAAGCAATAATAACTCTCACTGTCTATGCTTTTATCGATTACCAGTCTAATACTTATAACAATTTACCAATCAAATCTAACATGTAACATGAAAATTATGATAACAAATAAATATCACAATCAACACATAACACAAGAGATTTAATGTGGAAACCCTGTAAAGGAAAAAACCCCCTGGGATCGGCAACCCAAAATTGTTCACTCTTCTGAAGTGAGATCGGTTAAGACCCAACACTATTAAAGGTTACAAACACACTATCAAGTGTGACCTTCTTATATAATTTTAGACTAGAAGTTATCGTCCAACCAGCATTCACTATGGGGTCAACAAGATAACAATGTTCATTCTATGAATGATACATCATAAGAATTTCAGAGTCCACTCGGTTAAGAGATTTAAACTATATGTAATGGTTAAATATGTAATAGTAAAATGACCTACCTTAATACAACTTCAATTGTAGATTACAAATCAATATTTAGTCCATACAAATCCTTCTGATCAATATTTCACTTCAGATTCAATACTATATCAACTTACTATTCATCGGTAATAGCTCTCTGTAGCTCAGTAATTATTTTGCAGCTCAGTTCTCACTAACCAGTATGATCAGAATGCATGAAATCTTGTTCACATGAAATTCCTGTAGCTTCTTCTAACTCTTTTCATAAATAAATTTTGTTCTCTTATAGAGGCAAGTAAATCATTTTCTTCTCCACCATCAGATTTTGTCACTTAATCACATTCATAGATTTTTCTACTTAAAACTTTCTCGGTACTTGTGTCAATAACACATTTTAATTTGCTCTGTTAGATCTTCCTTAAATTTTGTCAATCGTTGATCTGTGTAACAAACTTTATCTGTTACCTTGATGTTATACTCTTTCTAGCTCATCAATCTTATTGGCTAAACTAATCATTTAATTCATTCTGTCCTCCTTGATTAACAAAGAATGTGTCGGTGAACACTACTCGGTTAATAATGTGGACGGTATACACTACACTTCGTCGGTGTATATAAGAAATGCTTCATTTACCGATAACACTGCTTTGTGTCTTTCAACTCTATACTTCATTATAGATGAATGTAACATAATAAAGTCAATATCATCAAGTCATAGACTCATCAAAAAAGTTACTCAATGTGTTCCTTATCCTCATCTATCTTGTACATCTTTCCTCATGTAGATTTCTCTGTTCTTCATTTCTTTTCCACTTTTCTTCAGATGTTTCGGTGTAGTAACTTACAAGATAAGTGTTGTCAAACTAATTGACATCAATGACAACATAATATTGATTTAATCATATTCCATATCTAATCAGAAACTTCTCAGTGATCTTGCAATCACAAATCCTTCAATCAGATTCCAAATTAGTTGTAGTCCAACAATCTCTCCCTTTGGCATTGATGGCAACTCAAGTAATATGAAATGTACCATACACATACCAAACATACATTCTACAACTTTGTGAACAAATTTTGTAAGTCAAATAGACTTAATATGTTTAATCACTACGTTACTGAACTAGCATTAAGTAATATAGCTTTACCATTATGTAGTTGTGATCTTTTCAGTGCTTCTGTTCCATTCAGATTGTCTCTCCCTTAGATAGTTCTTTTCGGTGCTTGTATTTTCAAACCTTTCAACCTCTTTCATATTGTTCATCTCTCCCTTTCATTGTTGTACATTCCTTTCATATTCTCTCCCTTTGACAACAATGCCAAAGAAACAAATAAACAATCAGCTCTGTAGTAGCCAAGTAACTCTCTGTTGTGTTTAGTACTTCCTATGTATCTCTGTATACTGATATCTCATTGGTTCAAGTGCTCAAACTTAATCACAACCTTGAACATGATTCAAAGTGCGAACTATGTTGCATCAACATGAATGATCTTCTGATAAAAGTAGGCTGATGCAACATCTAGATCACCTTAGTGACAGATAGACAAGGGACGGACCCCAAGTCTAGTCCTCAAGTATTCAAATGCATCCTTCGGTAGAGGTTTTGTAAAAATATCAACAAGTTGTTCTGTAGATGTAACAAATTCTAACTTTACTTTCTTCTCTTGCACTTTTTCTCTTAAGTAATGATACTTAATAGATATATTCTTTATCTTAGAGTGCATCACAGGATTCTTTGAAATATTAATAGCACTAGTGTTGTCACAATATATCATCACTGGGTCAGTGATTACCTCATTCGTTCCTTCCAACACTTGTTTGATATATGCAATGTTTGAATAGTTAGTAGCAATAGCAACATACTCTGCTTTAGCTGTAGACTGAGAAATACAAGCCTTCTTTTTACTTGTCCAGGTTACAAGTCTTTCACCAAAGAAAAATGCTCCTCTGATGGTGCTTTTTCTATCATCCACATTTCTAGCCCAATTAGCATCAGTGTAAACTTTCAGTTCAAACTTCCCTTCCTTAGGATACCATAATCCATAATTCTTTGTTTTTCTTCAAGTATCTTAAGATCCTTTTTGTAGCTATCATGTGTGATTCTCTAGGATTAGCAGAAAATCTTGCAACTATACCCACAGCATGTGCTATATCTGTTCTACTGTGAACTACGTACATTAACTTACCAATCATGGATCGGTAAAGTGTCTGGTTTACCTCGGTCGTTTCATCCTCCTTTGTCAATTTGCATCTAGTAGCCATCAGTGTTCCCACAGGTTTAGCATCTTCCATGCCAAATGTCTTCAGTACTTCCTTTATGTATTTAGATTGTGTGATGAATATGCCATCACTCTCCTGAATCACTTGTAGTCCAAGAAAGAACTTAATCTCTCCAAACATAGACATTTCAAATTCCTTTTGCATTTCATTAGCAAATGCCTTACAGACAAGATCTAAGCCACCAAAGATGATATCATCAACAAATATTTTAGCAATGATAATAGTATCATCAGTATCACCTTTCACATACAAATTGTTATTTTCACTTGTTCTTACAAATCCAATACTTAACAAATAAGTATGCAATCTTTCATACCATGCTCTCGGTGCTTGTTTTAGTCCATATAAAGCTTTATGTAATCTACATACCATGTCTTTATTGTCAGGATCAACAAATCCTTTAGGTTGTTCAATGTAGACTTCTTCAAGTATACCATTCAAAAATGTTGACTTCACATCCATTTGATAGACATTGAATTTTTTATGTGCAGCATATGCAAGTAGCATTCTAACTCCTTCTAATATAGCAATAGGTGCAAATGTTTCACCATATTCAATACCTTCTTCCTATGCATATCCCTTGCATACTAATCTAGCTTTATTTCTTATGACTTCACCGTTTTCATTCAATTTATTCCTGTATATGCACTTAGTACCGATAACATTTTTATCTTTTGGTCAGGGTACTAAGGACTAGGTTTTATTCTTTTCTATTTGCTCTATTTCCTCCTTCATTCCATTAACCCATTCTTCATTTTCTAATGCAACTTTCATAGTTTTAGGTTCAAACTCACAAATTAGACATGTACCTTGTCTTGTTTTGCTTCTGGTTTGCATTCCAGCATGTCTGTCTCCAATGATTTGTGTTTCAGGATGATGTCTCCTGACAAAACTAGCCAAGACTTGATTTCTCCTTTCTTGTTCATCCTGCTTAGGGTCATTTCCTTGCTTGGCAGCTTCTTCATGTTCATCGGTTTGTGGTGCCTATTGTACTGCATTATTTCCCTGCTGACCGGTCGACATAGTCTATGGTGTCGGTAGAAACTCTAGATGTTCAATGTAAGTGAATCTACCATAGTCTTCCAGTTCTTTTGTACTTCCTCTATGTACTTGTCATCAAACTCATCAATACAAACATTAGTACTTTCAACTATCTTATTTGTAGTCTTATTCAAATATTTGTATGCTTTTCTTGTAGTGGAATATCCCAGAAATATTCCTTCATCTCCTTTAGAATCAAATTTGTCATTTTTCTCATCTTTCAAAATAAAGCATTTACTTCCAAAAATTCTAAAATAACTTACAGTAGGTTTGTGTCCGAACCATAGTTCATAAGGTGTTCGGTTGGAGTCTTTCTTTAGTTGTACTCGATTAAGAACATACACAGCTATACTGACAGCTTCCCTCCAATATGTCTGAGCAACATTCTTTTGTATCATCAATGTTCTAGCACAGTCAATTATAGACCTATTCCTTCTTTCAACAATGCCATTTTTCCGAGGTGTCCTCGGTGCAGATACCTACCTTTTGATTCCATGCTCATTACAAAAATTAGTAAATTCATCAAAGATAAATTCACCTCCTCTATCAGATCTTAAACATTTTATTTCTTTTTCAGTTTCTTTCTCTACCTTAGCTTTATACCATTTAAACATTTTGAAAGCTTCAGATTTCTCTTTCAAGAACATAACAGTCATCAGTCTAGTATATTCATCAACAAAAAGAATAAAATATCTATCACCAAAATAGCTCTAAGTTCTCATAGGACCACATAGGTCGGTATGAACCAACTCAAGTATCTTCTTTATTGAATAGTCTTTTCTTTTAAAACTAGATTTAGTCATCTTACCTTTCTGACATTCACGGCACATGGCATGATCAAGTTTTGTCAAGTTAGGCAGTCCTCTAACTTTTTTCTTTCTACTAATCTTGATCATGTTGTCAAAGTTCACATGGCATAACCTTCAGTGCCACAACCAAGTATCTTCATTCTTTATTAGCAAACAAGAAGACTGATCCATATCAAGATAGAATAGATTACCTCTGGATTGTGTACCAGTTCTGACAAGTCTTCCTCCATCATTATAAATATTCACCTTTTTGCTCTCAAAAGCTAGTCAGTGGCCTGAGTTGTTCAACTGAGCCACACTTATCAAATTATAGTTTAGTCCATCTACCCAGTATGCATTTTCACATTGTAGTCTATCATTGATCATCAGTGAGCCTTTACCTCTTACCATAGAAGGTGCATCATTTCCCATTCTCACAGATCCTCCATTATATTCAACAAGATGATCAAACTTCTCTACATCACTGGTCATATGATGTGTGCAGCCACTGTCTATGATCCATGTATCATTTCTACTTACTTTAGAGATCAGTGTTGTCTCTTCATGTTTCTCTTCTTCTTCTGAGTCATCTTTCATAGCAACAAATACAACTTCTATATCATCATCATAATCAGATTCAGTTTCAATATCTTCAGCTATGTAACATACCTTTTTCTTTTTTCATCTCAGTTGTCTTTGTTGTAGTGTCGGTAGCCTTTGTTGACTCTTCTCCCATAGCTTCCTTCAGATTGATCTTTGGATCTATCATCATCTTTCTTCTGTGGACATCTAGCAGTGATGTGACTGACTTCTTTACAATTAAATCATGCTAAAGGTAGCTTGCCTCTATACCTTCCTTTTCCTTTGGGCAATCTTCGGGCCATAAGTGCTTCAAGCTCATCAAGTTCATCATCGGTATTGTCATCACTATCACAATTCTTACTATTCCTACTAGACTTTCCAATCTTCAAAGAAGACATGAAAGTGGATTCAATAGAAGGAACAACACTATTATCAAAATTGTTTAATTCAAAGGTTGTAAGTTTACCAATCAGAGTGTCAAGAGTGAGGTTAGATGTAGCTCTTGTTTCATGAATTGCAGGAATCCTGATTGCATAAACTGGTAGCAAAGTTCTAAGAATCTTTCTTATCACTATTTCATCATCAATCACTCCATCAGATGCTCTAATAGCATGTACCATCTCTTTGAGTCTATTTGAATATTGGACAATATTCTCACCTTCTTTCATTCTCATATCATCAAATCTGCCTCTCAAACTTTCAGCTCGGGCTCTTTTGACATTCAAATCTCCACTGTAGATTTGTGCTAATTTATCTCACATTCCTTTGGCAATTGTGCATGTCTTGATATCTTCAAATTCAGCATCGGTACAGGTAGCAGCAAGTTCCATCATAGTAACATTGTGTTCATGCTTATCCTTCAATTGATCAACAGTTAGGGGACTAGTGGGTGGTTGTATGTAGCCATTTTCCATCAGATCTAGTGTTGAGTTCCCAATTTCAGATATGTGTAGCTTCATTTTTCTTTTCCATATAGTGAAGTTCTCTTTGTTTAGTTTCGGTACTTCCCTCTTATACATCTTGAGACCTTTATGCTTAAGTCCTTAAAACTCTGTTCCAAGAAACCAATGCTCTGATACCAATTGTTAGAATAACTGAGAGGGGTGAATCAGTTATCCAGTGTCCCAAAAAAATATGTATAATTCAAAACATCTTCTTTAATTTCTGCTCATCGGTAAGCAATAATAACTCTCACTATCTGTGCTTTTACCGATTACCAGTCTAATACTTATAACAGTTTACCCATCAAATCTAACATGTAACATGCAAAGTATGTTAACAAACAAATATCACAATCAACACATAACACAATGGGACCGGCAACCCAAAATTGTTCACTCTTCTGAAGTGAGGTCAGTTAAGACCCAACCCTGTTAAAGGTTACAAACACACTGTCAGGTGTGACCTTCTTACAGGATTTTAGACTAGAAGTTATCGTCCAACTAGCATTCACTATGGGGTTGATAGGATAACAATGTTCATTCTATAAATGATACATCATAAGACTTTCAGAGTCCACTCGATTAAGAGATTTAGACTGTATACAATGGTTAAATATGTAACAGTAAAATGACCTGCCTTAATACAACTTCAATTGCAAATTATAGATCAATATTTAGTCCATACAAATCCTTCTGATCAATATTTCACTTCAGATTCAATACTATATCAACTTACTATCCATCGGTAATAGCTCTCTATAGCTCGGTAATTTTTCTACAGCTCGGTTCTCACTAACCAGTATGATCAGAATGCATGAAATCTTGTTCACGCGAAATTCCTGCAACTTCTTCTTCTGGCTCTTTTCATAAATAAATTTTGTTCTCTTATATAGATGAGTAAATCATTTTCTTCTCCACCATTATATTTTTTCGCTTAATCACATTCATAGATTTTTCCGCTTAAAATTTTCTCGGTACTTGTGTCAATAACACGTTTCAATTTGCTCCGTTAGATCTTCCTTAAATTTTGTCAGTCGTTGATTTGCGTAACAAACTTTATCTGTTACCTTGATGTTATACTAATCATTTAATTCATTTTGTCCTCCTCAGTTAACAAAGAATGCGTCGATGAACACTGCTCAGTTAATACTGCGATCGGTATACACTACACTCCGTCAGTGTATACTAGAAATGTTTCATTTACCGACAACACTACTTTGTGTCTTTCAACTCTATACTTCATTATAGATGAATGTAACATAATAAAGTCAATATCATCAAGTCATAGACTCATCAAAAAAGTTACTCAATGTGTTCCTTATCCTCATCTGTCTTGTACATCTTTCCTCATGTAGATTTCTTTGTTCTTCATTTCTTTTCCACTTTTCTTCAGATGTCTCAGTGTAGTAACTTACAAGATAAGTGTTGTCAAATTAGTTGACATCAATGACAACATAATACTAATTTAATTATATTCCATATCTAATCAGTAACTTCTCGGTGATCTTGCAATCACAGATCCTTCAATCAGATTCCAAATCAGTTATAGTCCAACAACCCTATGATGCATGCAAAGACAAAACACATTGAGATCAAGTATCACTTCCTAAGAGAGAAAGTGGCAGAGAAAGAAATTAAAGTGGACTATGTGAGTACTAAAGATCAGTTAGCCAACATATTCACAAAGCCCTTGCCAAAGGATACTTTTGAGTATCTCAGGGAGAAGTTGGGAATAATTGCCTTCCCTGATTCTTCTTAGAAGAAATAAGAAAGAGTATCAGTCCTCAGAGACTGATGGATGGTTGGCTACTCTACTTTAGAAGTAGTACGAGTGCTTAAATTGATGGAAATCCTTTGCCATTGATGTCAAAGGGGGAGTAATATATAGTCATAAAAAATAGAAGTAAAAGGAGTAATATACTAAGGGGGAGTAGTATTCAATTATGAAAGCAGTTCAGTTGAGGAAATGGAGAATTTTGAAGAATATTGCAGTAGATTGAGGATTCATCTTTGGGGGAGTTCTGAAAAGGAAATGGAGAATGTTATAAAAGAAATGTTCATTTTGATTAGTGGAGTTTTTCATTCAATATGTTGCCATCAATGCTAAAGGGGGAGATTGTTGGAGATTTGCCAGCAAGCCAGTGCTGACTGTATGTTTGTCATTGATGACAACATATGGTAAGTAGCATGTGTGAAAGATTTGTGTAGTAAGCTTCTAGTATATTAAACATGGACATGTTATCATCATGATATTATGGACATAAATTTTAACTGTTAGTACAGACATTTATATAGCAGCTTATGTCAGCAGTGTTCCTAACAAAGTTACAGGCAGTGTTTTGTGAATGATTGTCCATACAGTTATCATGGAGCCTTGTGTGTTTGGATATGTGATGGAGACATGTTAATTATGTTACATTCATGGATGTAGAGTTTGATGATCAGTAGAAATAAAATTATGCAGTCGCTATTCACCAGTAGTAGTTTCTTCTATTTATTCAAAAGAGCCGACAGAGATTATATTAGTTCAGAAGTTGCGCCTATCATTTTGGTATGTGCCCTTCGATTAGTCCTTGGAGAAGAGTTAGTAATATTTGGTTAAGAGTGCATGATGTAATTAATCTTGAGGAGAAAGTTTCAGTTACTTTGGTAGAGCCGCCAGTGTGTAGTGTGCGTCTACATTTATTATTATCGGACAAGTCCCAGAATGTGTTGCGTGCTTAGTAGAGCTGATATAATCATCATTGGAGTATCTTATGGTTTCTCTAATATGTTTTCAAGGTGGTTCTAATAGGATGAGTTGATTATATCATTTGGAGGAAATATATTTAAATGCAATCATTTGTGATTTCTAAGGCGTGGTTCATAGTTGATTGTGAAGAGCAAAGTAGAGTGTGTGAAGTGTTGAGTCATCAATAGAAGGTCTATGTGACCAAGTAAAGAGTTTATGCTACACATTGGAACTGATCCAGATAGAAAGTCAAAGCACAGTTCACCAAGATCCAAATATAGTGTGTATCTATTATTCAGAAGGTTGTAGCCTTCACCCCTTTGAGAAGTGTGGTCTCGGATAGTGCGTCCTCACCCTTAACAAGGTTAATTGTAAAAGACTCCTAACAAAGTCTAACCCTTGACCAGGTCACTATACTAAATACATTGTAAAGAAACTCCTAACAGGGTTAAGGGTCTTCTAATAAGGATCATAATACACTAGTGCAGATTATTAGTGGGTGTCGATTCCCACCAGGGTTTTTACCTATTTGGGTTTCCCCATAACCAAAATATTGGTGTTGTGTTCTAGTGTTTTTTCATTGTGTTTATGCTTATGTTTAAGTATACTTAATTGGATAAAGAATTGAAACTTGTAGATAACTAATTCACCCCCCACCCCCCTCTCAGTTATCTCTTGGGACTATTCCTAATAGTTTTGGCTTAGATTTAGGTTGAGGTGGAACTTGAAGTTGAGTTTGAGATTGAGGCTAGGCTGGAGATACAAATTGAGACAAAACAACATGCTCCACATGATTAACAATGTGATTGATATCATCCATCTTTGAATGATAAACAATATTTATAGAGGATGGTTGAATAATGGTATTAGTATCATGTGTAGGCAAAGGATTCGTATAGATTTGGAGATTTTGATTAGGAAGAGAGACAGATTTGTTCCCACTACCATCAAACTTATCAATGGATAAAGTATTAGAATCAATTAAGTCTTGAACCTTATGTTTTAAAGAATAGCATTTCTCAGTATCATGGCCATTCTGACGATGGTATTGACAAAAGGCTTTGGAATGAAAGGACTTGGATGCCACCATAGCAGGTAAAAAAGGTCAAATAGGAGGTAAATTAATGATATTAGCAGTCAAAAATTGATTCATAATAGAATGCAAAGATTCAGAAAGAGGAGTAAACATACAATTCAGAAAAAAGTAGTGGATGTAGAAGTAGCATTATTGGATGCAACAACAACTTAATCAGTGACTGCATTCTCTTGTTTGTTTATCTTGACATAGTTATTAGGTTTTTGAAACTTGTTTAGATTAGGAGCAGCATCACTCTTATCAACTGGTACAAGAGCCATTGGAGTGTTGCTCTCAAATTGACTCACTTGTAATTGATAATGATGAAGCATTGCAAAAAGTTGTTGAAAATAGGTAAACCCAGTAATCAGATTCTTATCTCTAATATCAAGAACATAATAGAAAATCTGAGCATGCAAATGCTTAAATATACCAATAAATTTAGTCAATTTTTCTTTAGTATTTTGTTTACAATGCATCAAATCAGTTAAGGATACTTGCGGACCAATGTTATTTTGAAATTGTTGAATAAAGGCATTAGCAAGTTTTGGAAAAGAATCAATAGAATAAGAAAGCAAGGAACAATATCATTGCAAGGCCTTATCATGAAAAGTTCTAGCAAACAAATTTTTTAAAATCCTATGGTCATAAGCATAGTCACTACAAAGGATTTGAAATGTTTTAACATGAGTAACAAGGTCTCCCTTACCATTGTAAGTCTCAAGACAAGGCATATCAACTTGTTGAGGAACAAGAGTACAAATAATGTCTCAGGATAAAGGACTTCCCATGTCACATGTAGGAATCCTAAATTTGGATTGAGTTAAAGATGCAAGTTGTTGTTGTAAAGAAGACACAGTTTGAGCCAAGCTGATGATTGTTTAATCATTAGATGAAATAGGAGGTATAGACACACTAAGAATACTAGGTAAAGTGTATGAAGTGGTAGGACTGGAAGACACAATTGGGGGAACACTTGGAACCACAGTTGGAAGAGGATTGGAATAAGTAAAAGGAACATTATGATAAAAAAAGTTTTGAAGTAGCTAGGGACACAGGAGGAACACTCATACGAAGAGAGGGAACCAACGCAGACACTAAAGGAGGAGTATAAGTAGGAATGCTAGGTAAAGAAATAGAAGAAGGTTCCACACTAGTGACAGGAGGAGTGAATCCTAAATCTTGAGCTTCTTGAGCTAAAGATTTAACATTTGAATGCACAATATGAGTAATATCATGCAAGATATTACACCTTGATCACTATCACAAAGGAATTTTTTAAGGGTATCTATAGCTTGAATAAAATATTGATTATGGTTCTCTTGAGTAAGCCAATTTCCCATTTTATCAAGTTCAGTTGAAATTTTTTGGACTTGTTCATGAGGAACTCTTAAAGAATCATCCTCATCATGAGATGAGTGAGAAGAGTTATGCTCCATAGTAGGATTAGAATCATGAATAATCAAATTATAATCTAGGATCCTAACAAAAGGAGAGAAAGACTCAGGATCAAAGGCACCCATAAGTCTATGACTTTGTCTAACTAGAATATTATAAGTAGGACTAGAGGTAGTAAAACTCATATACCAATGCAAATGCAAAATGAACTAAACTAAGAAAACATAAAGCATGAACAAATAAATGTTTTTGTATTTTTACTTTATATGGAGTGTAAATGCAAGATCTAACACCATAAAAGAAAGAGAATTCTATCGCGGGTTCACCAAAATGTAATGATAAAGGTGAATACATAAGGTAATACAAAAAAAAATTTAACACCAAAAAGAAAGAGTTGTCTATCGCGGGTTCACCAATATGTAATATATAAAATAAGAAAAGGGAAGAGATATTGTGTATGTAAGGTATAGGATTGGAAAAATTAAAATCTTCTTCTTAACCCCAAATTCTCAAAGGAAAGATCCAAATTGATTAACCACAAGAAGATGGTCAAGACATCAATGAATCAATCGATAGAGTCTATGAAGAAAGGAGAAAACCTTATATTCCGTTATGGAAAGGAAATACAGAAATCTTAATTGGATTGAAGACAAGTACTAACCTCAAAATATGACAGATCTAGAAGATACTATTTTCTGGTGTCTGTACTCAGTTTTGGAAAATTATGCAATTGGATGTGGCCTGGAAACAAAGAAATAAAGAAAATGCAAAAACCTGTTGTTGTTCTAAGAAAGGTCGACCTTGACCCAAAATAGGGGTAAGATCTTACCCTAGGGCACAATATTACCCATTTATGTCAACCTTGACCTGCACTGGTCGGACAGAAATTTTGTTCGCAGATTTCGGAAGTTCACCGAAAAGGGTACTCAGATCTGATTTGTGATTCATTGTCCCACACTTGTACCTGCAAGAAAAATAGTTTTGTTTATTGGATGAGGGGTTTTCCTTGGTCAAACCTTGGTTTTGAAATTAACCTTGAAATGTAATTAAAATTGTAGCAATAAACAAAGTAAATGGAATAATTCACCTTTCTTATGTTGAAACCCTTGTGGAGGATCTGAATCCTTGAATCCACAAGTATGGATGCTCAAAATGAATGTAGAATTGTATGTAGGACGTCTCAAATCAATTTTATTATATCTTCAACACCAATCTTGAATAGATTTTGGAATAGGAAGAAATTTGGATGAATGTGGATAGAGAAATCTTCAACAAGAGGGCTCCATAGAGATTGAATCCTTCAAAAGCTACCAATGGATCTCCTTGATGAATTGGATCTTGAATTCTTGAATGCTTGAAGATGAATGAATTCTTGAATGCTTTCCTTCTCCTTGCTTTCTTGATTTTACTTCCTTGAGAGATTATGAAAAGATGGCTTAATTTCACACTTGATTGATGGATTGAAATGAGAGAGGAAGGCTTCTTTTTATACTAGTCTATGACACAAACTTCTAGAGAGGCCGACATAGAAGAATTAAATTCTCATTTACACCTTAACCCCTAGAGATGGACCTAGATTAAATATAGTTTAATAGTTTACCGTTTCAAAATCCGAAACAGCCGACCTGGAAGCGGAGAAATAAACTTTCTGAAGCCCGACATCCGGAAACTTCCAGAACTTGAAATCTAGACCCAGGGTCAAGGTCGAGGTCGACTCTGACCTGGGTCAAGGTCGAGGTTGACCTTGACCCAGAAGGTCAACCTTGACCCTGAGGTCAAGAATCTCAATTTCTTAGGATCAGGTATCAGAAACAAGGAAAAAATAGGCAGAAAGAGAAGCAGAATAGGAGGAAAAAGCCAAATCCAAGTCAAAGACCTATTCAAGGTATTTGACATGACCCTAGACCACTTACTCATAAAGATAAATTGGGCCTAAATGAAAGTGCTTCCATTTTCTGAAAATACACTTTTATTGATCTTCACACGAAAAGTTGGTCTTCACTAAGACACAAACCAATTTATATTTCCACTAAAATGTACCCCCAAATTAAATTAATCTTTTGATCTGCTTTACTGTTCACGTTCTGAAATTGTACTAACCATACTATAATTTGATGTCATGCCTTTCTTTCTCACTGCTTCCAATTTAATGAATCTAATGCGCAAAATCTTTGTGTCAAATGCGGCACAAATGCTTGCAATATCAACATTATCAGGAATCGGAAAAGTCCGAGTAAAGATAGAATGCTCCTTATTAGGGCTTCGTCCAATAATTCTACCATTTTTCTAACCGTCAAGTTTCCATGCTAAATGTTCCGCTTTATAACCTACACAATAAATAATTATAATTAACCTAGAATAAAACAAAAATTTATGATAACAAGATGAATAAATTTATGAGATTTTGAAACAAATTACCTCTGAGAAAATGGGTGGTTGCTTCGTCCATATACATATCCAGTAAAAATTGGCATTTCAGAATTGTGCGAAAATGTTGTGGATGTAAAAGCAGAGATTTCAGAATTGTGTGCAAATGTTGTGGATGTAAAAGGGGTTTTATGGATGAGAACTTCTCTACGTAAAGAGGAAGAGGACTGTGGTAAAAGATTGGAATAATGAATAAAAAAAAGATTGGAATAAAGAATGAAGAGGAGGCAGAAGTGTATTTGTGGGGAAATGTTGATGGAATTATGGTGACTCCCATGATCTAGTAGGATTCTTTTTTCCTTTATATTGGCTTTTTCTAGAAGATGTTATGAGTAGGGAGAATTAATCCGTCAAAAGTAAAACATCCACTAAGTTTGTTCATCTAGCTCTTAAATTAAAACTTGTTAATGTATTAATCACTATAAGAACTTTCCAGTTAGTTTATATATTGCAGTTTGATAGTTTTTCTATAGTAATTGAACTTCTATATCGCTGCCTTATTTATGTAATCAATATTTATAAATAAATATAACAACATTTTCATTTTCTATACTATTGCATTGCTTGGCCTAACAGTGGTATCAGAGCCTAAAATTATCCTTTCTCTTTGCATGTTCTCATGTATACCCACAAGGCGTAATGTTGTTGAAGCCATGTGACTAAAATGTGGGCTATGAAGGATAATATATTGGTCACAACGGTGACATAATATAAACCTTTCAAGGGCTGAAAGTTGCATTAACGTGTTCAGAGAAGGCAATTAGACGCTTGGAATGTTGAAAGAAAAGCATAAAGAATAAAATATAATCAGATTCTTGTTGCACGGTTTGATGGTATTAAGTTAGATCGCACTATACCTCTTGCAGTTATTTGTTGCCCTGCAATGCCGAAGGCATTGTGTTATTAGTATGTTTAAAGAAGGTATGGATTTGATGTAAAAATTCAGAGAATGGAAATGGGAGATAGTTGCAGAGAGTTACACATGTATCCTTCTTATTCAATTATAATTTTTTTTACTAATATTCAATAGAATGTTATTACAATGAAATTGTTGCCTACTGTCGGATCAAAGGTGGCAATACAACTCTTTAAAAGTAGTGTGGAGGATGCATCATACAAAGAAAATGTTAACAATTTGTGGAGATGTATGAAAGAAAGTGAAACGAGTAAATCCAAATGTGTGCATTTATCTTGTGAAATATATGAAGATTTGACACTAAAATTGCTTGGGAAAAGGCATCACTTCTTTTGTTTCCTTTGAAGCTGTAAGGAGAAATATAGGGTGGAGTAGTTGACGTAGGAATCAGAGAAAATTGTGCATCTTGAAATGTGAATGTGCTAGAGAGAAGAAGCTACTTGGAGGTGAGTCTCTTTGTTATTTATGTTAAATCATAGTACTATATATTTTCGTGTGCCAATTTGTTTATTTATTTACAATCATGTCTACAATCAATACTGATAACTTCTTGTCTCCACAAATTCATACAATTACAAAAGATGAGGCAAAATTACGATCCGAATGCTGGAGACAAATAAACTTCTATTCGGTCAATTTTGTAATCAATATATGTTGTTGAGAAAAGAAATTCATAGATTATAAGATGAACTAAGAATTATAAATAAAAAAAAGATGTTAAACAATATTTTTCATTTTCTATCATTTCTAGAAAGAAAGTTGGTAAAAACACAAAGTTCAAGATAGTATCACACAAGAAAACAATTTTGTCCGAAAAAAGGCAAAAATTGATTGAGACAAAATGTGGAACTTCAATCAAACCAATTATGAGAGTATGGGAATCTCAAAAATTAAACAAAGGAAAATGTGCTCTTGGCTATAAGGGTTTTGTTGGGTCTTATGTTTCAATGTATTCAAAACCCATCAACTTTGTATATGGAGGACTTATCAATGCATGCCAAGTGGAATCATCCTCTACTAATGTTAAACTGGCCAAACCAAGGTTGTGTTCCTATTGTAGTTGTAATTTCCATACATCAGCTTCATGTTCTAATTTACATCCATATTCTCCATGTCGTCAACATACTCATAATTTAATTTATCATATTTAGAAGAAAGTAGGAAAACCTATATTATGTTTTGTTAATTTTGTGCTCAAACAAGAACCAAAGAGGACATAATATACTTCTCTAGATTTTTCAATTGTTACACCTTTATCATAAATTCAATCAGAAGCTCCAAATGAGGTTGCACTTGATGACAATATTCATGGCGATGAAAATTTTATTGGTGAAAATGACTTTGCTAAGATTGGAGATAAAATTTGTGATGATTATGATGACATTGGTCCATACTAATGTATTCCACCCATTTGAGGCCACGAAGATTAAAATGTCCCCTCTTGTCCAATAACTTCATCAATGAAACCATGTTAATATTTTCCCCTCTGATCTAGCAATAGAAGGAATATTATGTATATGTCAAATTCAAGCTCAAGTGAGTGGTAATTAAAACAATTCAATGAATACTAATCTAAAACAAATGGACAAAACAAGTCCATTGTACCTAAGGTGTGCTATTATTAAATTGTAACATGGACAAAACAATTTTATTGCACCTAATGTGTGCTATTGTATCGCACCTAATGTGTGATATTATCAAAATATAACATGGACATAACAAGTTCATTGAACCCAATGTGTGTTATTTTTTAATGATTGTACACCCAAAGTGTGCTAATTCAAAATGAACAAAATAAGTCCCAATTTGACACCTGTCAAAGAAATAGGCTTATTATCAAAATTTGAGACCCACCAAAGCAACAGGCTCAAGTATAGAAGTTTTAACCCTATCAAGATAAAAAAAAGTAAGTTCAAATAGATTTTAAATCCTATCATAGTGACAGGATTTCAGAAGATGATTTAGATCAAGAAAACAATGTTTCTACCAAAATGCTTAGCTGAAATATAAGTTCGAGGAGTTAAAAAATAACCCCTAATTTCATGATACCTTTTCATATTAAGGGAGGGAAGTTAATGTATTAATCATTATGGTTTATCAGTTAGTTTATATATTTCAGTTTTGATAGTTTTTCTATAGCAGTTGAATATCTATATCGCTTCCTTATTTATGTAATAAATCTTTATGAATAAGATATAATAACATTTTTTATTATCTTCTATACTATTGCATTCCTAGACCTAACAAAAACATTCACAAATCATAAACTTTTTCTTCTAGACTTTAATATTAAGAGTTTTCCTTCTTCTTTTCAATAAAAAATATCAAAGGTTAAATTTGAAATTACAAGTGAATTGGTGTTTTAATTGCACCTTGCTTTTGGAAATCAAAAGCCAAGTGCAATTTCTTATATGGACAATAATCCATTTTAAATTTGAATTGTGAGTGAATTGTGTTTAAATTGAGCCTTTTTGTTAGAGAATGCCATTCCTTTCTCTGCCCTCTCCACCAAATCCCATCTTTGTTACAACTTGGAAACCATCTAACATACTTTTTGGTCATGTAAATATGCCTAGTAAAATTGGCAAACAATTGTATCATTTATTACTACTACATTTATTAGAAATTTAAGCTAGAAATCAAGAGTACTAGGACTACATTTCTTTCAAAATGTGCTATTAGAATCCTTTCATCAAAGTATTTTGTGTATATTTAGATCTTCTAAGATGAAAAGATGTTTTCTCTAATGTATTCCCTCCTAAAGAAGTAATTCTACAAGTTTTGTTTTTGCATTCTCTTACAATTGCCCTCTCTAGCTAAAGGCTTGAAAGAGAAAATGAGAACAATGTCAAGCTCAAGATTTTTAAATTTATCATATTCAGTCCTAGTTGCTAGTTGTTTCTTGAGTTCATAATAGATTCCTAGTGAAAACTATGAAGTTCAATATGGAGGAGCTTCTACTTGATACTCTCAAAGAAAAATGAGGCATATCTTATTATAAAGTATAAGTTTCACTTATGTTGTTTCACTTGGACCTTTTATTTTGACATGTTCCTTATTGCAATGCCTTGTTTTAGATGTACTCAAAATTTAAATGCTATTTCTTTTCAAGTCACATGCCTCAAAAGATAATTTCAGTGTAAGTTATTTCTTTAATAATACATGTATTTTTATAAAAAAAAATTAACAAAAGGGAAAAAAAAATGTAGAAATATTTGTTTAGAAAATAAACACTTTCAAGAGCTCTGTGAATTATATTTTTTTGGCTTACATGGGTTCTTCTTAATTGAAACACAATAAATATCAATAAAAAAAGAATAGTGATAAAAATTGAAAGCAATGTAGTTTTAGCTAAAGAGTCTATAAAGCTGAGGGGCAAGAAACAATCCCTAAAGCTATATTATAAAATAAAAGAGGGTAAAAAATTATTTAAAATAGAGAGAATTACATAGAAACAAGGGCCAACTACCCAACATAGAGATGAGTACTACACAAACCTTTCTTTGATTAACATACTTTGAATGCTAAGAGGGAGGGGGGTTGTGTATCATCATAAAACTTATGATGCAGGAGCATCCTGGGTTTAAGAGCAACCTTGCATCACCCAAAAATATTTTTGTTTGTTTTTCAATAAGGGCTATCTTGTACAGAGCTGCTATTTATGGAAACTTACTATTTTTAGTAAGTTGGTCATATTATCTCGGAATGTTCTGATTTCACAGTTGGAGGTTCATCTCAGTCATTTCAGCCTACCAGTTGAGTTTCATTGCCACATCATCAGTATTGGTGAAGTTATTGAGATTTTTGGGTACGAAATCTTTCAGGTCAATTTTGAAGGCCTTAGAGGCTTTGGATCGTGATCGACCCCTAGTTGACTAGTGTTTGTGCTTGTTAGGCATTGTAGATCTCGTCATGGCATTTCTGAAAAGTGGTTACAATAGAAAAATGGAGCTACAGTTAGAAAGTTATGGCCTCCAGAAGTTGGGTTACCTAAAAGCATATTTTGTATTTTCTTTGAGCCGACCCTATTGTAATAATTGTAAAAATAAAATAATTCTATGTTTAGTCGGCCTAAAGGGCTAAATTTCTAGAACCTTCTCGAGCGGTGGAAATTGCCTATATAAGAAAGGTCTGTAGTGTTGTCTTAAGGTGGGGGGGACAGTTCTGGGTAGCAGATCTGGGTAATAATTTGAGGCTTTGTCCTACAGAATATTGTAAGGGAATGCCCATGTGGCTTTGCATATTGTAATTCTGAAAGTTTGTAATTCCACATTTGTGGAGATAATAAGAAGCCAATTTTTTGTTCTTGCATATTGTTGTTGTTTCTTTGTTTCTGTTATATGTTTGTGGTATTAAGGGGACCACCCTTCATCAACTTAACCTCAAAAAATAACTTTAGTAACTTCCACAAGTAACAACTATGACATTGGTCAGGGGGAAGGGGGTGACTCGTGCCCTAGCTCCACCTTTGCTTCCTTCGTCATGGATTCCTTAGAATCCCCTCTAGAAGATTGATATTCTAGTCTGACTAGGAGTGAACTAGGTGGCCTCCCAAACTCTAGCATCCACCCAGAGACACAGGACTCTGACAAAGTCCAACAAATGGATTTTTTTTTGGGTTCTATCTCTCTAAAACAACTCACCAAGATGGAGGAGCTCTTTGCTAAATATAAAGAGGAAAAAGAGGGTTGGACAAAGGTTCAAAGCAAAAAGAGAACCAAAAGTAGAGATCCAACCCCAGTTTCTCCTACAGCTACAAGGAGCAAAAATAGAGCCGACATTGGGGCAAAACTCAAATCCCCAGGCCGAAAGAGAGCAAGTTAGATTAGGCTAGAGGAAGCCAGTAGAAACATTGCGGATGGAACCCAGAAAACCATCCAAGCAGCTTGCACTCCCAGCAAAAGATGTTAGACACTTCAAAGGACCTCAGTGAGCTCTTTAGCTCAAACAAGCTGACTGTTAGAAGCAGAAATTTATGTTCTAGAGAAATAGAACACATAGTGACAGTAATGTATGAATCTCAATAGTGCAACATCTACTAGTTCTCCCTTAGCCTGGTTCTCAAACGTGGCTTCGATCTTGGACTAGTCATCACTTTTTGTGTCACTTGGATCTATTTCTCAAAGGCTGACCTTTCTATTCACGTGCTTATCTTTGTTGCCATATGGGATGCTGATTGGATCACCCTATAGGATGCCAGCAAGGAAACTTATTACTTAAGGAATAATGATGAAACTTTCCATAATGGTGAGCTAGATTCTCTAGATGGAGACGATCTTCAAAGTACCACGGCTTTAACCAATAATAATTATTTCTGCTTCAAGATTTCTAGGAGAAGTTATTTCACTCATGGAGAGTTGTGGTATTTTTGCATGAGTTTTAATAACATGTCACCTCTACACGCTTTTAGGGCGCCCTTCCCCATATCTTGTATTCATTTCAAAAAAGCTACTCTTAGAAAGAGCACTGTTGAAGTTCGAAAGAAGGCTATCAGAAATTATCGGCGGAACCAATGGTGTACTAGAGCTATCACGATAGAAATGGTTGGGGAAAGGTTAAAAAGGGAGCCGGAGGGCGATGGTGAAAAATGGAAGAAGCAAACAAAAATATGGTATGCCTTATAGAAAGGGGAGGTTACCACTTTTATTGAACAACTCCATGGGTGTAGGAAGGACATCACCAAAATCTTTGTCAAAACCTAGTAAGATGGGTCGATGGAGATTGATGGAAATACATTCACAGTCACTGAGGAAGTCATTTTGATGGTTACCGACATTCCTACTACTAAGAAAAAATTCTACAGAGACCAAAAAATTTCTAACATTGCTGTCAAAAAGTTCACGAGGGATGACACGGAGATGAAAGCCATTGTGAAAGTGGGCACCTACTACCTCCTCGGAAGTTTGAAGACACTCTGGAAGTATGTTCTAAAGGCCCTCATCTACTTTATTACCCTCGATACCAGGTTTGACATAATCCGAACCTATCATTTCATCTTGCTAAACCATTTTAGGCATGATTTCAAGATTTTCATTCCATATTATCTCTTCTCTTCTATGAACAAGAATATAACTGGTTATAGAGATAAGAAAATTGCAAATCCCTCCCTGCATGAAGGATTAATCCTTCTATTATACAAATTCTTTAAAACCCAAATCATGGGCAAGGAAATTAGGGAAAGCAAGATGATAAGCAAGTACTCTGGATCGAATTATGTTCCTTTTGGCTCTTCTATGGGCATCCCTTCAGATGACAATGATAAAGTTGATTTAAAGAAATAGAGAAAGGGCTCTCCTTCCAAGAAATGGCCTCTGAAAGCTATCAAGAGTGAATTACCCTCCAAAAAGTAGGACAGGAAGGAGGCTAACTTGGAGGAAGAGTACATTGAAAAGGAGGAAGAAATGGTTTTGGAAGAAGATGTGAGAAACCCTATTTTGGATTCAATGAATATGTAGGAACAAGACAAGGAGGACACCCCCAAACCAATCCAGGACCTCTCTGGCCACCTATCAGTAGATCTCACTATCACTGAGGAAAAAACCCCTTGTCCCCTATCCCCAGGCACCAAAACTAAAATTCAAGCCCCTGAGACTGAAGATAAAGATGACCAGGGCACCAATCAATCACCCATAAGGATTTATGAGACTGAAGAATCCTCAGGGGAGAGTATCATAGTCAGGATACCAGAAGGGGTATAAAGTTCTAGAGAAATTTTAATATTAACACCGTGCATATGGGAATAATTAGGGAAGCCATCTTTCCTCAGATTCTGGAGGACAAAGATGGAAAAGTCCATAAGGAAGAATTGATAGACCCTACTCTGGTTGTTCTTAGTGACAGAGCCAAGGATATGGACATGGATTTTCTCAAAAATACTAAAAACAATATGTTGGACCAGTTTCGGTCTTTTATATGGCTCTACCACAAGACCGAGGACATCAAGGTAAAAATTCAAGGCTTGGGCAACAAGGATAAGACCACAGAGAACATGCCAAGCCTAGAAACTAGGGTCATGAACATGGAATCCAAAATGATTAGTCTGGAAAAAACCATTAAGGGAGTGGCAGAGCAAAATTTTAACATCCTTAAAATGTCCAACAAAAATCTGAAGCTGCTGATTAAAAAGATGGAAGAGAAAATGGACCCCAAGATAGAGCAGAGAACCAAGAAGGAAGACAAGGAGCAGATGGAAGGACTGGGGAAAAGAACTAGGGCTAGAACCAGGAAGAACAGGGAGAAAAATGATCCCCAAGGCTCCCAAGTGCAGAATGTTAAAGATACAGTTCAACTAATGGAGGCCCTTGAAAAATATTTATGGTGCTCTTCCTTTTGGCTATGCTTTATTTTCTCTATTTTTTTCATGCTCTGCCCTATGGTGGGCAGTCCTTTCTACTCTGTTTTGTTTTTCTTTGCTTGGTTCACATGACTTTCTCAAGACTTTAATTGGTTGTGGGTTTCAGGATCCCTGTAAAACCTATTTTACTTAATCAAAAATAATATGGAAGTAAAGAATAGAACCAACAACAAAAGAACACCAAGACTTATACATGTAAAACCCAAACTAGGAAAAAACATGCCGAACACTTTCCCACAATGATAATCCACTGAAGTATATAATTTTATTACAAAATATTAGGATCTCACTGCTTTGGAATACCAATCAAAACCTCACTACCAATACAAAAATCAATGTAGATAAAGAAGAAGGCTCACCACCTTACAATACAAATAGGACCTCATTGCACCATACTTGCATACAGAGACTCGATGCCAAAATAGAAAGATATGGTAACAAAATCAAGTACCCAAGACTCATTGTATTAAAGTACTTATTTTTTTATTCTCCTAATAATGAAATTGATCTACATAATATTGTTCACACTATTAGCACACTATTACTGTCTTTTCTTCTATGCCAGTATTACTGAACTCTGCTTTGCTAATTATTAAACTAATTCACACACTTCATTTTCTTTTATCTTTACATTTCCATTTTATGAAAGTATCAACAATCCTTATATAGAAAATAGATCATTGTAGATTAAAAAAAGGTTGGCCAAACATTTAGATATTACAAATAAGTTCCATGTCAGCCAAGACAATAATGAAATACAAATAGGATCAATGTCAAAAGAATGCAAACTTGAGAGCCAAATTGATAAGTGATAATTATTAAATACATAGGTCGCATATAGCATGAACCCATATGGATAAGATAAAATCATTAATTACAAGACACGAACATAAATCTAATATTTCAACAATCGATAAATATAGCACCTAGATCTAAAATTGAAAGTATGATCCATACTAGGAGAAATATGGACTAAGAACATGATACACATGTCCCAATGGTATTTCCTCAATAAGTGGAATACCAACCAAAGATACATCAAATGTGTAGAAGAAAACTTCCAAAGTTACTAGATGTAACCAGACCTCAACATACTATCGAGATATCTATACGCCATATCAAACAACATGTTAACATGCCACATTAGAACCTATGTCAACATGCCATATCAAAACTTATAATATATTTTTGTATTAAAAAAAAAAATTGGAAAGGATGATAACACTAGATCACACAGTCTCTAGAAAACTAGGAACACATTTTTTATCACTAGAGAATGTCACAACTAAGACCAAAACTTGAATTCATTTGAATGAGTAGCAACAAAAATTTAACCCTAATTTTATGAAGAGAAGTACTCCAAAAAGAGAAATAATTGTATCTATAAAACTACCAACTGCATTACCAAAAATAAAGTGTTATCTCCTCATTATAATTACCTTTTACTTTAACTTTTTATCCCCTTTCCATCAAGGAAAAAGGCCAAGAAAAGATTTACCACCTCTCAACTTTGATAACCTATCACCAGTATTAGAAAGCTTCCCTTGAATAGATTTCCCAATTGATGTGCTTCGCTAGACAAAGACTAGGGAAACCACCCCTAGTACTTCTACAGAATCTTTAAAGAATTATTATCTTATACTGAAGTATGTCTCTAGAAAAATAAATCATCAAAGTTAAACAACTATCGAAATACATTATTATCTTGTCCTTATTTTTTATTTTTCCTTGGATTTTCCACATCTTTAATCCTTACTGTATCAAACATAGATATGAAAAAACTTCAAATTCAACCTTTTCTATGTAGTAGAAAATTATATTTTTCCTTAACCAATCATCAACTCATCAAGAGGACTTTTATATTTCACATCACTTTTATTCAAATGTTTTTTAATTTGTGATCTAATACATACATCAGATTTACAAACCATACATGAATACATCTTAAAAAGAATAAATTCCAACATTATCAAGAAAAAAATACCTTTCTATTGGATTGAGATAGACTTGATTGAAACTTCAATAATATTTATAAGAGATGAGGGTGATTTATACCCTGAAGGGAGTTACAACTATAAACAGTTTGGGGGAAGTTAACAGTTACCAAACAGTAACCACTCTTGCAAAAGAAATGTAATAGAAATACCCCAACATTCCCCCCTTATTACATTGATCCTAAACACATCAAAATCACTTTTCCTTAGGAACCCCCCATTAAGGCTTACATAACAAAACATGTTGATTACATAATATGAATACATATTTTGAGAAAGTCTTCTTTTGAAGTCGTAGACCTTGAACCAATCAAGGCTCCATCAAGCTATCTCTTGACCCTCGAAAAGGTGTAGCTTTGAGTTGTTTTCTTAAGCTCTCAATCCTAAAATCTCAAATCACAAAGTCTTGAATTATTCAACAATGGTCCCTAAGAGATGTGAAAGACCTCTATTATTGTCTAGTGACCACAAATGGGTATAACTCTCAATCATACTATGAAGCTCACTAGAAAATAATCTATATTGAGCACAATACCAAATCCCAAGCTTGTCTCCAAAATGAGTCTCCACAAGATATGCATTCTTCAAATCTGTCAACATTAGAAAGCAAAACAAAATAGAAAACCATAAAATTGCCAAAAAATGCTCCTCATGCTAAACACCATCTCAAAGTGAGAAGCTCACTTGAGATGATGAAAGTTCCTCCATCCTCCAATGCCGCCAACCTCTAGATAGACCCTATTATAGTTTATCCATTTTATTTCTTTGATGATTCTTTGGAGGCCCCATCATGTTTATTCCAAAAAGAAAACCATATCCCGCAAAAGGAAGCCTTTTGAATAGTAAAAGGTGCATTGAATATAGCCATGGAAGAACTATATGACGTATCCTTATAATTGATGATAATTTTGATATCGTTCTTTAGACTTTTGACATCCAATAGAAGTAAATGAATAATAATAGTATCCATCACAAAATCATCCATATTATCACCCAACACTCTTGTATCCTTCAATAGTAACAAATGGATACAAACCTGTTGAATCCTTCTTTGGTAGATTCAAGTTTTCATGACAATGGTAAGTTTGTTTTTTTTAAATAGATTTTCAAATCCAATGCTTTAAGCTTATGAATAATTGACTAAATCATTAGAAGGAGGAAATAATTTACTTTGAAAATGTGGCACCTTTGGCTTCTAAAAATACTTTTTTCAAATTTCCTTGATCGAATAGAAGCACACCAGAATGAATGGTGGCCAATGTGGAATGCGAAAATATGAAGGGATTGACAATTTATATGTATATCATAGGAAATATCTTTGTCTGCAATCTGAAACTTTGAAGATTCTTTGAAAAATCATTGCAAATTTCTGCACTGAAGAATGTCATTTCAAAAAAGAAGAAGAGAAGAAAAATAAACAAGGCAACTGACCTATTTGATAAAATACCTGAGATCCATTTTGAAGAACTGCATTAACTTTTTTGATCTCACAGAATTTTTGAGATCTATTTCTTAAGAACGTAAATGTGTCTACAACAATAAACATCTCCTAATATTGAAATAGAAACAATTCAAATTTCGTTGCACCATACAATCAAAGGAAAGAGATTTATGTGGCATAGTCGTGCACTTTCTGAGTCTAAATCAAAACAAAAGAAAAATATGCTACGCACAAGCACAATGCTCTTCACATGTTTGGAACTCATATAGCTAGTTTATAACTCATCCCTTATCAAGAGAAATATGCAAGAAAGAATGTCATGCCAGCATACAAATATATATTTTCCTTGGAACTAACTGCAAATCTGACTGCAGGTTTTACTTTTTGTTCATTTTCTAAATTGCAAAAAATGGTGCATACTTTATGACTACAAGGACTAAACAACCCATCGCCTCTTCATTATCCTTTGTCTACTCTGATACCACATATTGGATTGAGACAAAGTCGATTAAAACTTAAATAATATTGATAAGAGATGAGGGTGATTTATACCCTGAAGGCAGTTACAATGAGAAACAGTTTGGGGGAAGTTAACAGTTACCAAATAGTAACCACTCTTGCAAAAGAAATGTAATAGAAATACCCCAACACTTTTTGCACCATAAAATACAAAAAAATTCTACAAAGAAGTATTCATAGCTCATTACTATGTTGAGAATATACCCAACATGCATGACCTCAAGGGGGAAAATAGATGGAAACTCCCCCTTAGACTTTGTAGTATGAGTTTTTTAATGAAGGAGGAAACTACATTTTGAATGGATTCCACATCACCATTAGAAAAACCCTTTGTATTAAAAAAAATTCAATTTAAAAACAAAAAAAACAATTCCCTTGCATGCGATCAATAATTTTTAATTTTTTAATAAAACAAAAAAAAATTAAATTAAATTAAATATTAAAAATTAAAAATCGTAGGTATGCGTCTGTACAACAGAGGGAGGGAGATGTTTTTCAACATGAGATGCACAACTCTGATTTTGATGAATTGATAGTTGATTCTAGGGTTTTTGGGTGTTCTAAAATGAAGGCAATGTTAGATTTGGCCCAAAGTGCTCCAAATTTGCAGATCGGGCTTTAGGGGTCAAATTTGCAAAAAATGTTTGCCTCAAATTTGACTTTTTCCCAAAATAAAAAAAATTTTATTCAAACTTCACCGGAATGGCCACCCAAATGCAATGAAAATGTTAGATCTTATTCTAGACTCTCCCAAAAAATTCTACACCTCTAAATCTAAATCAAAGCCTTCCAAAATATAAGATAAATGCTCTTCAATGGCTATGCAATGACACTCCTATGCCTCTGATACCATGTAAGATAAGTTTTCCTAAATAAAGAATACAAATACCAAGTTTTAGAAGCTTAATTGATAGCACAAGAGAGATAGGAAAATTGATATGATCAAATGATTGATTTAATATTGATCAAATAATAATGGATACAATTGATAATGCCTAACTGATGGATACAAAGTAGATATTCCTTAATATATAGGCAATGTGTGATAACTAGGAGATATGAACGTGATAACCTATCAACTAGATAAGGTATAATCACATGTACACCAAAAGTGGATCATCCTCCATTCTACATCAAAGTATGTGCAACATATGCAACAATGAGAGGATGATAATGTGATAGGAGCACTAAAGGTGGATCTCACACATAAAGTGGAAATTTTCCTACACCATATGCTAAAATGAAATGTAAACTCCTATGTGTCTACATGAAAACAAATATGTGAATGTGTTATCCCAAGAAAACCTAAGTAAAGTGTAATTAGTGATATTTAATTACACCAACAATTAAAATTCTATTTTGATTCATTTTCTCCTTTTATATGAAGTGCAATGCCATATTTTTGTATTTTTCTCTCTGATGTACAATGCTACATTTAATTATTCATTTCTATGTCTATCTTGAGATGATGCATTAATACTTGTACATGATGTAATTTGTCTAATGTAAGACATTGTTGAGAACTTATTGAATCATCACTTGCATACAATAATATGCTTATCAATTTGTCCTTACATCTATCAATAATTTTATTATTAGATTATATTTATTTGTGATAATCCAATTTTTACATTCATCCAAAGTTATTTTTTATTTAGATGGTCATCAATGTGAATTTGAACTTGGCCTTTAATTAAAATATGGATGATAGTCCCCTTTTTTATTTCTTGTCCATTGTTTTCGCTATGTACATGATTATGTGACCTATTTCCATGTACTTGTATTAAAAAAAAAAATTGAATTCATCACCACCATCCCACATTTTGAAACTTGTCATTTTAGATATGTTTAGAAGAGAAAATCAATATCAAAATGTTTTGATTTGGTGTTTAAGACAAGAAACAAACATAATAGCTAGGTATTTTTCAAATGTATTTGATCATTTAATCATAGATATGGATTTTTTTATCTAAATCATGTTAAAATTTAATGGGATCTCTATCAATGTAAGTCAAAATATTTAATAATCCCATTTTCTTGGAGGGAGTGAATAAATTACTTTGAAATCATGTAAAAGATAGCATTTAGAGTTTAGTAATATTCTAGTTTGTCCTTATATATTTTATGTACTTATCTATTATCCACATCGATCAATACTTTTATTATTGGATTATATTTATTTGTGATAATCCAGTTTTTTCATCCATCCAAAGTTAATTTTTATTCACATGGTCATCAATGTGAATTTGAACTTGGCCTTAAATTAAAATGTGGATTATCATCCCCCTTTTCTTATTTCTTGTCCATTGTTGGCTATGTACAAGATTGTGTGACTTATTGCCAAATTCATTACCACCATCATTCATTTTGAAACCTTTCATTTTGAATATATTCAAAAGAGAAAATCAATATGAATATTTTGATTTGGTGTTTAAGACAAGAAACAAAAGTAATAGCTAAGCATTTTTCAAATGTCTTTGATACTTTAATCATAGCTATAGATTTGTTATCTAAATTCTATTAGAATATAATGAGATCTTTGTCAATGTAAGTCAACATATTTACTAATCCTATTTTCTTAGAGGGAGCAAATAGATTACTTTGAGATCATGTAAAAGATAGAATTTAGATATTATCAATGTTCTAGTTTATCCTTATACTTTTTGTATTTATCTATTATCCACATCAACCAATATTTTTATTATTATATTAAATTTATTTGTGATAATCTAATGTTTACATCCATCCAAAGTTATTTCTTATTCACATGGTCATTAATGTGAATTTGAACTTGGCCTTAAACTAAAATGTGGATGATAGCCCCCCTTTTTTTATTTGATGTCCATTATTGGTTATGTACATGATTGTGTGACTTATTGCAATGTACTTCCATAAAAAAAAGTTATTTAAATTCATTACCACCATCCCACATTGTAAAACCTTCCATTTTTGGATATATTAAAAGAGAAAATCAATATCAATTTGTTTTTATTTGGTGTTTAAGTCAAGAAACAAACATAATATCTAATTCATGTTAGAAAATAATGAGATCTTTTTCAATGTAAGTCAACATATTTACTAATCCCATTTTCTTAGAGGGACCAAATAAATTGCTTTGAAATCATGTAAAAGATAGAATTTAGAGATTATCATTGTTCTAGTTTGTAATTAGAGCTTAAATTTACAAAACTCAACTAGTATTATACTAGCAAACTAAATCTAGATTATAGTAGGAAATTATTTTTTGAATTAGATTCATTATATTATATACACTTGTGGATTTCAAACTTATTCTTCACCCATAGAACTAAACAAACTTTTCACTTATTTACTTTTTTTTCTTTAAAAGAATGTAGTAGTCAAGGACCTATTTAACTATTATTTATTATTTTCTAAATTAATTTTGTTTCAATATATGCATCTCATTGAAACAACCTATGCAACCCACATAATCCTATTTTCCTTTTAATGTTTTTGATAGAAAAAGCAGCAAGAGGGTGCTGGCTTGTGGAATAGGGAAGACTAAGAGCACATTAACAGCACTAGCTTCACAGCAGATAATCAACAGAGTAATAGTGTCTAGTCTACCTCTATCAAAAACAAACTTGAAGATCCCTAACAAAAAGAACGAACCAGTGTTGTAGTTTAACCAAAAAGCCTTAACATAGTAACAACAAACTGCCTCGTAGGGCTAAACCAAAGTCTTAAGTACTTAACCATATAACAGAAAAACATAAAATAAAACCTGGGACCCAAGGACCCGAAATAAGACAAAATCACCCTGGCACCAGCAACAGTTAGGTCCTCTCACCCAGCCGCTTGGACATCAAGGTGGCAGCACATTCTTCCTATAGAAACAAGAAGAGGTCTTTGTTGTCCACATCAACTTCCAGCTTACCACCAACAATCTTCTCTTGCACATTACATAGAGTCACCACCAACGCATGAATTACTTTAAGGGAAAACTTATTGGAGTCAGTGATGCGGGCCTTGATTTCCTTCATATCTTGCTTGAGACCAAGAATCTCATTGTCTAGCTCAGTGAATTTTTGCTTGAGGGATCCTTTGAACCTACCATTCCCAGCCACAACCATGGTAGCGTGCTCAGTGTGGGGGTAGTTGACCTTTTGTGTGTGGGGAGAGGGTGGGGTTGGGGTATTGCTATGAGGGATTTCATTCACCACGGGCGGGGGATTCAAAGGAGAAGTGGTGTCAAACCTAGGGGAGCTCAAATTCTTGGCCGAGGAGCCCTTAATTAACCCAAAGGAGCCAAAGGTATCCATATCCTCCAAAAGTGTCATGTCCTTAGAGGTCATTTCCTTGAGTCATGTTTTACATTTTTCTTTAGCAATTATGTTGGAGTGTCGAATGGTACCACCCATTTCAATCTCTGACCACTAGTAAATTTTAGCATGTTTTTCGATGAGGATTAGTCAAATTTTTTATACAAATTGGTCCAACAGACGACCAAAACTATTGTCAAACTTTTTTCGTCAGAATTATGATATGTGAAACCACTGTCAAAATTCCAACCTCCTTAGTGGTTGAATTATCGACCAAATCATCATCGAAGTAATCGGTTCACCCTGGAAGAATTATAGATCATACCTTTTATCTATGTGACCAACATTCATCAAAATTTCAACCAAAGTGTTGTCGAGGGTTTAGCATTCTTGTCAAAACACCAAAGAAAGTTCATCTTTCTTTCGATGACACTTGGTCAGAATAGAGGTTGAACACATAGCATTCCCGCTGATAGAACTATGTTGCAAACATCAAAAAAGTGACCAATAATAATTTTTGGTTTAAAAAAATATGTGTCATCTTGTTGTTCTTGTTTTGAATACCTTTTTATAGAATTAAGCTTCTATTGTGTATACCTACACCAACTAACCTATTGTTAACTCAACTTGTTATTAACATTGCATCAAAAATGTAGAAACCCAGTTATATGATTTGAGGGAGTTTTAGTGATCCTATGTTTTTTTTATCTCCCAAAATATAACTCAATGTTTGCAGATCAAAATAATGTTTACCTAGTGGTCTCTTCTTTCCTTCAAAGATTTTTTATTTCTTTCTCACATATTGCTTCTAACCCTTAAACAAGGGTAAGGGTTTTTCTCATTATTCTTATATGACTGGTAAGCATGACTTGGCTTGAAGATTTGGAATATGTCTTCAATTTCACCATAGGAAATAGGTCTATTATGTCATGTCCCCTTATGTTAAAAAAGTTTTTTTGGTCTGTAGTAACCCACTTTATTCTTCTATGGGTTAATGAAAAAATAATTTAAGGGGAATAATCAATTTAATATTATTCGCTATGCAGTTAATGAGTAAAAGTGAATTTTTTTACAATTGTTGCAGTAAAATGTTGCAGATTAGCAAAAACCATCTCTAAAGCAGAACCCCAACAAATAGACAGCGACTACACAAGGCCTTAACAAGACTAAGATCTTTAGTTTTAGAAGTGAAACAATGACACCAAGGCTTAAACATGGAGTAAATAGACAACAACTACACAAGGCCTTAATAGGCTTCAAAAACAAAAAGAGTTTAGACATTCATTGACATCATAGGAATGGTATCCTATAAGATACCTAGTATAAAACTGAACACAGAAAATGATCCCTTCTCATATGCATTAACTCTTTTAGTAAGTGCATTGAAACATATGAGGACCAGTATAGTTAAGCCTAGAAGGACCACTGAAAAATATTGTGACAGATCCTAAAAACAAATAGGTTGAAACCCTAGACATATATAGATCATGGTAGATAGATAGATAGACAAGCACACATATAACATAAGGAAGACACTTACATATTTGACAGACCTTGAAATAGAAGGAAAGGTGGGTTACAATTATCAGATATGAGTCTATAGTTGAGCTTTTCTGATTGCAAACCTGATCACCAATACAGATATAAGTTACTAGTCATATAGCAGAAACAAAGACCATCATCATAATCAATTTTGATTGGGCATGGCAATCATCATTGAAATACTTATGATTTTTAATAATGATGAGTGATGTAAACAACTGTATTGATAGACAGTAGTACCAACCAATAGAGAATTAATTTATTCTAACAATAACATCTCATATATTGTAATATCTAATTTTGTGAAACACAAAAAACATCCATCCTCCTATAATTCCAAATATATCAAATAACAAAAGATAGTCTACTTCTCTAAATGGAGGAGAAGATAGATTTGGTTTTTGAATGGACCAGCTTATACTATTGAGATTGCCTACAAACCCTTAGAAAGGCAAACCACATAATAGACAAAGAGAATGGTTGTTAATTGGTGCTATTTTAAAGATGTAGATTACTTAACTTTCCTCCAATAAAATTAAATACTAATTTATGTGTAAAAGAAAGAGTAATGAAGATTACTTGATAAGTTCATTCAACATGGCCAAAAGAAATTTCTAAAAGAAATAATAGGAATAAGTTTATAATGGTTGAAATCACCCATGCTCAAATGGAAAGGTACTTTACAAGGGCTTGTGATGATGTTGAATGAAATTGAAAGTTTGAGGTAGAAGGCCTTTAGATTATGAAGGAAATAATTGAATTGAATTTGCTATTTAAAAAAAGAAGCGGATAACTGAACTAAATCAAAGCAGATATTTAAAAAAAAGTATACTTGATCAATGACTCAATATTTGTAACCTCTTAGAAAATTTTCCTTTCCACTTCAATATCTTTCCTTGATAATTCTTGATCTCCTTAGAACCACTAGAAAAAAAACAATGACAATAGAACTTGCTACTTGAGAAAATTGCATCAATACTTAACTTAAACATTACAGTCATGAAGGGTGTAACAAAATCTGATATGCTAATAGACAAACTCATTTTGCACAAAATGGCATTAAGCATGGATTTTGGTTTACATGTGGTACATCAATTCCTTCATCGAAGACATTATCTATTACATTTATAATTGTTTATTTAGGTTCCATAGCACTAGCATATACACACACAAAAATTTGTATTAAAAAAAAACATGGACACTACATATATATAAAAATACCTGTTAAAAAAAAGAGAGGCCACTGAGGACAATTGCACAGGTCTCCAGAAATAACATTACCCAACTATTTCTCTCAAGCCAAAGACTCGGTGTGTTCAATTTCCCAAACTAGCAGTCAATTATATGTTGAGTATATCTATCAAGCCCTCCTATAGTTTGAACAAATTAAGAATAGAATATAGGAACTGATTTAACACTTCACCTACTCAAAAACACAAACCAATGAAATAATCCACATTGGGCCAAGACAGGTTGATGCATTCAATACGAGAATACTTACACAAAATGAAGCCGAATCATGCCAAACAATGACAATGAGAAGTTGACTAGTGGCCCTTCTAGTTTTTTATTTGATAGTTGTTTGACAATGACACATTCAAAATGCACTTAAGAGCAAAGACCTAGAATGAATGAAATTGATTAAATAATGAAGTTATGTTAGTTTGAGCTTCACTTGGTTTCGAGAATACTTTAATATTCTCTACTTAACAAGGCCAGCCACGTGAAGGTGGAAGCTCATTTGGCCTCACCCCCCCCTCCCCCTAACATCAATCTAAATTCCCCATTAACACATAAAAATATTCATTAACATGACATATAATTCAATATTAATACACAACATTCATAGATAATTACTTAAAACAATGTTCATGGAGTTATTATGATAGTTCTACTAATATTTTTGTCACAATTTGATGTTCAAGATAGGGGAAAAGCACCTGCAACAACAGAGGCAATAGTTGTAGATATAGATGATGATATCCTAGAAATCCCTAATAGAAGAAATCCCAGAAATCCTCTTCAGCATCTCCTCGGTTGAATTTGCATCTTCCAAAATAGTAATAATTTTTGCATTACTCTTTTTCTTCACCGTATTTATTATATTAGGGATTTGGGATATCCTCATCTATATCTATAACTATTGCCTCTGTTGTTGTAGGTTCTTTTCCCCTATTTGATATTTATCTTAAGGTGTCCACACTCGTTATGTTGCTTGTTGCCAGCGGGTCATAGTCAGTGATTGGGAGAGCCCTATTTTGGCACCATTCATGTACTAAAAGCACTAGAATTGAGTTTTTTGGCACGGCTGGTAAATTTTTGTATATCAACATGCGATAGGTTTTTTTGCCTAAACTCTATCGCATGTTGATATACAAAAATTTCCCAGTCCATGCCAAAAAAACTCAATTCTAGTGCTTGTATTGAGACCTTAAATTATTGAGCTTCTCTTTGTTTCGAGAATAGTTTAACATTATCTAAGAAACATAATTATAGGCATCATGGTCACATTTTTTTGGAGACAATGTAATTGAGTGGTATACCCAGACAATGGATAGCAACTTCTACACCTCCGGTTCCAAGTTGTTCTCCATCCTGCAGTGTCAACTTGGAATCAGAGGTGCAGAAGTTGCACTCTGTCTGGGTATACAACTCAATTATGTTGTCTCCAAAAAAATGTGACCATGATGCCTACAATTATGTTTGTCAGCTATTGTGAAATCCTCATCACCCTTAGCTGCCATCCTAAGCCCTTCTTCCCTCTCGAGTTCTTTAAGCCTCTGCAAGATATCTGGATCAATAAAGTCTGCAACATTGTGTCCATCCATGATCTCAGGAATATCATCTTCTTTCCACTCTTCATTTGCCAAAATATACCACTTCTTCAAGCTTGTATAGTAGTCTCCAGTGGTTGCAAATCAATCTTATTAAAAAATACAATAAGAGGCTTAGTAAGTCTAATTTAATTTGTCTGTGGACTGAGACCTTAAATTATTGAGCTTCTCTTTTTTTTTAGAATAGTTTAATTAGCATTCTCTACTTAACAGGGCCAACCACGTGAAGGTGGAAGCTCATCTGGCCCCTCCTAGGAGCCTCTTATGAACCTTTATGACATTTTAAGACCTCTAAGATGTATTCTTAGAGGTCATTAAGGGTCATAAAGGGTCCTGAGACACAACATCTGAGAAACATAATTGTAGGCATCATGGTCACATCTTTTTGGAGACAATGTAATTGAGTTGTATACCCAAGAGATGGAGTGCAACTTCTGCACCTCCGATTCCAAATTGACACTACGGGATTCAAAGACCATAGATAAGGAATAAATTTAGAGAGTGAAGGAGGGCCATAATGACAAAAATAATACAGGACAAACCTCAAGTTAAATGAGGTAACTGCAAACATTTTAATAGATTTTTATTATTAAATAATGAAATTTGCATATACAAGTGTTCTAAGCCCCCTCATTACATGATTTATTATTGTAAGCCCCCTCTAACTTACACATCTAGAAAATGAAACTACAACCTATTGGGATTGAGACAAACCTTATAGAACAATAGCAGCTAGGAAGGATCACTTTCCAACATCTGTTGAATACATCTATTGGAGGACCTTGTATTCATGAGCTATAGATGTATTCAAAAGATGTTGGAAAGTGATCATTCCTAGCTGTTGTTATTCTATAAGGTTTGTCTCAATCCCAATAGGTTGTAGTTTCATTTTCTAGATGCGTAAGTTAGAGGGGGCTTACAATAATAAATCATGTAACATGAGGGGGCTTAGAACACTAGCATATGTAAATTTTATTATTTAATAATAAAAATCTATTAAAATGTTTGCAGTTGCCTCATTTAACTTGAAGTTCATCCTGTATTATTTTGGTGGTTATGGACCTCCTCCGCTCTCTAAATTTATTCCTTATCTATGGTCTTTGTATCCTGTAGTGTCAACTTGGAATCGGAGTTGCAGAAGTTGCACTCCATCACTTGGGTATACAACTCAATTACATTGTCTCCAAAAAATTGTGACCGTGATGCCTACAATTATGTTTCTCAACTATTGTGAAATCTACATTTATGTTTCTCAGTTGTCATGTGTATACCTTCTCTCAATTGCTGGTGTAATTCCTCTTTGAGTATCCTCATTCTCCTTTGCATCCAAAATGAACTCATTCTGATCCCTCACTAGAATAAAGGGAGACTTCATACCATGTTGCACTCAAACTTCAGCGAGACTTCATACCACGCAATGTTTGTAGATTACGTTCAATGCGTTATTTACGCTTGTATAGGTGGGAAAACTCTTGAAAACATGCAAAAGAGATTGCATTCAACCATGTTGTTTACATGACACATGTAGTTTAGCTCTAGCATAAATCAACATTACATCCAAATTTGCAGACACTGCGTGGTATAAAGCCTCGCTCAAACTTGAAAATGATAGTCAATCCATAGTCAAGGTCAAGGAACAAATGGAATAACCAAGAAAACACTATATGTTAAATCATGTGATTGATAGTAGATTGGGGCTTGCCTGAGCCATAAACATGAAGAATTATTCAAAAAAAAGATGTAAACCATATATATGTGCAATTGAGGCAAAGAGAAGTTATGTCATATCAATATTAAAATATTAGTTACAATATGAAAATACTAAACTAAATAATTTCTAAGTTCATCTCTGCATATGGTTGCAGCAAAGATATGCAATTGCAATATAGGGAAGGCATCGTAAAAATATAATTTCAGAATTTTCCCTATCCTGACACGTTTTGCGCTCAAATCCTTCGTTGCGGATAAGTGGAGATAGACAGATAAATGCAAATGAGTTGTCATCAACCCAACTAAAGTATCTGCATCCATTATTTCCCTATGATACCTAGTCTACATTAGTTCCTATATTATAATGAATAGTATTTACATTAGAAACTTTAAATATATACACATTAGCAACCTTTTTCTATTTGGGCAGCACCAAAATTGTCATCCAGGGTTGTTCGGTGTCCGTGAAGTCTTCAACACACACTTCCCACCACCACATTGACAGTTTGGCACATTAACAAGAGTCATTGAACCTATATCAATAATGCACCGCACCATCGTTACTACATTTATTATTTTTATATGATTATTTTTTTATGAAATACACCAAGGAGTACCATCAGAAATATTAACCATTTACAATAATAAAATTAAACCTAAATCAAATAGTTCATTCTTTTATCAGCATGTGTAGTCTTTGTGTATATGAAAAATGAAAGAAATATGAAGCTGAAACAAAATAGTGAACAAAATAGTATTCCACATAGAGTGAACAAAATAGTATTCCACATAGAGTGAATGAAATATACCATCAAAAGAAGGTGAAAAATCCTATCATGAAGCACAAACATAGGAAATCAAAAAGGGACAAAAGACAAGAAATAAGAAAAATCATTACGACTATAGAAAAATCATTTATACTATAATCAAAAAAAGAAACACTCTTTCTCAACAATTTTCAAAATCAATAGGACTATAGAAAAATAATTAAGACTATACAAAATCAAATTTTAGAAATGGACAGTTCTAATGCTTTGCCTTTACAACAATTGAGCATTCATCATTTGGTATTGTGTATTCCATTTAAGTATGTCAATAATGTTCAAAATCATGTCACCAAGCACAGACAAGAAATAAGAAAAATCAAGTTCTAGAAATGGACGATTTTGATATTGCTTTTCCATTACAATAATTGAGCATTCATCATTTGGTACTTCTTGGTGTATTCCATTTAATTTTTTTAGTTGTTGTGTTTATGTGCATGTTCTTTATGTGTTTGGCTTCTCTCCCTCACAAGGGATACGTCGATAGGTAATTGATTTGAAAGCATAATGATTTGACAGTCTTTTTTCAGGATAGGTGTAATTATCCCACCAACCTTAATTAGCAACATTTTTTATATATGTCAAGTACTTATAATCAGTATGCCCAACAAACAAAGACTTAGTAGTAAAAGCATGTCCTTTGGTTTACTAGTTTACTTATAATCAGTATGTCCTTTGGTTTACTATTTTAATTTGGTTTAAGAATGGTTTGTTTCATGTTTGAATGTACCATTGAATGAAGCTTTTCTTGCAATCCTGAGTGATGTTGTTGGTTTTATAGGCTTTACTCAACTTGGATTTAAGGACTTTTAAGGTTCTAGACCAATCCTATCTTCCCATTCTTCAAAATCTTACTAATCTGCCAGAGACCTAATTGTCAATCTAGTAGCCTTGTAGTAGACTTACAACTCTAATAACTTTATTTTTTTCCAAAACACTTGACAAGGTGAAAGAAATTATAGATACCCTTTTCCAAGTACTATAACATACCAAAATATCTCATTTGGTCATTTTCAACCAACATCCCTATTCATGACTGATGCTCTGTTTTAGTGTATAAAAAAGACCAATTTAACAAAGGAAGTATATAACATACTGTTAATATGATTTAGAACAACAGAGGGGGGGGTGAATCAGTTGTTTTCAGGTCCTGATGTATAAAACAATCTCAAAAACTTATCCTTAAATCAGATCCAAAACCAAAATAAACTCAATCATCACTGATTCAATAATAGAAACATCTAATAAAGAAGTCCACTACCTAGCTGTAACTTAACTTGCAAAACATAGTAATGTTCAGATCTAAACATTCACACAAGTATAAACACCAGAATTTATAGTAGAAACCCAATTTGGGAAAAACCACTTTGTAACATGCTACTATTATTTTCACTCTTCTAAAGTGAGCTTGGTAAAAAGCCAACCCTGTCAAAGGTTACAATACACACTGTCAGGCGTGACCCAGTTAAAGGATTTCAATCACCCTATTAAAAGTGAGCCTAGTCATAGGACTTACATACACTCCATTAGAATGCAACCTTGTTCAAAGGATTTAACATATGACTGTTAGGTCAACCTCTGTTAAAAGGATTTTGACTATTACAATGGTTAGAAAGTAGCAGCAGTATTATCTAAAAAATATATAACTCACTTTGCAAATATCAGATCTGATTCCGTACACTAATGCTAGTTTACTAACTTTGAAACTTTGCCATTTCCATCTCTGATCTTCTCAAAACTTTTCTTCAAGCAATCACCACACTTCTCCTTCAACCTTTTCTACTTATTCAATCAATAAAACTTTCCTCTTCCAGCATTCTCTGTTCACCATGTACATACCTATCACAATGCTCAGGTTCCCTTATATTTTTCTCAATTAGGTTAACTCATCTTTTTCCACTCAATCTCAATCATAGATCTTAGGGTTAGGTCAGATTCATTGAATCTACCCGCTTCATGTTCTTCAGCTTCCTTTTTTAGAATCATCTCAAATCCCTTAAAGATTTACAATAAAATAGTTTACAATGCATTTAATGCTTCCAAACAATCAATAAATAAAGTCAACACATTTTACATAATCCAAGAATTCAACAATCTTGGCTCCAAAATTAAATTCTCTTCAAATATAAAATTGTTGATGCACGGTCAATACTATGATTGTTCACTCGGTCTTCATGTAGAAAGCTCAGTCATTACTAAAATTGTTTCTTCGGCTTATACTGTCTTCCTTGGCAATTTACTGATGCTTGGTCGACACTATAATTTTTCTCAGCATATACTAACTCAGTCAACACTAACATTACTCGTCTTAAACATGATTTTTCCATTCTTCAATCAAGTACACTTTGTAATATCAAGATAACTCAACCTTTCCCTAGGTGCTATTGTTACCAACCTTGCTTAGCCCCTTAGAAACACTCAAAAAGATATAGTACTTTCCTAAGTAGCAACAGTCTTACCAATTAAGGTTTGACATCAATGACAATACAACAATTGTTTCAATGCAGTTTCCAACAATCTCCCTCTTTGGCATTAATGGAAACACCATATGATATCACTTGAATAACACATAGATTACTAACCAATCCAAAAATTTATCTATCTATCAGAAAATGATTTATAATATCCTTAGCTTCATTTTGATTCAAAATCCTGTAAGCCTCACTTTTGTGACCGTCAGAAGTATTCAGATCTCCCTCTATCCTGATTCTTTATTTCAGTTCATTAGCCTTATCTTCAGTTTCATTAGTTCATCTCCCTCTTACTTTTCAGTATCATGTGTTATCATATCAATACATTCTCCCTCTTTGACAAAAATTCCAAAGCAGCAACTAAAACATACATCCATCAGATGTAGATAATATTTGTGCAGCTCAGTGTTTCTCCCTCGGTGATCTTTCTTATGATTGATTCCTTGTCTTTGCTTCTCTTCACGACTCTAGGCCATCCCTAAAGTGTGACAATCTTTTGCATTAATTTGTCAAATTTTCTATTGTAGCACATTTGATGCAGTGCTCCTAGCTTGTCTAGGCAGCCTTATTTAGGGGAAGAACCCCTAATTGACTTCTAAAATACTCATGAGATTCTTTGAGTAAAGCTTTAGTGAATATGTCTGCTAATTGTTCTTTTGTATTCACATATTCCATTCGGACTTCTTTGTCTTGTACTAATTCTCTCAAGTAGTGATACTTGATTGCAATGTGCTTGGTCTTGGTGTACATCACTAGATTCTTAGAAATATTGATAGCACTTGTGTTGTCACAGAAAATAACAACAGGTTCAGTGATTTCTTCTTTCATGCCTATCAACAATTGTTTTATCCATACCAAGTTTGAACAGTTTACTGCAGTAGCAACATACTCGGCCTCGGCAGTAGATTGGGAAATGCAATTTTGTTTCTTGCTTGTCTAGCAAACTAATCTTTGTCCAAGAAAGAAAGCTCCACCACTTGTACTATTTATGTCATCTACATTTCCTGCCCAATCAGCATCTGTATAAACTCGGAGTCCAAATTTGTCATCCTTCTTATAATATAGACCATAGTCAGCAGTTCCTTTCAAGTATCTCATAATTATTTTCATGGCCATCATATGTGTTTCCTTAGGATTGGTAGAGAATCTTGCCACAATCCCAATAGCTAATGCAATATCTAGTCTTCTATGTATAGCATATTGCAATTTTCCAATCATGGATCTGTACAGAGTCTGATTCACTTCTGCAGCATCATCATTCTTAGATAACTTTTGTCCAGTAACCATAGGAGTTCCCACTAGTTTAGCATCTTCCATCCCAAAAAATTTTAGTATTTCATTAACATACTTAGACTGTATAATGAAAATTCCATTCTTCTTCTAATATACTTGTAAACCAACAAATAATTTGATCTCACAAAACATACTCATTTCAAATTCAGTTTGTATTTCATTTGAGAAACTTTTACATAATGCATCTTGTCCACCAAAAATAATGTCATTAACAAAAAAATTTTCCAACAGGATACCTTTACCTTCTTCATCCTTCATGTACAGATTGCTTGTGTCATTTGTTCTTGAAAATCTAATATGTATCAAGTAGTTGTGCAACCTCTCATACCATGCTCTGGGAGCTTGTTTTAATCCATATAATGCTTTGTTCAGTTTGCACACCATGTGTCTTCTATTTGGATCAATAAAACCTTCTGGTTGTTCTATGTAAACTTCTTCTTCTAGTATATCATTCAAAAATGCAAACTTGACATCCATTTGATATACCTTGAAATCTTTATAAGCAGCATATGCAAGCAAAGTTTTTACTCCTTCCAATCTAGCTACAGGGGCAAATTTCTCCCCATAATCTATTCCTTCTTCTTGTGTGTAGCCTTTGCATACTAGCCTAGCTTTGTTCCTAGTGATTTCACCATTTTCATTCATCTTATTCCGAAATACCCACTTTGATCCTATAAAATTCTTATTTTCAGGTCTCAGCACTAGAGTCCAAGTATCATTATTTTCAATCTGGTCAATTTCTTCATTCATTGCTTGTATCCAGTCTTTATTCTCCAATGCTTCTCTAGTTGTCTTCAGTTCAAATTCACATAGTAGACATGTTGGATCCTTAGTCTTACTTCTGGTCTGGATTCTAATATTTTTGTCTCCAATTATCTATTTAGGCTTATGATGTCTTCTTACATATTTTGCCAAAATAGGTTCAGCTGTTCTCTCCTCTATTTCATCATGTTCCTCGATAAGATTGTCAAATTCAACTTCAAAATGCTCAGCAACCTCTTCCTGATACTCAACAACATTTTCTTGTGGCTCGGCATGTTCTTGTTCTCTATCAGCACTATTTTCCTGATGCTCAATAGCTTATGTCTGTCGCTCGGCATTGCTTACCTGAGACTCAGCATCAGGTGCAAGTTTATTACTTGCCTCTTCTTCTTCCTCAATGTACACAAAAGATCTATAATCCATTGGTTCTCTTTTACTGTCAGCTTCATTTCTTTCTGCATACTCATCAATTTTGACATTCACACTTTCCACAATTTTGTTAGTGTTAGAGTTCAAACACTTATAAGCTTTACTTTTTGTGGAGTACCCTAGGAATACGCCTTCATCACTCTTAGCATCAAACTTTCCATTCCTAGTGTCTTTTAATATATAGCACTTACTTCCAAAGATTCTAAAGCATTTAACACTCAGTGCATGTCCATGCCATAATTCATAAGGTGTCAGATTTGTACCTTTCTTGATCTGTTCCCGGTTAAGAGTGTAGACAGCAGTGCCTATAGCTTCTTTCCAATATTTTTGTGCCACATTCTTTTCAATGATCAATGTCCTTGCACAATCCAAGATAGATCTGTTTCTCCTTTCTGCTATACCATTTTGTGGAGGTGTTCTAGGTGTAGACATCTATCTTTTAATTCATCTATCATTGCAAAATAGATTAAATTCATTTGATGTAAATTCTCCACCTCGGTCAGATCTAAGACATTTTAGGTTCCTACCTATTTCTTTTTCAACCTTAGCCAAATACCACTTAAAATATTGAAAAGCTTCAGATTTTTCTTTTAGAAACATCACATGCATCATCCTAGTATGATCACCAACAAATAAGATAAAGTATCTAGCACCACCATAACTTTGTACACCCATAGGTCCACAAAGGTCAATGTGAACCAAATCTAAAATGTTTTCAGAAGTAAAGGATTTTCTCTTGAAACTTGACTTTGTCATTTTTCTCAACTGGCATTCCTTGCACATCACATTCTCAGGTTTCTTCAATCTAGGTAGATCTCTTACCTTTTTCTTCTTACTTATCTCTACTAGATTGTCAAAGTTAACATGACACAACCTTTTATGCCATAACCAAATATCATCAAGTTGTGAAATTAAACATGTTTCTTCAAATAGGTCAAGATAGAACAAATTAGCTCTAGTTTGATCACCACTTCCAATCAATTCTCCAGTAGCATCAAATATTTTAGCTTGTTTGTGATGAAATTCCACTCGATAACCAGTTTTGTTAAGCTGAGCAACACTTAACAAATTATAATTAAGACCTTCAACCCAATATGCATTTTCACAAGATATCTTGTCAATCAGTTTAATCAAACATTTTCCTCTAACAAGACATGGTGCATCATTACCAAATTTTACACTTTTACCTTTGTAATGATGTAAGGTCTCAAACTTATTTTTGTCACCAGTCATGTGATGTGAATAGCCACTATTAATAATCCATTTATCATTCTTATTCACATAGGATATCAATGTAGTTTTCTCATCCTCATCAGATTCATCTTTCATTGCCACATAGACTACCTCGATTTCAAAATCATCACTATCAGTGTCAGTCTCTTTTTTAGCAATGTAACAAGATTTCTTACCTTTTCCTTTGTAGTATTTGTTCCTTTGGTAGCTTCTGTCATATTTTCTATCTTTGTGTTTGCTTTTCCTTTCATCATTTGTATCCTTCCTGTCAGGACATCTAGCAGCTATATGACCAACTTTATTACATGAAAAACATATAATAGGGAGTTTACCTTTATACTTTCCTTTTCCCCTTCTCAGTCTTCTAGTCATAAGAGCTTCTAGATCTTCTAGGTCTTCATCAAATGTGTCACTGTCACTTTCACTATCACTTTCACTTTCACTTATGCATCTTTCTTTTTCTTTCTTTAGCTTGTTCATAACTAGTTGTGACTTAAAAATAGATTCAACATTTCCAATGACTCCAACAGTGAAATTATCATAATTAGAGAGTTCAAAAGCAGTCAGCTTACCAACCAAACTTTCCAAAGTAAGCACATTAGTAGAGTTACATCTAGATTCCTGAATAGCTGAGATCTTAATAGCATATATAGGACGTAGGGTTCTTAGTACTTTCCCAATTATAGTTTCATCATTAATAGCCCCATTTACTCCTCTAATAGCATTCACAACTTCTTTTATTCTACCACAATATTGTGCAATGTTTTCACCTTCTTGCATTCTCATTTCATCAAACTTACCTCTAAGACTCTTGGCCTTTTCTTTTAGCACATTCAAGTCACCACCATAGATTCTTGCAAGAGTGTCCCACATATCCTTAGCAGTTGTGCAGTCCTTAATGTCCTCAAATTCTAGATAGCTTAGGGCAGATGCAATTTCCAGCATTACCTAATTATGTTCTTGCTTGGCTCTCATTTCTTCGACAGTCAAAGGTGTGATAGGTGAGACATAGTTGTTCTCAATGTAGTACTTTACAGAGTCACCAATACCGGCCAGATGCAGCTTCATCAAGCTTTTCCATGCAAGGAAGTTTTCCTTGTTCAACTTCGGTACCACCTTATACATACTGATTATTTGCTTCAAGCCCCTTTAAACTTGATTTTGTCAACACTAATAATAACCAACTTAGCTTTGATACCAATTGTTAATATGATTTAGAACAATAGAGAGGGGGGTTGAATCAGTTGTTCTCAGGTCATGATGTATAAAATAATCTCAAAAACTTATCCTTAAATCAGATCCAAAACCAAAACAAACACGGTCATCACTGATTCAATAATAGAAACATCTAACAAGGCAGTCCACTACCTAGTTGTAACTTAACTTGCAAAACATAGTAATGTTCAGATCTAAACATTCACACAAGTATAAACACTGGGATTTATAGTGGAAACCCAATTTGGGAAAAACCACTTTGTAACATGCTACTATTATTTTCACTCTTTTGAAGTGAGCTCGGTAAAAAGCCAACCCTATCAAAGGTTACAATACACACTGTCATGTGTGGCCCAGTTAAAGGATTTCAATCACCCTATTAAAAATGAGCCTAGTCATAGGACTTACATACACTCCATTAGAATGCAACCTTGTTCAAAGGATTTAAGATATGACTGTTGGTTCAACCTCTGTTAAAAGGATTTTGACTATTACAATGGTTAGAAAGTAGCAGCAGTATTATCTGAAAAATATACAACTCACTTTGCAAATATCACATCTAATTCCATACACTAATGTTGGTTTACTAACTTTGAAACTTTTCCATTTCCATCTCTGATCTTCTAAGAACTTTTCTTCAAGCAATCACCACACTTCTCCTTCAGCCTTTTCTACTTATTCAGTCAATAAAACTTTCCTCTTTTAGCATTCTCTATTCACCATGTACATACCTATCACAATGCTCAGGTTCCCTTATATTTTCCTTAATTAGGTTAACTCATCGTTTGCCGCTCAATCTCAATCGTAGATCTTAGGGTTAGGTCAGATTCATTGAATCTACCCCCTTCATGTTCTTCAGATTCCTTTTCTAGAATCATCTCAAATCTCTTAAAGATTTACAATAAAACATTTTACAATGCATTTAATTCTTCCAAACAATCAATAAATAAAGTCAACATGTTTTACATAATCCAAGAATTCAACAATGTCGGCTCCAAAATTAAATTCTCTTCAAATATAAAATTGTTGATGCTCGGTCAATACTGTGATTGTTCACTCGGTCTTCATGTAGAAAGCTTGGTCATTACTAAAATTGTTTCCTCGGTTTATACTATCTTCCTCGACAATTTACTGATGCTCAGTTGACACTATAATTTTGCTCAGCATATACTAACTCGGTCGACACTAACATTATTCAGCTTAAACATGATTTTTCCATTCTTTGCTCGGTTAAGCCTTCCAGTTTAGTCTTTAGTCTTACTAAGATAAACAATACATTATCTCATCATAGTGCAACATAGTCAAGTACACTTTGTAATATCAAGATAACTCAACCTTTCCCTAGGTGCTATTATTACCAACCTTGCTTAGCCCCTTAGCAACACTCAAAAAGATATAGTACTTTCCTAAGTAGCAACAATCTTACCAATTAAGGTTTGACATCAATGACAATACAACAATTGTTTCAATGCAGTTTCCAACACATACTTCTCCAAATAACTCCAACTCCTAGACAATATTTCCTTATGATTTAAAATGGACAATTACAAAAGGAATTAGCCTCAACGGCTCTGCAACATCAAAACCCCCAAATTTTTGCCTTTAAACCCTATAATAAATGTCTTCCAAAACATCTGATGTAATTTTTTTCCTCTACCAAGACACCCTGGTTGTGTATATTTGATTCCAACCTAAGATTACATAAAACCCCTCATAAAATTTCAAAACGATAAGAATATAGTCTTCATTCACAGTCACTATCACTGTTCCTCAAATCAGTGATTAGAACAAGCAATTGAAACAAAAGCACTCTTGTGAAGAATAGTGACAATCACTGTAAAAGAGAAGAGTAGGCAATGATACTATGTATAACACATGATCCACCACATTCAAAGTAACTTCCAAGAATGTATGTTAAAACAAAGAGTAGACATAGATGATAGGGCAAAGAATGGCATTGTCTACAAAAGTAGAGATAAAAGGCCAAAATTCAAAGATTGCATCCAAGAGTCTTGAGAAGTGACTATCAAAAGGATGTCAATAAATAGTGATCAAATTTGTAAGCCAAGATTAGTCCCAATGACAAACAACACTTTTGAGTTCTTAGTTATAGACAATGTTGACTGTCAAATAGGCTTGATGAGGTGATGATAAGTGTAACAATTCATGATTTAAAAAGATGCCAAAACAATGTGGATAAGAAATGTTTAAATAAAGATCTTCTTCAATGCTTAACCACTATCATAGTGGTATAAAGTGATAAAAAATAATGATTCATATGGTTTATGATAAGTCACAAAGACACTCTTATAATAGTCATCAAGAGATAATAGAGGTCATGCATGCATGATTGCAAAGCACAATGAATAAAGAACAGGCACTGTTATGAAGGCTCATAGCCACAGTAAGGAATGATGTCATAAAAATCAAAAGAGACTATTGTTAGTCTATTTTCCAAGTTAGTAAAATGATATGCATACTTTGCATAAACTTAATAAATGATAGTTGTGGGATTGATTATTGAACAATTAAATGTTAATTAAGAAATTAACTCATAGATAAAGGATACTTAACCTCTAGGAACTATGCAAATGAATAAATCTAATGTTATATTTGTTAAAAACATATAAAAAAAATCATATGATAAATTTTAATCCAAAACTCCATGATTTGATCCAATCCAATGATCACAATTCAAAGCCTCGAATTATTTGTTTAAGCCTTTTGTTTTCTTATTTTCAGGAATAAAGATAAGAAGTTCTAATGTATGTCAATCAGAGCAGAAAAGAAGTTAAATGCAAGAAAGAGTTAATAGCCACTTCAATAGTTTCGGACATTGCCTAGAAATTAGTGTATATTATATGGTGTACATCTTTGAGAAGAAAGGGTAGAGCTCAGTTGAAGTCAGCAATGGAAGCATTCATTCTTGGGCTATTTCAAAATATAATGTTTGTATCTATCAGTGGAAAGTGCATGACAACAAATAAATCAATTGTTGGACTCTTGTAGGAGGGAAGTTACTAATGTCAAACAAGGAGAATAGAGACTAGTCAAGAATGAAGTGACATTATGTAGAATATTGGCATGCATTAAGTAGAAAGAGGTTAAAATATATAGGCTTAAATTTGTAGTGTATAAATAGCTCTTGAAAATGCCAAAGGTTGCACATTTGATTCAACATTTCTATCAAGAGGTTAAAATATATATAGGCTTGAATTTCACATTATAAACCATTTCCCCACTTTCAATCATAGCTGGATTATATTTTCTTATTTCTTTCTTAACTATTGTACCCAACCTAAGTGACCTTACAATGGCCTAACCAACCCCTTAGACTAGTCTATCAACCTTTCAAGGCACAATTGTCACTTTAGTACAGAGTGCTTCCTGGGCCTGCAAACCTTGCTTTCTACATCTAACACCAAGTTTTACCACAGAATCCCCAAGTGTTATTTGGATTCTTTGACACTCTCCTTGAGGCAGTCATCCTCCAAAAAGATCAAAGCCTAGATCATTCTCTAGGCCTCCCAATTGCAAGAATCTCAGAGGCCTAATTATGGTGCTTAACAAAGGAACACCCAATAGAACGGAGAGTTTCTATAGGACAGGGTTTGGAAACTATTATGGCACCTACCAATGGCCTATATTCCAAGTTTCGGGTTTTAAAACCATCCTAGCAGTGAGTTATGGGAACTGTACCCAAAAACTGAGCCAATCACATTTTGGATGCCTGGCTTTTCATCATTGCAAACTCCTCCCAACTGCATCTTCCCATCTCATGACTATGATGATCCTAATGTACATCCTCCAAACTCCCTTTCCACCAATTTGTAGAGTCTTTTAGTGTTCCATTTGGGAGAAATGGAAGATAATGGAAGAGGGGTTTTGTTGGATGTTGTAGTTGCAAGTGCCCTTAGAGATATGTATGCAAAATGTGGAAGCATGGCCAAGGCACATAAACTGTGAGACTGTATCAAACATTCCAATATGCATCAAACTACATTGCAATCACAATCTCAATCAGACAGCGTTCAAACCCCAGTGCAGACAATCTCAATCGAAAGGAGGGGTTCAAAACCTAGTGCAGACAATCTGTATAATGGATAAGCAATCCACTTCTTTGGCTAGCTCCTCGGTAAAGCTTTGGCCTTCTCTGCACTGCCAACAATATCCCAGCTAATCCCAATCCCAGCAAAACAATAAAATATGCAGCAAACGACATTTCTGGGGAACAAATTGGCTTCAAACTTTTTAAAACTGGTAATAATAAATAGATGCGTTCAAATTCTCACAAGAGTTGAGAAAACAAAATCATGTTACCTCAGTGTTGAATCTGAAGTGCTGAATCCGCCCTCCAAAGTGAAGGTTACCTCAATGAGCTTCCAATATATCACAGTGCCAATGAGGTTTCGCACGCTGCAACCTTGAAAAAAATCGCCGTGGTAATAATGAAATGAAATTATTATTTTTTTTAGGTTATGCCTATGGTCGTCGAAATTTTGACCTACATAGTATTGGTCAAACTTTCAACGAACACAGGCATGGATTAAAAAAAATGAAAGTTTTCCTTCTATAATCCAACCAACCAAAACTTTTTTATTTCATGGTCGAAAATTTTGGTAGAAAAACCAGGTCAAATGTACTAGTGGACCCCACCTGACTACCCGACTTTTTCAATTTCTTAATCCTCTTCTCAGGTTCAGAGGTGCTATCATCCACCGTCTTATCTTTTGCTTCCAAAGAATCAGAAACATGGAAATCCTCTAAATCCTCCGACCTTTTGAAGGGTTTCCTTTTAATGTTATTGCAAACAATTTAATCATTTATCTAATTATTTAAAAATTATACTGGAATTATGTAAGCATCTCGATGAATCAACCTATGCACCCCACAAGATCTTATTTAGGATCTCATTTTCCTTTTAATGTTAAAAATTATACTGTATAAACTCAGAGTTCAAATTTGTCATCCTTCTTATAATATAGACCATAGTCAGCAGTTCCTTTCAAGTATCTCATAATTCTTTTCATGGCCATCATATGTGTTTCCTTAGGATTGGCAGAGAATCTTGCCACAATCCCAATAGCTAATGCAATATCTAGTCTTCTATGTATAGCATACTGCAATTTTCCAATCATGGATCTATACAGAGTCTGATTCACTTCTGCAGCATCATCATTCTTAGATAACTTTTATCCAGTAACCATAGGAGTTCCCACTGGTTTAGCATCTTCCATCACAAAATTTTTTAGTATTTCATTAACATACTTAGACTGTATAATGAAAATTCTATTCTTCTTCTGATATACTTGTAAACCAACAAATAATTTGATCTCACAAAACATACTCATTTCAAATTTAGTTTGTATTTCATTTGAGAAACTTTTACATAATGCATCTTGTCCACCAAAAATAATGTCATTAACAAAAAAAATTTCCAATAGGATACCTTTACCTTCTTCATCCTTCATGTACAGATTGCTTGTGTCATTTGTTCTTGAAAATCCAATCTGTATCAAGTAGTTGTGCAACCTCTCATACCATGCTCTGGGAGCTTCTTTTAATCCATATAATGCTTTGTTCAGTTTGCACACCATGTGTCTTCTATTTGGATCAATAAAACCTTCTGGTTGTTCTATGTTAACTTCTTCTTCTAGTATACCATTCAAAAATGCAAACTTGACATCCATTTGATATACCTTGAAATCTTTATAAGCAGCATATGCAAGCAGAGTTTTTACTCCTTCCAATCTAGCTATAGGGGCAAATTTTTCCCCATAATCTATTCTGTCTTCTTGTGTGTAGCCTTTGCATAGTAGCCTAGCTTTGTTCTTAGTGATTTCACCATTTTCATTCATCTTATTCTGAAATACCCACTTTGATCCTATAACATTCTTATTTTCAGGTCTCGGCACCAAAGTCCAAGTATCATTCTTCTCAATCTGGTCAATTTCTTCATTCATTTCTTGTATCCAGTCTTTATTCTCCAATGCTTCTCTAGTTGTCTTCAGTTCAAATTCACATAGTAGACATGTTGGATCCTTAGTCTTACTTGTGGTCTGGATTCCAATATTTTTGTCTCCAATTATCTATTTAGGCTTATGATGTCTTCTTACATATTTTGCCAAAATAGGTTTAGTTGTCCTCTCCTCTATTCCATCATGTTCCTCAATAAGATTGTTAGATTCAACTTTAGAATGCTCAGAAAACTCTTCCTGATACTCAACAACATTTTCTTGTGGCTCAGCATGTTCTTGTTCTCTCTCGGCACTATTTTCCTAACGCTCGATAGCTTCTGTCTATTGCTCGGCATTGCTTAGCCGAGACTCGACATCGGGTGCAAGTCTGTTACTTGCCTCTTCTTCTTCCTCAATGTACACAAAAGATCTATAATCCGCTGGTTCTCTTTTACTGTTAGCTTCATTTCTTTCTACATACTCATCAATTTTGACATTCACACTTTCCACAATTTTGTTAGTGTTAGAGTTCAAACACTTATAAGCTTTAATTTTTGTGGAGTACCCTAGGAATATGCCTTCATCACTCTTAGCATCAAACTTTCCATTCCTAGTGTCTTTTAATATATAGCACTTAATTCCAAAGATTCTAAAGTATTTAACACTCGGTGCATGTCCATGCCATAATTCATAAGGTGTCAAATTTGTACCTTTCTTGATTTTTTCTTGGTTAAGAGTGTAGATAGCAGTGCTTATGGCTTCTTTCCAATATTTCTATGCCACATTCTTTTCAATCATCAATGTCCTTGCACAATCCAAGATAGATGTGTTTCTCCTTTCTACTATACCATTCTATGGAGGTGTTCTAGGTGCAGACATCTGTCTTTTAATTCCTCTATCATTGCAAAATAGATTAAATTCATTTGATGTAAATTCTCCACTTCGGTCAAATCTAAGACATTTTAGGTTCCTACCTGTTTCTTTTTCAACCTTAGCCAGATACGACTTAAAATATTGAAAAGCTTTAGATTTTTCTTTTAGAAACATCACATGCATCATCCTAGTATGATCATCAACAAATAAGATAAAGTATCTAGCACCACCATAACTGTGTACACCCATAGGTCCACAAAGGTCAGTATGAACCAAATCTAAAATGTTTTCAGAAGTAAAGGATTTTCTCTTGAAACTTGACTTTGTCATTTTTCCCAACTGGCATTCCTTGCACATCACATTCTCAGGTTTCTTCAATCTAGGTAGACCTCTTACCTTTTTCTTCTTACTTATCTCTACCAGATTGTCAAAGTTAACATGACACAGCCTTTTATGCCATAACCAAATATCATCAAGTTGTGAAATTAAACATGTTTCTTCAAATAGGTCAAGATAGAACAAATTGCCTCTAGTTTGATCACCACTTCCAATCAGTTCTCCAGTAGCATCAAATATTTTAGCTTGTTTGTGATGAAATTCCACTCGGTAACTAGTTTTGTTAAGCTAAGAAACCCTTAACAAATTATAATTAAGACCTTCAACCAGATATGCATTTTCACAAGATATCTTGTCAGATAATTTAATCAAACATTTTCCTCTAATAGGACATGGTGCATCATTACCAAATTTTACACTTTTACCTCTGTAATGATGTAAGGTCTCAAACTTATTTTTGTCACCAGTCATGTGATGTGAATAGCCACTATCAATAATCCATTTATCATTCTTGTTCACATAGGATATCAATGCAGTTTTCTCATCCTCATCAGATTCATCTTTCATTGTCACATAGACTACCTCAACTTCAAAATCATCACTATCAGTGTCAGTCTCTTTTTCAGCAATGTAACAAGATTTCTTACCTTTTCCTTTGTAGTATTTGTTCCTTCAGTAGCTTCTGTCATATTTTTTGTCTTTGTGTTTGCTTTTCCTTTCATCATATTTATCCTTCCTGGAAGGACATCTAGCAGCTATATGACCAACTTTATTACATGCAAAACATATAATAGGGAGTTTACCTTTATACTTTCCTTTTCCCCTTCTCAGTCTTCTAGCCATAAGAGCTTCTAGATCTTCTAAGTCTTCATCAGAAGTGTCACTGTCACTTTCACTTATGCATCTTTCTTTTTCTTTCTTTGGCTTGTTCATAACTAGTTGTGACTTAAAAGCAGATTCAACATTTCCAATGCCTCCAACAGTGAAATTATCATAATTAGAGAGTTCAAAAGCAGTCAGCTTACCAACCAAACTTTCCAAAGTAAGCACATTAGTAGATTTACATCTAGATTCCTGAATAGCTGAGATCTTAATAGCATATATAGGACATAGGGTTCTTAGTACTTTCCCAATTATAGTTTCATCATTAATAGCCCCATTTACTCCTCTAATAGCATTCACAACTTCTTTTATTCTACCACAATATTGTGCAATGTTTTCACCTTCTTGCATTCTCATTTCATCAAAATTACCTCTAAGACTCTTGTCCTTTGCTTTCAGCACATTCAAGTCACCACCATAGATTCTTGCAAGAGTGTCCCACATATCGTTAGAAGTTGTGCAGTCCTTAATGTCCTCAAATTATGGATAGCTTATGGCAGATGCAATTTCCAGCATTGCCTGATTATGTTCTTGCTTGGCTCTCATTTCTTTGACAGTCAAAGGTGTGACAGGTGAGACATAGTTGTTCTCAATGTAGTACTTTGCAGAGTCGCCAATACTGGCTAGATATAGCTTCATCAAGCTTTGCCATGCAGGGAAGTTTTCCTTGTTCAACTTTGGTACCACCTTATACATCCTGATCATTTGCTTCAAGCCCCTTTAAACTTGATTCTGTCAACACTAATAATAAGCAACTTAGCTTTGATACCAATTGTTAATATGATTTAGAACAATAGAGAGGGGGGTTGAATCAGTTGTTCTCAGGTCATGATGTATAAAACAATCTAAAAAACTTATCCTTAAATCAGATCCAAAACCAAAATAAACTCAATCATCACTAATTCAATAATAGAAACATCTAATAATGAAGTCCACTACCTAGCTGTAACTTAACTTGCAAAACATAGTAATGTTCAGATCTAAACATTCACACAAGTATAAACACCAGAATTTATAGTAGAAACCCAATTTGGCAACAACCACTTTGTAACATGCTACTATTATTTTCACTCTTCTAAAGTGAGCTCAGTAAAAATCCAACCATGTCAAAGGTTACAATACACACTGTCAGGTGTGACCCAGTTAAAGGATTTCAATCACCCTGTTAAAAGTGAGCCTAGTCATAGGACTTACATACACTCCATTAGAATGCAACCTTGTTCAAAGGATTTAACATATGACTGTTGGGTCAACCTCTGTTAAAAGGATTTTGACTATTACAATGGTTAGAAAGTAGCAGCAGTATTATCTGAAAAATATACAACTCACTTTGCAAATATCAGATCCGATTCCATACACTAATGCTGGTTTACTGATTTTGAAATTTTGCCATTTCCATCTCTGATCTTCTCAGAACTTTTCTTCAAGAAATCACCACACTTATCATTCAGAATTTTTTGCTTATTCAGTCAATAAAACTTTCCTCTTTCAGCATTCTCTATTCACCGTGTACATACCTATCACAATGCTCAAGTTCCCTTATATTTTCCTCAATTAGGTTAACTCATCGTTTGCCGCTCAATCTCAATCGTAGATCTTAGGGTTAGGTCAAATTCATTGAATCTACCCGCTTCATGTTCTTCAGCTTCCTTTTCTAGAATCATCTCAAATCTCTTAAATATTTACAATAAAACATTTTACAATGCATTTAATTCTTCAAAACAATCAATAAATAAATTCAACACGTTTTACATAATCCAAGAATTCAACAATGTCGGCTCCAAAATTAAATTCTCTTCAAATATAAAATTGTTGATGCTCGATCAATACTGTGATTGTTCACTCGGTCTTCATGTAGAAAGATTGGTCATTACTAAAATTGTTTCCTCGGCTTATACTATCTTCCTCGGCAATTTACTGATGCTCAGTTGACACTATAATTTTGCTCGACTATACTAACTCGGTCGACACTAACATTACCAGGCTTAAACATGATTTTTCCATTCTTTGTTCGGTTAAGCCTACCAGTTTAGTCTTCAATCTTACTAAGATAAATAATACATTATCTCATCATAGTGCAACATAGTCAAGTACACTTTGTAATATCAAGATAACTCAACCTTTCCCTAGGTGCTATTATTACCAACCTTGCTTAGCCCCTTAACAACACTCAAAAAGATATAGTACTTTCCTAAGTAGCAACAGTCTTACCAATTAAGGTTTGACATCAATGACAATACAATAATTGTTTCAATGCAGTTTCCAACACATACTTCTCCAAATAACTCCAACTCCTAGACAGTGTTTCCTTATGATTTGAAATGGACAATTACAAAAGGAATTAGCCTCAAAGGCTCTGCAACATCAAAACCCCCAAATTTTTGTCTTTAAACCCTCACTTCTAGGGCTTTCTCAATGTCATGCCTCCACACACTTCTACAACAACTTGATGATCGATTCATCAGCCAATCAACATGTTAGAACATTTCCAAACATAAAATCTACCCCTTGTTTGGACAGATTGCTCACTGCTATACTTGATCCACCAATTTCAACATACTTTCACTGTTTGTAGACTATGGTAACCACCTTCAAACAAATCTCTGTAAATGCATGGTTATAGAAAACAATATAAGGTTAGTGAAGAAGTATTCCATGGAGTCTAGGCCTCTGAATCCATGGAATGATCTATGATTATAAAGGAAACTTCAAACTGTCGCAAGGATAACAGGGATAGTGGACTGTTAGAACCCGATATTGAATAGCTATAATAAATGTCTTTCAAAACATCTGATGTAATTTTTTTCCTCTACCAAGACACCCTAGTTGTGTGCATTTGATTCCAACCTAAGATTACATAAAACCCCTCATAAAATTTCAAAACGATAAGAATACAGTCTTCATTCACAGTCACTATCACTGTTCCTCAAATCAGTGATTAGAACAGGCAATTAAAACAAAGGCACTCTTGTGAAGAATAGTAACAGTCACTGTAAAAGAGAAGAGCAGGCAATGATACTATGTCTAACACATGATCCACCACATTCAAAGTAGCTTCCAAGAATGTATGTTAAAGCAAAGAGTAGAAATAGATGATAAGGAAAAGAATGGCATTGTCTACAAAAGTAGAGATAAAAGGCCAAACTTCAAAGATTGCATCCAAGAGTCTTGAGAAGTGACTATCAAAAGGATGTCAATAAATAGTGATCAAATTTGTAAGCAAAGATTAGTCCCAATGACAAACAACACTTTTGAGTTCTTAGTTATAGACAGTGTTGACTGTCAAATAGGCTTGATGAGGTGACGACAAGTGTAACAATTCATGATTTAAAAAGATGCCAAAACAATGTGGATAAGAAATGTTTAAAGAAAGATCTTCTTCAATGCTTATCCACTGTCATAGTGGTATAAAGTGATAAAAAATAATGATTCATATGGTTTATGATAAGTCACAAAGACACTCTTATAATAGTCATCAAGAGATAATAGAGGTCATGCATGCATGATTGCAAAGCACAATGAATAAAGAATAGGCACTGTTATGAAGGCTCATAGCCATAGTAAGGAATGATGTCATAAAAATCAAAAGAGACTATTGTTAGTCTATTTTCCAAGTTAGTAAAATGATATGCATACTTTGCATAAACTTAATAAATGATAGTTGTGGGATTGATTATTGAACAATTAAATGTTAATTAAGAAATTAACTCATAGATAAAGGATACTTAACCTCTAGGAACTATGCAAATGAATAAATCTAATGTTATATTTGTTAAAAACATATTAAAAAATTCATATGATAAATTTTAATCCAAAACTCCATGATTTGATCCAATCCAATGATCACAATTCAAAGCCTCAAATTATTTGTTTAAGCCTTTTGTTTTCTTATTTTCAGGAATAAAGATAAGAAGTTCTAATGTATGTCAATCAGAGTAGAAAAGAAGTTAAATGCAAGAAAGAGTTAATAGCCACTTCAATAGTTTCGGACATTGCCTAGAAATTAGTGTATATTATATGGTGTACATCTTTGAGAAGAAAGGGTAGAGCTCAGTCGAAGTCAGCAATGGAAGCATTCATTCTTGGGCTATTTCAAAATATATTGTTTGTATCTATCAATGGAAAGTGCATGACAACAAATAAATCAATTGCTGGACTCTTGCAGGAGGGAAGTTACTAATGTCAAACAAGGAGAATAGAGACTAGTCAAGAATGAAGTGACATTATGTAGAATATTGGCATGCATTAAGTAGAAAGAGGTTAAAATATATAGGCTTAAATTTGTAGTGTATAAACAGCTCTTGAAAATGCCAAAGGTTGCACATTTGATTCAACATTTCTATCAAGAGGTTAAAATATATATAGGCTTGAATTTCACATTATAAACCATTTCTCCACTTTCAATCATAGCTGGATTATATTTTCTTATTTCTTTCTTAACTATTGTACCCAACCTAAGTGACCTTACAATGGCCTAACCAACCCCTTAGACTAGTCTATCAACCTTTCAAGGCACGATTGTCACTTTAGTAGAGAGTGCTTCCTGGGCCTGCAAACCTTGCTTTCTGCATCTAACACCAAGTTTTACCACAGAATCCCCAAGTGTTATTTGGATTCTTTGACACTCTCCTTGAGGCAGTCGTCCTCCAAAAAGATCAAAGCCTGGATCATTCTCTAGGCCTCCCAACTGCAAGAATCTCAAAGGCCTAATTATGGCGCTTAACAAAGGAACACCCAATAGAACGGAGAGTTTCTACAGGATAGGGTTTGGAAACTGTTATGGCACCTACCAATGGCCTATATTCCAAGTTTTAGGTTCTAAAACCATCCTAGCAGTGAGTTATGGGGATTGTACCAAAAACTGAGCCAGTCACATTTCGGATGCCTGGCTTTTCATCATTGCAAACTCCTCCCAACTGCATCTTCCCATCTCATGACTATGATGATCCTAATGTACATCCTCCAAACTCCCTTTCCACCAATTTGTAGAGTCTTTTAGTGTTCCATTTGGGAGAAATGGAGGATAATGGAAGAGGGGTTTTGTTGGATGTTATAGTTGCAAGTGCCCTGGGAGATATGTATGCAAAATGTGGAAGCATGGCCAAGGCACGTAAACTGTTAGACTGTATCAAACATTCCAATATGCATCAAACTACATTGCAATCACAATCTCAATCAGACAGCGTTCAAACCCTAGTGCAGACAATCTGTATAATGGATAAGCAATCCACTTCTTTGGCCAGCTCCCCGGTAAAGCTTTGGCCTTCTCTGCACCGCCAACAATATCCTAGCTAATCCCAATCCCAGCAAAACAATAAAATATGCAGCAAACGACATTTTTGGGGAACAAATTGGCTTCAAACTTTTTAAAACTGGTAATAATAAATAGATGCGTTCAAATTCTCACAAGAGTTGGGAAAACAAAATCATGTTACCTCAGTGTCGAATCTGCAGTGCCGAATCCGCCCTCCAAAGTGAAGGTTACCTCAATGAGCTTCCAATATATCACAGTGCCGATGAGGTTTCGCGCGCTGCAACCTTGAAAAAAATTGCCGTGGTAATAATGAAATGAAATTTTATTTTTTTTAGGTTATGCCTGTGGTCGTCGAAATTTCGATCTACATAGTGTTGTTCAAACTTTCAACAAACATAGGCATAGATTAAAAAAAATGAAAGTTTTCCTTCTATAATCCGACCAACCAAAACTTTTTTATTTTATAGTCGAAAATTTTGGTAGAAAAACCAGGGCAAATGTACTAGTGGACCCCACTTGACTGCCCGACTTTTTCGATTTCTTAATCCTATTCTCAGGTTCAAGGGTGCTATCATACTGCCATTATGTAAGCATCTCGATGAATCAACCTATGCACCCCACAAGATCTTATTTAGGATCTTATTTTCCTTTTAATGTTAAAAATTATACTACTACGTAAGCTGCTGAATTAGAAATATCATATTTTAATTGGGTGACTTACTTATTTTTAAATTGTACGTAGACAATTACATGCAATTTTATATGGAAAGTTGTTAAAAATTATTGTCAACCGATCACTTCATTTTAGAGGGCCTATTTTGTAACGTAAGTCAAACAATAATCTAATCATTTGGAGGCCTACGAAACAGGAATAAACTGCTATCAAACGAAAATGAAATCATTTGCAGGCGTAGGAAACAAGAAAAAACAGGTATCAAACGAAAATGTAATCATAATTTGCAGGCCTGGGAAACAGGTACAAGCCTAGGAAATAACACCCTGGGATATAACAGGTACCGCATTCATATAATACTTTTGTGCATAGAGATGCCCGCTTTTTCTCTATAAATGCTAATCCCAACTCCTCACATGCAAGCATTTGTTCAGCGACGTAATTACATCGAATTGTTAAGTTATGAAGAGAATTAGTGTTGTTAAATACGTAGGAGTAGTTCTTATGTTGGTGTGTATGTTGTTCGGAAAGGGTAATGCAGGTAGTGTGTTTTATATGTTTTCACAGCCTGGTTGTAATCCTGGCGCTCCTCTTGATTTTGGCAATCAGTGTGCGTGTTATGATGTACCCGGCGATCACCATGCAGGATACATGTTTGATTTTCAAGGCCAGATTGTCGATCTTTATAGCACTGCCGGCTGTGACGGCGCACCGGCTACTGAACTTGGTACCACTTCAACAGACTGCGACCACTTTGACTATAATAGCTTCAAAATTAGATGCGGATAATCTATGGATGCCACCATGCCTTTCCAAAGTCTATTAATGTCGGAGTTGAGTGAGGATTTTTCTCTGGTCTTTATGGTTTCTTTCCAAAGTCTATCAATGTAGGAGTTGAGTGAGGATTTGCCTGTGGTTTTTATGGTTTCTTTCCAAAGTCTGTTAATGTACGAGTTGAGTGAGGATTTGTCTCTGGTCTTTATGGTTTGTGTCTGCTCTGGTTTGTAAGTTTTAGTGAAGGCTTGGATTTCATCTTTATTGTTAAGCCTAATGAAGGTTTGGGTTTTATCTTTACTATATATATAGTAGAATTTCAATCTTGCTTCTGGTCTTTATTGTTTGTGTTTGTTGATTTTAGTAAGGGTTTGTATCTCATAGCTATGATCGAGTAGAATTTCAATCTGTTTCTTCTGATCTAGTACCATCTTATTGCTTCAATTTTAATAATTTATTTATTCAAAAGTTTGATGTTGGAATAATTTATTCAATTGTTATAATTCACCACCTTTTAAAAAGAAAGGCCAACATTTGGAAAATATTTAATATAAAAAATAAATTAATTGTAGACCTCTTTATCGAGATACTCTTTATCTTGAATGCTATCTGGATTGACATGCAATCTTGTGTTTTGTAAGTATTGTTTCACAGATCCTCCTCTTTCAACACGTTCCCGTGTGATCTCTATTGACGATTTCTTGTATGTAAAATCATTCCTTGAACTTTGCCTTGAAACCTCCTTCAATCCACAAACTGTGCTCTGTGAGATGTAATATTTTATTTATGCATTGAATTCAAAGAAAAAGTGAGGGCTGAAAAAGCATACGCTTATATTTCGTGATTGAAGAGATTTTCGATCCTCATATTTTACACAGAGTATGTTTTCTCCATTGGCGTTCTACAAACAAAACAATACAAAACATTAAAGTCTAAACAAAATATAATATTATAAATTTATTAGAACAAATGAAAATCTATGTTTGAATAAAAATGAAACCTGAAGTTTATGCACCGCCGGGGGGTTTATGTAATTTATAGACTCATCAATGGTCATACTTTGCAACTTGGACATCTCATTGGTAATACTGTGCAAATCAATTGCCAATATGAAAGGTATAAATGTTAAAAAAACTAATATTGAAAACTAATAAAGAAAGATTCAACAATATGAAATGAGAGTTGTTTGAGATCAAATATACTTTATATTTGATTCTTCTAATTTAGCACCATCTTATTGCTTCAATTTATTCAGAATCCGTATTTTTATGTTTTAAACTTAAATGTTTAGAATGTTTTTAATGTAAATGTGTTTAATAATTATTATTTCACAAAATCGAGTCTATTCAACTGGGTAATTTATTTAAACTTTATAAACCATTCATTAAAGAATTTTTTTTATTTGAATTGAATGACATCCAAAAAAATCATGAGAGAATTTTTTTTGTAAGAGAGAATGATGTGATATTGTGATTCTAATCGAAAATCTATTTAGAACTGCCATTTATTTTTAAACTATGAAGATTCAAATTCAAAAGTAAATAGCGTACAAAAGATATAGAATGATGGTAAAAAATTAAATAAAAGTTAATCAAATCTAAAACAATTTGTTAGAATGGATTTTAAAACTAATAAAGACAGATTTAACAATATGAAATGAGAGCTGTTTGAGATCAAATATACTTTATATCTGATTGTTTTGATTTAGCACCATCTTGTTGCTTCAATTTTTTCAAAATACGTATTTTCTATGTTTTAAAAATAAATGTTTAGAATGTTTTTAATGTAAATGTGTTTAATAATTATTTTTTCACAAAATGGAGTCTATTCAAGTAAGTAATTTATTTAAACTTTATAAACCATTCATTAAAGAATTTCTTTTATTTGAATTGAATGACATCCAAAAAATCATGAGAGAAATTTTTTGTAAGAGAGAATGATGTGATGTTGTGATTCTAATAGAAAAACTATTTAGAACTGCCATTTATTTTTAAAATATAAAGATTCTAATTCAAAAGTAAATAGCATACAAAAGATATAGAATGGTAGTAAAAAATTAAATAAAAGTTAATCAAATCTAAAACAATTTGTTAGAATAGATTTTAAAACTAATAAAGAAAGATTCAACAATATGAAATGAGAGTTGTTTGAGATCAAATATACTTTATATCTAATTCTTCGGATTTAGCACCATCTTATTGCTTCAATTTATTCAAAATGGGTATTTTTCTATGTTTTAAACATAAATGTTTAGAATGTTTTATATGTAAATATATTTAATAATGATTGGATAAGTTTTTTCCCTTGTCTTCTACTGGACTACATAAAGTTTGATCCCTGGAGCTCAATGTCAGTCATCCCAGTGGCAATGAGAAAGTCACTCAAGTCAACCATGTTTTCATTGACCTTTGTTCCACTTGATTTCTCAGAATGGTATAGAGGGGAATTAAAGTCACCCCCATAATCTACTTATCAAGATGACTTCCCAAAATGGTAGAAGCAAGGGAATCCACCTTATTTTCCAAAATAGTACATTTCAACATGTGATTCTTGATGTGGCTATTAAACCTCTCATATTCTAGGATATAGTATTCATGAATAACTAACATTTCTAAATAACGGGCAATCTTGTATTTCTCTCCCACTCTTGACTAGAGTGGTTATTTTATTTCTTTTTCTTTTTAACATCAAAGAATCTATCAATAATCATTTGTATTCCATTCGCTACATCCTTCACTATTTCTCTTTCTCTACTCTCCCTCTATTTTGTTCTACCTAGCTTGGATTTGCAACCAACATTTGACATTTTCTTCTTTTTTCCTTTCTCTTCAACAATACTCTAGGAAAAATCTAAGTCTCATCTTAATTCCCTGCCTTATAAATAGGGGTGGGGGGAGGGGGTGGTCGAGGAGAACCCCCGTAGGGATAAGTTAGCCTTAAAATAGGAAGAACCAAGTACTTTATTAGCAGATCTTGGAGTATGTAAGGAATCATTATTTTCTTTATTGTTATAGACATCATTTCTCTTACTAGGTCATCCTACCACCTAGAACCAAATGATTATTTGGGGCAAAGGAAAAGATGGCAGCTTGGGAAGAAATGACATTTTGGTTCCCCCCACAGTCATTTGAGATATTGAGTTCAAGAAGCATCTTTTTTATAGCATTAGGGGAGTAGGAGTTGATTACCTTCCACTCCCATGTATTTTCTTCATTTGAAATCTCTGTATTTTCTTTCTTCTCATTCTTATCCTTAATTTCCTTCTTGTCCAAAGTGTTGATATGAGTAGCTTTTGTACCTTTATCCAACAACCTAGACATATACATGGGTCTGGGCAGACCCATAGAGGTAGAGGTCATCAAATCATCCAAGATCTTATTCTTATTACATCTAATAGACTCCTCATCATGGGTAGGAGGGTAGGGATCCAAAAGCTTCTCATCTCCCAGAGGCTCCATCATCTCCTCCTTGGTTTTTTGTTATTTTTTATTCTTCTAGAATCTTCAAACATTACTCAAATGTCTATATTTCTTAAAAATCTGAAAATACATTGTAACATTCTCATATTCCAAATGTTGCTCCTAGGAGCCATACTTAGATTGGAGGGTTATAAATATAGGCAAAATAGTATTCGCCATTAGCTTAACATAGATCCTTGCAAAGAGAATTTGTGATATTGTTATAAGTGATGCTATCAATCACCAAGAGTGAGCCAAAGGACTTAAAGAAATGCCTCTAAACACTTCAAGGTTCCAAAATTCTAAGGGTAAACTTGACAAGTGAGACCATGTGGGAGTGAGGACACCTAGATAATTTTGGGCATCAAAACCTAGTTTCCACTTACATAAGCATAAGATTTCTCTCTGGTTACTTCCATGTACATCCAAGGTCTATTTGTGAGGACATAGAGAAAATATTCTTCATTAACAAGCTGAAGAGAAAAAAGATATTAGACATAACATTTATTTTCATGCTTCCTTTTAGCTTCCAATGGGAGGAGACCCATTTCCTAAGTTGATCAATAGAGGGTCAAAAAGAGAGAAACTTACCCACCAAGGAAAGCTCCAACTCAATCATGGTCTCTTTTTGTAATTCATTGGGAACATGAATCGTAGAACTATTGACCCTTTCATGTGACCCTATATTCATGTCTAGATGAAAAGTACTTCATTTTAGCTAGACTAACACCCAACAAATTCTCAATAAATAAAGAAGGATTCTCCTAATGGAGAAAGCACTCCTAGGATTTATCTTAATTATTACGACAGACAAGGACATTAGCCCCTATCACAACATTAGAAAAGTTAGCACCAATGAAGCCCAATAAAGGAACCGAGAGATTGGGCTCAACAACCTTTAGGGAAGGAGACAAGGAGACTTGTGAAGGGTCCCTAATCATCAACCCCATGAAGGTGACCCAGAAGTAGCATAGTGAATAAAGTACAGAGGAGTGAAGCCCTAGAAGAGAAGAAATGATTTAGCGCCAAATGTTGATGATGTACTCTATGGAAAAAATTGAGCAATGTTATTGAGTATTGAAAACTTTTTTTTATGGTGATTTGAGTAGGAGCCCTCCAATATACTCCCATGAAAAGAACTAACAAGATAGTGTAAAGAAATTGGTTCAAATAAATTGTACCGATAACTAATTTACATTAAATTTTAATTGAGTTGTATATTGAAATGGAGTAACACAATCAAGTTTTATTAAAGAGCTTATCATTAAGTGCATAACTATTCTAGATGTTAATGTAGAGTGGTTATGTGTTGTCTATGTATTTTAAGACTCGTATGAAATATTCATCAATGAGAGATTTAATTAATGACATAAGTATTATATTAGAGATTCAGTGTATTTTCTATATTGTCATTCCTATAGTTTATGACCATCTTTTAATTTATATTGCAAGTAAAATAAATTATATTATTTGTGTCCTTTTTTGGAGGGGTCATCCCTCCAAGTCAAATTGTTTGCATATATTACAAATATCAATATAAAACCAACAATAATTTAGCTCTTATAATAACAATCATAAGACAAATATTAATTCTATTTTTTTAAAAACTTGCTAGAAGACACATACACACTATAGATGACTAAAAATTGCAACATAGAATGTCAATATTGATTGTATCATTGAGATTTGAAGAAACCAACACTAAAATTTCTTGCAATCACAATCATAAGACAAATATTAATTCCCTTTCAAGAAACCTTGTTAGAAGACACATCCACACTAGAAGCTAACTATATAGATAACTAAAAACCAAAATATATAATATCATATTTGTTGTCTTCATGATATTTGAAGAAACCAACAATAAAAGATCTTGCAATCACAAACATAATACAAATGTTAACTCCGTTCCAAGCAGCTTTTCTAGAACACACATCCACACTAGAAGCTAACTATAGATGACTAAAAATTACAACATAGAATATAATATTGGTTATCTCGTTGAGATTTGAAAAGCCCATCTATAAAAGCTAGTGCAATCTAAACCAAAACACAAATATTAATTCCCTTTAAAGAAACATTACTAGAAGACACATCCACATTAGAAGATCTAACTATAAATGACTAAAAATTGCAACTTAGAATATCATATTGATTGTCTCCTTAAGATAAGAAGAAAGTAACATTAAAAGTGATTGCAATCACATCCACAGAAAAAACATTAATTCCCCTTCAAGAAACTTTGCTAGTAAACACATTTACACTAAAGGCTAACTATATGTTAGTTAACAGATTTGACCTTAGAATAGCATAAATATATATTTGACTCTATACCCTACTCAAGAACTAAATATTTTACCAGAAGTTGGGCAAATAAAGACTATGACAAAAAAGAGCAAAAACAAGTTATTTGCATCCTAATTTATCCAATAATTACTGCAACCATATCATTTCTTTAGCACCTTCAGTGAGAACAATACATTTGACTTCAGTAGTGGAGAGTGCAACCACTTTTTTTAATTTAGTTTAAATTTTGGTTGGAATATTGTCCTGCATATGGGGCTTTTTGAAATGAACTATATCTCCATTGCTCAGGTTACATGGATATGTGAGCTCGACAAGATTCTGTTATTCTTTCAACAGATTGCCTTATCTAATCTTCTGTCCAGTTGTTTTGCCATCTATTTTGAATGGTGCGGGTATTGAACCATGATTCTAATGGCAGAGTACTTACGTGATCGACGAGTAGAAGTGGCCACAAATTTAATCCTTGTCCAGACATTCAGCCTCATCTACACTTTTCCAATGTAACTGAGCTCCCATTTTATCCACTAGACTGGATTTATTTAAAATCTGTAGGCTTGATTGACTTAAGAGTTTGATATAATTGTTACTGCCAGTATTATTAATAGAATTCAATCTCCATCTTAAAATGCTCAATTTCTTCCCTTTTTCAAATGGTTCATGTACTCACTGTTCACAACAACTAATGACAAAACAGAGAAATAATTCATTTCAAATTGTCACAATAAAAAAACTATAGTGTTGTTGGATTCGATAAAGCATTTAAATAAAATTGTATCGCTTAAAGACTATCGGAAATTCCGCGGGAACTAACAAAAACTTATTAAGTAGCTAAGACCACAAATAATCGTTTTCACAGATGGATGCAGTCCTGGATGGGGTACTTTCAGCAGGTAGCCTCTTCTCACAGACCATTCAATTTTCAAATCCAAAATAACATCAAGAACAGAACTTATCTACATCTTTGAATAGATGAGACAAATAACACAAAACATGGAATTTAAATAACTTATAGCATAATCAGCGCTCTATCACTCTCTCTCAAACACACATATAAGAAATCTCTGAGCACACAGCTCTACAATCTTGAAGAGTCACAGGCTCTGTATCATATGAAACTTCTGCTCAACAAAACAATAAAAACTCGGGAACTACAAACTCAGATGCCCAACATGTCATTATGAGCTTCACACTTTTTATTCAAATATACTCACTACCAAAAACGAAATATAACATCTCTAGCTTCCAGTTATTATGAAACTGCCCACACTATATTAAGGAAGCTGTCATCCATTAAATACTGTTCAATATGTCTCCTACAAGATGCTCCTGGATCACATATTGTGTCCTCCTTGCTTGGATGGATCTCCATGTGGAGTAGGGATAATGCCTTCTATATTTTCCTTTCAACTGTAATTAGGAGTAATTAGGATTGGGGTGAGAATGGTAAAGATGGTAAATTAAAGCTATCATGTTTCCACAATCCAAAAGAATAATGCTTTAGATTTCTAGATTCTGTAAAAATAGTATTAAAGTTCCAGTTCCTGTCCTTCTCCGAATTTCATGTTCCGTGGCTGCAATCATTTCATTTTACAACGGTATTGAAGAAGGCAAAAATCAAATGTGCAATGTATCTTTATGAATACCTGTATAACAAGAACGTAGAGAGGGAGAGTTACATAGCAACACAGTATTTGAACTCCAGTCCTAATCAGTAACAAATACATTTTGTGTTAACAATATTTTGTACCTCAAGAATTACGTATGATACTGACAACAAAAAAATTGTGGACACTAGGTTTTATTTTTAGTATTACCAGTTTCATCATTGTGGACACTGTAGGTACTGCAGAAACATTTTACTAAGAGGAATATTGCCTTTTCAGGGCGATTTAACAGTTCAAATTAACTTACCCCAAGCTTATTCTAACTACAATATCTTGAACCCGATTATGGAAGCGGGATTTCAGCCCGTACTCATACTACATCAATTAACATATGAATGTACATAATTTGTGAAGGCCGAGAAAAATCCATCGAACCAATACTAACTAAAAGTAGATATGAAGATCCCTCTTCCTTACCGATGCCCAAAAGAAAAAAGCCATTTGGAAAGCGTTCTGCAAATGAACATTCTATGATTACAATCTTTTAATATAAGCGTCCGAAAAAGAAAAGAAAAGAATGTGTTCGGAAAGAGCTTGTCTAACCCTGGTTTACTAAACCAGAATAGTTTATCATTGGGATTCGCTCCTCCCACAACAGGATTTGTAACTTGGCCATCTAAAGCCATTTTTGTTATTGTGACTTGCAGCTTTGTTCCCACTAGCAGAAGAATCTGTAAAACAAAAATATTTTAAGCCCTTCTAAGTTACTATTCAAATAAAGAATTGATACTTTAACGGTGTGGTACATTTTATGGTGGACATGTGGAAAATTGGAATATTCAATATTTCTTGGGTCAACTCTTAGTCTTTTAATTGTGAGGGTGTGTTCAAACGCTATATTGTTAAATATATGATTGCTTTTTTTAATAAACAACTCGTAGTGTGGTTAGCTTTTCTAGGTACAAGTTATGACTATTCTAGTGGTTTCAATATATCTTTTTAAATAAATCGATAAGTTTATTATCGACAGAATTTATGCAATGATGGTGTAGTTATCGACAGAATTTATGTGGTGATGGTGTAGTTTGAAAATTACAGATGAATTGATTATGAAAAATTAATCAAAGAAGTGAAGCTTGGTATTGTGTCCACTTACAATCAATCGAATAAATGGCAGCCAAGAGAAAATGAACCATCCTGCACAATTAAATTTCATGTCCATCAGCCTATTCAATAATTAGAAGTAATACAAATAAATAAATAGAAAGGCAGTTGGATTTACCATGCCTGTTGAGAAGTAAAAATAAGATAGAAGAAAATCATAGATGTGGACTGTACACAATGATATACTAGCAGTTGCATGCTTTTGTGCTTGCAACGAAGAGCTGATAGACAAAAAAAATAAAGATTCATTTAACCAAAAATTAGTGATTATTTTAGTCTGGTAACTGCCTTCAAGAAATGTCTTAAAAGGAAAATACATTTGAAAAAAAGTTTGTAATCCTAGATAATCGTAAGCAAAATAACAAAAGAGACTAATGATGTGCTTATAATAATTTCATTTCATCCAGAATGATGTGTATATTATAAAATGGATTGAAAAATTGAAAAAAATTGAGAGGAGAAATAATATTTTTGCTTTTGTCCAAAATATGATGAGAAGACCTCAAAGTTAGCTTCTCTAGGTAAAACCTTTTGAAAAGAAAAAGAGCTCGGCACACATTTCATTCGATAAAAAAATAAACACAACACATGTTAAAAAAAAACAAAAAACGAAGGTTGAATAGTAAATAATTTGTTGGAGGCATGAATGGAATTGCGTTGCTTGTGAAATCTGCACACTATTTGTAAAAGCTAATACAATGACAATCAAACAAAGTATGTTATGCTAGAAAAGAACAAATAACATTTGCAAAAGGTAAGATTACAATTTATATGTACAATAAAAGAAAGATTAGAGAATAAATAACATACAAACCAAAAGACCATAAATTAGGAATTCAACTTAACTCATAATAGTACTTTCTAAAATATTAATACTTTTTAATGTAATTTGTAGAGAGTTTCTAAGAAAGAGGTCAAAAAAAGAAAGAAAAGATAGCATGTCACCAAAAAGATTTGGCAATTGGAAAAAAAAAAATCAGTTAGAAGGGTTGACAATTTTCCGGCAAAAAAGTTAATTTTCAGGGAGCAAAGCTCCCACAAATAGCCTATCGGCTAAAAATGTCCAAACAATCAGTTTCAAATTAGGAAGATACAAAATATTGTGCTGCCATTGTTAGAAAACATACCTGATGGATACAAGAACACGAAAGATCAAACATGCGCATAACTATGGGCTTCTTAGTAACTATACAATATAAAACATTAAAAGTGTGCCTTAAGAAAACTTACACGTCTAACTATATTGCACAATTTCATGTAATCCACTTTGTGTAAGATAAATTGTCTAAAAAATCACACCTACAAATTGAAGGGTTAAAGATTTTAGTATATAGAAATTAGAATAAGATCAAATTTAAAATAAAGAATGATTATTTGAATTGTTAAGCTCACTTACAATTCAATTGAAAATTAGTTTTGTGGAACAAAAGTTCATAATTCTCCCAGCATCTACAACACAACAATTACATTTATTTATCCTCTAAATTGAAAGACAATCTATGATAAGAAGTCAAATTTTTCTATTTTTTTAAAAGAAAGAAAAGGCTATAGACAATTAATTTTATATCTTATTTTTTATGTAAACATAAATATATGAAAAAAAAAAAGTGTAACTAGAATACTTATTTTCAAATTTCAAAAGAATTTTAATGATTTAATAAATTATAAAATTTCTTTCAATTAAATTTTTAAATAAAGAAAGAAAGATTAATTAAAATTTTAATTAAAAAAATAATATAAAATTTAAAAATAAATATAAAGATTAAATCAATTGTTTTCTATTTTTTATTCATTGTGATGGAGGATCAGAATACTCATATGATCTAATTCAGAAATCTATAAGCTAACAATAAGATATCTTACGTATCTAATAAAAAACATATTTCATTAATTATCATTATTCATAAGAAATCTAGTACTTACAAATATTAATTTTAGATTAACAAGATTAATATAATATAAATTAATAAATGAAGATATTTTCCACAACAATTCAAATTGTGATATTGCTATCAGAATTGAACTGTATAATTATGATATTGCTTTTCTGTTGCACTTCTGTACTGCCCGCCCAGTCACTACCCAACCCTAATCACAATTCCAACTTGGTTTGCAATTTTTACGCCGAATAGATGTTATGTTATGTTATTTTTTTGGTTTTATCTTTTTTTGATAGATACAATTGTTCATGATTAATTATTAAATAGAAGTTAATTATATATAAATAGTGTAATTTTTTTTAATTATTATCAATATAAATATAGTAATTAATATATAATTTAGTTTCATAATTTTATAATTTAACTATAGTATATTTTGTAATAATAAATTGTTAGTTAATTTTAAATTGAATTGAAAATTTTGATTTTAATTTTAAATATTGATAAATTTATAACAATATAAAAATTAGCAAAAAATTGAATGTATTGAATACAATTTTGTAATTAATTAATTAATTGGCCTGTCAGTTGCCTACTCAAAAAATTTCTCTATTTTGCTCCTTACTATCCAAAGTATAGATTGAAAGTTGTAGTTAATATGTGTATTGAAGAGTATAAAGATATGAAAATAAAATAAAATAATAAAAGATGACTTTTACCCCATCAAAATTTTGATTTCTTGGGAATTTTTGTAATGTCACCTCCTCTATTTAGAAGCTCCCATATAAAACTAGAATTTTCGTGCTGTGCTGTTGCCTCTAACAGATTTATCTCTTTGAAGGACTTTTTCATTTCCATTAGTTTTGGCTTAAGATCCAAATTTATCTCTTCCACTTCATCTGCAGTGTCAATTCCTATTGTCGAAGCCCAAAGGAAAAGGGCGTTTTGTCTCTCAGTTTTAATATGACCCGCCATTTTATCTATTAACTTCAATGCATCTCCAAGATTGAGGCTTGTATTTTCTACAAGATGATGTAAGGCAGTTTTCCCACTAATATCTCTTTCTTCTAGAGGATCAGATCCATCCCACAACAGCTCTTCGACAGTTTTGAAATAGTTGCAATATGCTGCTAAATGTAATGGAGTTTGTCCCAAGTGGTCAGTTTGTTTGATCATTTCATTGAAAGTGGCTTTGTCACACCATCGCTTTAGCAATAAGATCATGTATCTTTTACCGTTCTTGGCAGCTTGATGCAGAAGAGTCTCTCTTTTATCGTTTACTAAGAAAATTCTACTCAAAAACAAAAACCTAAATCCAATTAAACATCCTTATTATTCAATGAAAATGATTAATTGCTAAAAGAATGCCCATTTTTTAAAACAAGCAAGAATTTAAAAAAAACCTAAATCTTAATATTCTAGAACCAATTGAACTCCACGCTTGCAGTCACATATAGGGTTTTTCTTCTCCTCACTAATTTATTGCCCTATCAAAATGGATTTGGAGATTTGGATGCAGACAGAGGGCTTACAATACTATATGACCTCCCTTCCTCGATCCTGTGGAATAGGCCATTCAATTCTTTTAATTCTTCATTGTTGCACAGATTGAGCATCGATGCATTCAGGTGTATGATTTCCCACATTACAGTGGGGTAGATTTGTGAAAGCACAAGGTTTAAGTCATGCCAAAAGTCTTCGCTCAAAGCCCTTTCAGACATTGCAGTGCAATAGCTCGACAACCTCTACAAATGAGTGCACAGGCAAGGAAATAACAATTGATTCGCTCCTGCAATTTCTATGTATCCTGTTTTCCCATCAGAAACTCTTTAACACACAACAAATCTAAATATACAAATTTGAGCAGGAAATAATTGAAATTGGGGATAATAAAATTAAGTGCTGCGATTACCGTGTGAGTATTGCTTTGCTCTATGCTAAGCGTACAGCTCTCCTCCGCATGCAACCCAAATCATTCTCTTCTCAACAACTGTTTGTATGCCATGTTGTTGACCACAATCCCAAAGCTTAGAGTCTATTTTGGTGACACCTCTAGCTACTATGATAGCCTCCTTTGAAACCGTGTGTGCCCCTGAAGGTGTGTTCTCTCCCATTGAGAACCAAGAATACTTTTGCATACTGCAGTAAACCCTAATCAGCAGGTGCCAAGAAGACTAACTCAATCAAGGCACCCTCGATTTGAGAAATGTCTACACCATCCATTGTAGAGCATGCCTTTAGATGTCAATTTGGTGATGCTTCCATAAATACCATGTTCTAAAATTTGGGGAAACTATTGAGCATCTCTATTTTCCTGTTTCAGATTGCAATACTATTTTTAGGTGTTTGTTTTAATTTGCCTATAGTTGTATTCTTTTGGTATGGCCAAGCCTCATTTCTAAGCTTCAATTTTGATTTTTTGTTTTCTCAACATTATTATTATGAAAAACATGCTTTCAATACTATTCTTACCTTTAAAAATGTATAAATTAATAAATCTTTTTATAGGGCGAGGGATGCTGCAACTTTGTCTTCCATTCCTCGAATGACTCACTCTTCTTCATAGTCTAATCTGCTTTATACAAAAAAACAATTAAATACATAATTCTAAGTGCCAATAATCATTTTGAGGTAGGTAGTTTGCTCAAAATGAAGATGAAATAAAGCCATAAGGATTAGATCATCAACTAAATATTTCATAAAGGTATTACAGTCATTATTATTTCTTTAAAACATTCTCATAAGAGCGAAAAATTCCAAGGGTATGATAGTTTCAACATTACAACTTTTTAAAGCTATATAGATAAGGTGTGTGATCCATATTACATCACATGGCTAATTATCACGGTCTATGGCTTGAGTGTGCGGGGCACTCATGATTAGGGAATTTTGTAGGTTAGTTAAAAGATGAGTTTATTTTACTGCAAAGATTTCCTAATATTGAAGATTGAGAAATGCAATTAGCCTTTGGTAGAGGCAACCAAAATTAGAAGTGTAAGGAATTTGCTTGGACCATTACATAGCTCGATGTCTTATGCAGGGTGCTTTTATGGTTTTAGTAGATGTATTATTTGATAATAATTTTCACTTCTTTCACTTATCTCCACACTAATTTCTATGTGGTTGATTCATTCTCTTGAAGCAAGACGAACTTCTTGCATTCCTCGCTATCTTATTGCAAGTCTTGATTTGTAGAGGGATTCTTTGGGATGATACAATGTATTGTGTAATTTTTTAATGTCATAGTAGTTTTACAGTTTGATTGATAGACAACAAAGATGACTTTATATTCTTCTCAATCAATGCAGATATGATCACATGAAAGAACATCTAAGGGGCTGAGTTGTCCATGCTTTTATAGACATCTTTTTCATATATAATGATGGTTTCATTTTATGTTTGAAGTACTTTCCCTTTCGTGATTATTAGTGGTTGGGATCATATTACAAAAATTTGTCTTCAATACCTGTTGCTCTTTGCTTAGCAGATTATTGATGAGGTGGTTTCAATGAAATTATAAGAAACAAATGCTTGATCTTTTAGGGTTTTAGAAGAGAAATTTATCAGATTAGTTCTTTTGCTTGACCTTGGAAATCTATAAATACATAAATTTGAGTGAAGCGGTTTTCTCTACAGGGATTTTATATCGGTATATAAATGATGTGTAAGGATATGTCAACTAATTATCATATTTTTTGGAGTGGATTGGACAATTGTGTGTTACGTATAAATTGGTTATCATTTCATTTTTTAAACTTTTAATAATTTCAATGGAACCTACTTAATGTTAAGCCTTCTATAATTTTTCATAGTCGAGTAATAAGGATATTATTCTTATAACCAAATAATAATAATAATAAGGTATTATACTATCAGCATCTGAGTTGTGTTTGCGAGGGAGAAGTAGCTATGCGATGATGTGTTTGAGGGGATGAATAATATGAGAGATGCTTTCTTTGTGAAAATTGTGAAGGAAGCCACAACCAGGTTTCTCACCTTCGTAGAAGCCTTTGCCACTACCAGTCGAGTGCCTGAAAGGATCGTTAGGGTTCTTGACCTCTACGAAACCCTAACCGATTTGATACCTGAGCTGGAGGCCATTTACTATCAAGATCTTTGTAGAAGAGTGCATGATCTCACCGCATTGTAATAGGGCTGAACACTTGATCAGAATCTCAAAATTATTCTCTATTTGGTTAGCTCCAAGTTTGAAGATCGGGATTGCAACTCTCAGTTTTCGATCACTTGTTGGGAATTGTAGTGGAAGAGTGCAATTTTTGAATTTTGCATCAACTTTTGGGAATTGCAGTCTAGGAAGAGTGCAATTTTTGAATTTTGCATCAACTTTCAGTAAATGCAGTGAAAGTATGCATTTTCTGACTTAATTTCAGGAATTGCAGTGAAAGAGTGTGATTTCTGATCAAATTTCAAAAATCGTAGTAAGACAGTGCAATTTCTGATTTTTTACTTTCCTTCAATGTTTTCTAAAATTGCAGTAAGAAGGTGTGATTTTTTACTTTTCTAGTTAGTCTTTGGAAATCACAATACAGAAGTGAGATATCTAAATTTTGCATAAAGACTTCAGAAATTACAAAATGGAAGTGGGATTTTCAATTTTATATCAAGTCTTAGGAAATTGTAGTAAGGAAGTGCGATTTCTGCGTGACTTTCAAAAATCGCAATAGAGAGATGAGATTTTCGATAAGCCATCGGAAATGAAAGTAGAGGAGTATGTTTTTTGAATTTCATCTTGAGTATCAGAATTAGTAGAAGAGGAATGTTAAAATGGAGGTTGACTTAAAATCAAAAGGAACTTAAGAAATCAGGACTTAAAGTAAAAATCCTCAAATTCTAAACTTTCGTCGGAATCACAGAGAAGGACTGTGATTTCTGATGGCACAAGCTAAATAGCCAAATATTTTCACCGTTTTAGTGCTAGCTTTCCATGTCATATCTGTTATCACATACATGCCCATACCTTTTGAGCAGTCAAATCAATCATTTTCCCTGTCGTAGCCTGTTCGATAATTGTCGTACCCTGCAACAAATGACTAAGGAAAGGAAATATATCTTGTTCTCTGTGGTTTCAATAATATGACTTATTTGATGAATATATGTGACACTTAGTTTTTTACCAAATTTTTCTTATATATTTTATGAGTCACACATAGCTTATTAAACAAAAACCATTCTAAACTTTAAATTTTTTTTTAAAATTAGGCTCTAGAAAGGGAAGAAATATTATGTGAGAAATGTTTTTAAAATAATTTATTTTCATTTTTTAATTTAATAAAATTAATATATTAATAGAATTTATTTTTTTGAATTATATTTATATGTTTCTAATTATATTTTTTAGTAAATTTTTATAAATACTATATAAAAAATTTAGTAATAATATTATTTAACTTTTTAAAATATGTACATATATAGACAATTTTATTAAACCCTAAAACCTAAAAATTTGAACCAAAATTCTACTCTAAATCTCAAACTCTTGTATTTTTTCAATCATTATCTAAAAATTATATATATTATTTAATCAATTCATATATAATACATATTAGTTTTATATCAATACAAACATAGATGATAATATTAATGTGTAATTGTATTTTTTATTTAAATAATTTTATTTATAGTGTACTTATATCAAATATATAGTTTTATAGGTATATATCAAATTTATCAATTTTAAAAAGCAAACACCAAATATTATGCAATTATAAAAATGGAAAGACAAACTATTTAAATAAAATTCTTTGATTTTAAATTTTCTTCCCTTAGATTTTTATGCTATTTGTCATAATTCATTCATGTAAATAATATGTGAGATATTAATTCACTTGTGTGTAAAAAAGTGGACTAGGTTAAGTGTAATAGTTATATTAAAAAAATTAATTTTGGTTAGTTAGTTAAATATTAATATGTAATAATATTTTTAATATGATATTTAGATGATAACAATATAATGTCATAATGATATTTAAAATATTTTAATTTTTATATAAAAATTATTCTCATGTCTATGTAATAGAATAGAATTTTGTTTTAAAAATGTCATAAAATAGATTACATTTTAATAATAAAAAAATATTCTTATATTTTCAACAATTATCTTTTAGATATGGTTGAAATTTTATTTCATCAATTTATTTTTTTTACATATCATTCATATGGTTTTTTCACATCATCATTAATATAATTTTAAAATATTTTCTTTTACATAAATTTTATGCATGTTATTTTTCAACATAATAAAAATTTGCTAACATAGAGAAATACACTAAACATGTATTATCAAATTGCAAATCACAAGCTTACATTACATTGGTGGAGGTGCATTCATATCAAATTTATGATTATTTTTATAAATTTTGATAATACATTTAAATTAAAATAAAATAATTAATTTAATCAATACTTATAATTTAAATTTAGTACACATAATAATATTATGTTTATATTAAATTTAATTACTTTATATTGGTTTAGATATTATATAATTTATAAATTTATATTAAATTTGATGTCAATGATTCATCAATATTAATAAGGACACATAATGATAGTAGGAACATAACACTATATTTGTTCAAAAATAATATTTTTGATTTTGATTTTAGGGTTTTATAACTAAGAATAAAATTTGAGATTGAGAGCAGTTTGAAGAGTATTTTCTAAATTTTAATAATACTATCTAAATATATATATTTTAAAAAGTAAAATAATATTATTTCTAAATTTATCATATAATATATTTATTCTACTAAGTAATATAATAAAAATTACACACATAAATATTATTAAAAAATAAACTCTATTAATATAATAATTTTATTAAACTAAAAATAAAAATATATTGTTTTTAAAACATTTCTCACGTAATATTTCTTCCCTCTTTAGAATCTAAACTTAAAAAATTTAAAATAAAAAAAATTAAAGTTTAAAATTGTTTTTGCTGAATAAAGTGTGTGTGCTTCGTAAAGTATATAGGGAAAGTTTGGAAATAAAAACTAAGTGCTAGGGTTTATCTTAATTTTATGTTAGAGTCTCATTTGTATTAGTATTAGGGTTAGGATTCAATTTAGATTAATGTTAGGATTGAGTTTGGTTTAATATTAGTATGATGATTAATTTTTTTTAAAGGAATGACCTAAACCTGTATACAGTTGGGGTTGCCTATATTACAAGGTTTAGGATTAGGGTTCAATTTAGTTTACTGGTAGGGTTAGGATTGGAATTAGACTTTTTAGGTATAATTTAGGGTTACTGTTTAATATAATTTAAGGTTTGGGTCAATTTATTATAAGTTATGTTTGAATACAAACATATGATTTAGGGTAGTTAATGTTCAAATTGAATTTCAGTTAAGGTACAAATTGATTCAAAAAGAGTTGTGATTATCATTAACGTTCAATATAGATTAATATGTAGTCATGTTTTAGTTTACAACTCAACATGGTTTATTTCTCAAAAAGATTTAAGGTTAATTATTAATTTAATTAATACTATTTTTTAATTTAATTTAATGTTAGGTTACCATCACACTTTGTAGAGATAGTCCCTTAAAGCATGTTAAGTATCTTCTACCACAACTTAAACTTTCCCATTTGGGAATCACAAAAAACACTACGGCCCCTTTCCAGTCATAGGCTCAAGATAATAAGAGAAGGCTCAATAGTCCAAAATGGGAAATAACCAATAAAGAACTCGTACATAATTTAGACAGGAAATAGTTGACATTAAAGTTCATCTCAAGACAATAAAAGCCAACGTGACTGCTGAAAGCTTTTATTACAGCCATATATCATGAGTTGGTCTGGTCGTAGCACTGGATCAGAAAATGTTTATCTCATCCATTAAAACACAACCAATGTTTGTGGAAAGATTCTCTGATTAAAGTTAATGAAAACCTATCTTATCAAATTCTATGTATTTCTCGAGTTACAAGTGGAGTAGAATGTGTTGATAGGTACGGGATCAACTCGCATCCATGTAATTCTAATTGAACGTTTATATTATCAAGAGAATTTCGTGTAATGTAAAGTTCATTATTGTATTGTTAAATTCATTTTTATATTGTTAATCATGATTACCCTTCACAGAATATTCCTCATACACAACACTTCTTCAAGTCTAATGTTAGTGAGAGATTTCATCCCATGAAATGCATGACTGCAAAGAATATATACAACAGAGATTTTTTTCTTTTGGTTAAAATATGGCAGATATTAGCTAAAAAGGTTTTTTTTTTTTTTAAACTTTCAAGCAAATGCAATCGGCTAGTATAAAGCCAAACTCCACAATCTTTGCAAGCTTCTTCCTTGCCTGTGCTAATATCGAAGCTTTCGAACAAGTAATGGATATCCATCTAGGCACAAAAGGATTTCTTGAGCTCTGCTAGACACATTTGTGAAAGGTGGAATGCAGAAACAAGGAACAATTTTTTTATGTTTTTTTTTTGACTAAATTCCACAGAAATTTGTCTCATGAATGTGTGGTTGTCGCATGATCACAATGGGAATCTTCCCTCATCGCGCATAAACGACCACCATCAGATCTTCGCGCACATATCTCGAGGTACGGAACACACGGATCACTGCATACTGTCCAAATTAATGTTACCTGCGCATGGGACCCTTTTCATCTCCACCTCTATTTCATCCGTTCTCTACTAGAGGGTTCTGCTTTGCTTCCGTCACTTGCAGGAAACAGGTGATTGTTTAGCACTGGAATTTGATAAATGCAATTTTTTTTTGTTTGCGACAGAGGGCACCACAAATTTAATTAAAATTCTATTACCAGGAAAAAATGGTTGTTTAATGGTCGTTAATTAAAAGAAGAGATGTTTGATTTTGAGTACAGATTTCTGTTAATTTTGGCCCCGTAACATAAAACTGTCCATTGATAGAAGTCGTTTAAGTCAGTAAACATTTGATTATTTATTCAAAAAGAAAAAGAGAAGAAAACGCCCGTACTTGATTTACTTGTATGTACCGTTTATTTACGCCTTCATTTAGTGCATAGTATATGGCTTATGATAAGTGTATAATATGTGGGGACCACGAAGACTATTGGAACTGAGCCAAGACCGAGGCAATGTAATGAGTTACAACTTTGAGATATTTAGCCAGTTAAACATTTTTTGATAGCGCACGAAATAGACTGATCAAGAGATTAAAATAATAATTATACTTAATTATTAAAAAAGTCATTGTGATTGAAGGAGCAATCCCCAAAGCTTTAGCCTGAAATTACTATCAACCTATCCATCATCATGATCCTCGAAATAATTCATAATCTTCCTAGTTTTAGACTGTCATCCTTGTTCTACAACAAGTGCCACTAAATTTCACTGCCACGTGTGTATGGATTGCATGGAAAAGCCATTTATTGTATCTTCCTCCTCGTTTGCTCAGAAAGTTGTTTCACATTCTTTGGCAGATTTCTAGTGCGAAGAAAGCTGTACTGGTGGAGACTTTCCTTATTCCTTGGCAGAAAATAGGCTAGTGTTATTTGTCAAGTTATGAGGCAGCTTAAGAATTCCACATACCACGCTGCCTTTAACTAGTCTTGTAATCTCTCTAGAACTCCAAATTCTTATGTAACTTCCTCTGATTCCCACCCTTTCCATTTTTGAAATTCTTCAACTTTTCAATTTCTCGATATAAAATTCAAAATTCATGTGAGAAGCTTGTATTTTATTGAAGTATCTGTCATGGATGGAGAGACTTCTTACAGAAAATTCTTTAGAAGCAACTAGTCTATTTGTAGAACCATGAGGATCTTTTCCACGAATTTAATGGATATATTGTCATGGGTGCAGAAGCCCTCCCGTTTCATGATTCTTCATATTACTTATTTAATTGTTTTGGGATTCGTGGGTGCTTTTGCTCTATGGGTTTGTCCTGAGAAAAATTCTGAGCATATGAGCTTCATAGATGCTCTGTATTGCTCTACCTCTTCTGCTACTGTGGCAGGTCTGCTTAGCATAAGAATACAAGGGATGCATAAGTTTCAGTAGATTGTTCTTTTTTTGCTGACAGTACTTGGTAGTCAGGTTCTTACGTCTCTGTTTCCCCTGTATGCAAGACGATTGGCTTACAGGAGGATACTTACAAATCAGGCTATGGCCCTTCTGTCCAAGGTACAAGAAAATCTGATTTCAGATGAATCAGAGGCTAAAGAGGATTCTGATAATGGGAGATTAATTTCAAATGAATCAGGAACCAGAGAGGCTAGTGCCCATCATAGTAATATTGACGTTAAAGTTCAGGGGATCAGTGCTAGTGTTGGCAAGAATAAATTAGGCCGGCTATTGAAGCATTGGCTAAGATATGTAATGGGAAAATCTTCAGAAATGATGAAAATTGTCTGGAGGAGATGCATCTGGTATCAAGATTACATGAGTGTTTTATCAAAGAGGATTTTGCAAACTGAAGGTCTATCAAAGGAAATTGAGATTTCCATGTGGAAGTCTATGCATATGGAGTACAAGGCCTTGACTTATCTATACAGAATTGTGGTGGCATACTTCTTGCTGGTGCAATTGGTTGCAATTGTGCTTTTTCAGACGTATCTATTTGCCTCCCCCACAGCCAGCAAAATATTAGAAAAAAATGGAGTGAACAGAACGTATTTCTCTGTTTATAACTCTGTACCTTCGTTCGGAAATGCACACCATGGTAGCTAGCAAGGCATCCCAACTCTTTGCCAGCAATTAATCCATTCTACTTATTGGCTCCTTTCCTTGAAATCGCTGCAACATTTACAATTATGTGAGTGATGTTTCGTTCATGAGTGGTGTGGAATGCTATTGGTGGGCTTGTACAACTTTTTCATGGCTTTTAGCAGGTTCGTTAATATTTATTAAACGTTTAGCTGCTGAGTATTTAAAACGGGCGTCTCCCACTAGTAATTATATTTTTTGTTACTACATATGTCGTTTATTATTTTTAAATTTTTTAATCATTTAGCATATTAGATCATTTCAAGCTTGATGTTTGTTGCGACGCCAACGTCCGAGTGTGTGGTTAGGGACGGGGATATAGCTGTTAATCCCTTTATTTTTTTGTGTGGTATATACCCGTGTGGATCTATGGCGGTGCCGTATATACCTGTGTGCCGTATGTTTGGCGGTGTCGTATATACCCGCATTCTATTTTTGGACGACAATCTCGGAGAACTATATTTTGCCAATGGAGTTGCGCTCTCCCCCAAGCAGGATTTCCTTCTCTTCTGTGAAATATCGATGTCAGTACTAATAAACTATTGACCAGTGATTTTTATAGTATTTGAGGTTGTATTAATAGATTTTTATATAATTCTACTTGTGTTTAATATGGAGACTGAAACTGACGATTGTAGGTTCCGGTATCGGAAATTCTGGCTTGAAGGGTCCAAGAAAGGAACCACATAATCGTTCATTGACGGAGTTCCTGATAACATCCGATATGACAGGCGGGGCATCTTCTAGATTGGACTTCCAGCGGTATTGTTTACATGAACACAATGAAATCTGTTTAGTAATTATAAATGCTAAGTCAGGGTTCTGATATGGGTTCATAAGCGTACATATATTGGTCAGCGCCGGTCACTTCTGACGAATTCGTCAGAGCGCCTGTCACTTCTGAAGAATTTGTCAGCGCTCACCACAGAGTTAACCTTGGCCGAGCGCGAGTTGATTTTTGTTCTGTTCTCGCGTTCACACTTACATAATTTAAGAGATTCATATTTTTTTTAAATGGTAAGGACGATTGAGATGATTTCAATCATCTTGCATGCGTGCGGACATGCAAGATGACTGTAGATCACCTTAACCCAGCCAAGTGCGTTTCATATAAGAAACGCCTTCAGCGTTATTATTTAACAATTATATTTTACTAAAAGATGGACAATTTTATCTTTTGGAAGAGGCTATTAATTAAACCTGTTTAAACCCACTCCATAACTTTAATGTGAATACAGATAATATGACTTATTCACATAAAATAGTTCAATAAGATGTGAGCTGAATGCCGACAGACCTGTCATAACAGGTAAACAATTTAACAAACAAACAAAAACTTTCAACGCAAACAAATAAACAAAAAATTTCAACACATTTTGCTGACAGAACTCAATACCAAGCACATTTTCCGCTGCCTGCGAAAAATAAATTTCTTCCTCTCACATCCTCCCTCCGCCAGCCACCTACCCAATGTTAAGAATGTGAAGCCCAACTCCACCGCTTTCCTCCTTTCCAAAAGAGAAAAATTATAATATATCATTATCTCAACATCATATTCATAAAGAAATATATCTCACAACATCAACATTATAACAAAATACATATTTGATTATTTCAAGAAATGGTTTACATTCATTCCATTAGTATTCACCATGTACACTATAGATGACATCAATAGTACATTAGAGAAATAACAAATGATTTAAACATAAAAATATAAATAATTTAAATTCAATTGAAAATACTTATATATAGCCTTAATGTATTGTAATAATATTATTAGATGCAAGAATCAAATTTGTCATTTTCTCATGCAACATGAACCTTGATATGTCTATCATTTTTCATTTATGGAATTTTTCAATTTCATGCAACCTATCATGCAAGATGAACAATGCAAATAAGTTTACAATATCCATGTGTTTTCATTTCATGAATATGATATGCTAGTTTCTTTTCTTAATAAACCAATTTAAATTTGAAATCGTGCTCCTTTCCTAAAATGATATGTTGTCTAGAAAGTTTTTGGTCGTTCAAAAAATTTCTAAACATCAACATTAATCAAAACTATTCATGGAACCATTAAAATATTAAAATTTCACTAGATACCAATGTAATATGTAATGATTCAATACATCTTAAGGGGATACATACTATGTAATGATTTGAATGCCTTAGGAAGATGAAATTGTTTTTCATTACAAGATTTTTAATCTTTTTTATTCAATGTATGTGTTGCAAAATTTAAGTGTACATTTGATGATTTGAATGTCTTTTAAAGGGATCTATAATATTTTTAATGATTTGAATGTCTTAAGGGGATATTTTTAATAAGTAATGATTTGAATGTCTTAGGGTTCAATTAAATCATTTTTAATTTACTTGAGGTTTGTATTGTTTATATGGTTAATGTTTAATTTTAGATATGATTCAAATGTATAGTTTGTACATACAACACATATATGCATATATGAACTATTTTGTTAATTCTTTTTAATGTACAGGTGTACACTTGTAGTTTTTATCTAGATTCATGAATCATCTATCATATGTACACATCATGGCATCTAATGGTTCAAAGCCTAGCATCTATCGTGATAGTGACCATGCATCACAGACATCATCTCATGACACTCCCCAGAGTAGGGAGAATTATAGATAGTGAGCTATTTCTAGATTGCACATTTCTCTAGCTCGGATAGAGCAGACGCTACAAAATATTATTTTCCTCCCTAATAGGGGGAGGTTGGCATCCATTCACACTAAGCTTATGAGTATGATTTAGAAGGTTGAATCATACAGGCCCTATAATGACACCTTCATTGACACATTTTATTAAAGTTTAGTTGGTACAGTGTCAGGAGCAATTAGATGGAGGCCTGTTGACATGGATTTTTTGTGGCCAATGTTAAGGAGTTTAGCCTCCTTTACCTCAACTCTTGCCTTTTTATTGCAAAACACCGAGACACACCCAAGACCACATCAATAGGTCAATGTTCAAAATAATCATACACATAAAATTACATTATATTTCATTTCGCTTTGCATCATAACTCATCATATATGCATGTAACCAATAAAATAATCATCAAAATGCTATGTCATGACATGTAACATCATCATAAATATAACATTGTATAGAACATGTTCCCCAAGCATGATAAGTGGAAATGAAAGAAACACTCTCTCATTATCGAATATAAATACCAACTAAAAGTCTAAATCTAAGAAGCATAACAACTAGAAAATATAACACCACAAGTCTAGGTCTATTCGACCAAGTCACAAAGTCAAAATGTCAAATGAAAGTCCTAAAAAATAGGAGTCTTAAGAGTCATGACATGGAGAAATAATTCATTTGAAATTGCAAGAAACAAAAAAAACTATAATGTTAAAGCCTATCTAGGATTCTACAGGAACTAACAAAACTTATACATAGCTAAAATTAAAACCACAAATAATCTTTTTCACATATTCATGAAGTCCTAGATAGGGTACTTTCAGTAGGTAGCCTCTTCTCACATACCATTCAATTTTTAACAGAAAAATAACATCAAAAACTATTCCCAAAAAAATTTCGTTGACATAACTTATCTACATCTTTGAATAGATGAGAAAAATAACACAAAACATGGAATTTAAATAACCTATATCATAATCAGCGCTTTATCTCTCTCCCTCACACACACACACACACACACACACAAGAAATTTATGAGTACACAACTCTACAATCTTAAACAGTCGCAAGCCTTGTATCATAATCAATGCTCCATCTCTCTCTTTCTCACACACATTACATATAAGAAATTTCTCAGCACATAGCTCTACAATCTTTAAGACTTGTTGATGGGTGTTTTATGACTCACCAAATAGTAGAAAAAAATATCAAAATATCTTATTCTCTCTTGAACAAAGTACTGTGTATGCTAAGATTGCAAGAAGATCATACGATAACGCCAAGGTTCCTCGACTTGTGGATAAGCTCGTTGTTGATGTGATTTGTTGATGATCACAACAGGCCTTGTGTTTTTAATTCTTGGAAAGATTTTATGTCATGAAATGAATGTAGGTGCTATCAAAAGATTTGCAATGAAGTACTATTTTGGGGATTTTCACCGGATATGCTTCAATGAAAGGAAGTTTAGGTTCAAAGATTTCTAATCTAGTCCTAAGGGTAGTGATGGAAAAATAATGCATTTTGATTGATAAACTCTTTAATTACCAAGTCTCGCTTCGCGAAGTCAAGCTACAAATACACGTGGACTAGTGCAATCTTCAAAGGTTTGTACGGATGATCTAATTTAGGCACATATGGATAGGGGTTCAGGATAACTTTGCACGACAATTTAGAATCACTAGAACATCAAAAATATGAACCAAAAGACCTCATCAAAACACCATCATATCCTCTAATACCATCACAACACCTTATCTACTAAACTCTACCCACCCAGTCACTACCCAACCCTAATCACAATTCTGCTCCTTTCCTGCCTTCAAAAACCTACACAATGCTAAGGACAAATGGATGTCTGTCATGCAGAGGAGAATATAAATATAAAAAATGATAATGATAATGATTTTAATGATCTTATATTATTACTAGATTCTATTGTTTCTATTTTTAAATTTTAACACATTTTCTTCATGTGAAACTATTTTATTCAACACATTCGTTGAAACTATATTATTTAACAATTATATTTTACTAAAAGATGGACAGTTTTATTCATGCTCAGAACCTAGTACATCTTTTGGAAGAGCCTATTAATTAAACCAGTTTAAACCCACTCCATAACTTTAATGTGAATACGGAGAACATGACTTAGCTATTAAGATAGCAAGTATTCACATAAAATAGTTCAATAAGGCCCTGTTTGTTTGCAGAATTGGAATTTGAGTCAAAACCTTATTATCTCAAAATCAAGTTTTGAAATTTCGGTTTTGTGTATTCAAAAGATAGTTTGGACCGTTTGGTTGACCCAGAAGATGACTGAGACAAACTATCTTCTATGTTTGGTTGCCATTTTTTTAATTGGAATTAGAATTGAGAGATTCCTGCTGCTGTGTTTGGTTTGCAATTTCAAATTGGAATTGGAATTACATTATCCATTTTCTGTGTTTGGTTCTAAATTTTGAATTAGAATTAGAATTAGAATTTGACAAGAAAAAATTTAAGTTTTTTTAATTATTATATAATTTTTTAATTTAATATTTTATTTATTTTATCCATTTTTTTATTTATATTTTTTTTATTAATTTATAATTTAATATAGTAAATCATAAACAAAATTTAACTTTTTTTTCAATATTGTGAATAGTAAAGTTAACTTTTTTTAATAATTTTATACATTATCTTTAACAATATTATAACAAGAAAATAATTATAGCATTGCTTGATATCACATAAAAATATAAATAAGTCATATAGTCCACAAATATATCTATTTACGCATAATGACCCAACAAAATAGTGCGATTGTTGCACAAAGTAAACATTGTAAAAACACAACTTCGGCTTTATAGGTAGCCTCCACTTTTGCAATAGCTTTCTCAAGCGCTTTGCAAGACTTGCACTCATCATCCACAATAGGTATATGTGTAGAAGGTACAGATTATGTAGACAGTGATGGGGTTTCATCGGCCCACCGAAAGTAATCACATCCACTGCCATCCTACAATATAAATCTAAGTTAGTCTCGCTATAATAACTAATATTTATTCTTTGTAAACATTTAAATATTCTGCAATTAACAACCTTTTTCTTATTTATGCAAGTCCAAAATTTATGCTTTGGATTAGTGTCTGTGTGTGACGTCCTCAACACGCAGCGCATTCCATCACCACAGTCACATATAGGGACATTCATCATAGCCATCACCACTGTATCAAACAAACTTTTATTCATTCATAGTATTTTTGTTCATTCATATAACAACATGACTATATTCTATCAGTACAAATTGAAAAAGTTTCATTTATGTTTTTGATAGAAAAAGTAGCAAGAGGGTGCTGGTCCGCAGAACAAAGGGACTAGAAGCACATTAATAGCACATTAATGGCACCAGTCAAAGAAAATAAAAATAGTTTAACAGCGGAATCACCAAGTCTAATCTGCCCCTATCAAAAACATAGATCACAGTACTAATCAAAAGGATTAAACCAGAGTACTTAAAACAAAGAGTAGCAGTTAAAATAACAGTCATAAGCCACGCAGGGCTAAACCAAAAGCTAGATAAAATAAATTTAACCCCAAATGCAAAATAGGGGATCCGAGGGCCATGCCCAGTCAAAAATAACCAACTCATGAACACCAAAAATTATTTCTTCCCACCCAGATGCTTAGATGTCAGGGTTCTAGCCCACTCCTCCTGCAGGAACAAGAAAAGATCCTTGTTATCCTTATCCACTTCCAGACTACCACTCACCAGCTTTCCCTACACATTATAGAGGGTCATAGCCGAAGCATGCATGACCTTTAGGGAAAATTTGTTAGTCATCATGCTGTGATGCTTCAGTTCCTACATATTCTTTTTGATGTCCATAATCTCCTTCTCCATGTCGGAGAACCTCATCTTGAGAGTGCCTTTAAATTTGATTTTGTGAGCCAGAACCCTGGTATTATACTCAAAGGTTTGGGGCTTATCCTAGGGATCATGAAAAGGACTCAGGGGTGGGGAGGGGTTATGGGGGATTTCCAAGGTTTGCTGGAGGTTGGGCGGGGGAGTGTTACCATTCCTAATAGGACTCATGTGATCTTCCAAGGACCCTTTCATGGACTCAATGGTGTGAGAGTCTTTTTTAGACAGGGACTTCTCTCTAGAGGCCGCTTCCATCATCCTGGTTTTACACTACTCCTTGGAAATTCTATTAGACCTTCGGTGACCCGGGCCACTCAAGTCAACCTCTAGATTAACCTAGCTCTCCATCATTCTCCATTTTTTGGGCCTTCGTTCGGTCTCAAGAGTACTGTAGACTCCTTCTGATCTTTGTTCTCCACGAACTCAAAGACATGAGACTCCTCCTGACCCTCCTTCCTATTGAAAGGTTTTTTAACACATTTTTTGTGGGTTCTACCCTCTTTAACACCCAGCTTAGACTCTTGGATAACCTGGATGGACTGGGAGGTGGAATGAGTGGGATTTTCAGTTTTGACCGGGGACTCCTCCTAGGTCATCTCTTGGATAATCGGGGGGGGGGGGGTTGGGGCATCGGGCAGATAGCTTTATTGAAGTGGTAAATGCAGAGAAGGAGGCCCTAATGGAGGATAGGGATTGATTTATCAAGGTTGTCCTTAATATCTAGGATATTACTTTCTATGGAATGCAGTAGATAGAAGGGTATGGAAATTAAATCCTTATTTCTAATATGGTTCGGGAACGGTAAGTGGTAGTAGTAGACAATAGTGAGCTTACCTTCCAATGTAAAATACTTCATGATAATGAGACATATCTTTGGCCAGAAGTCCGACAGCTCTTCCCTGTTAAAACCCCCTTGTTTCTTCACCGGATTCTCACCTTCCTTGAAAAATTGGTTAAGGCTGGTAGGGTTGGGAGTCTGAAAGGTCTTTTTGTATTTCCTCCCCTCCTTAGAGAGGCTCGTCGCCTTTGCAATAACCTCTTCATTAATCTAGAAGTGAATGCCACCAACTAAGACACTCCTATTATTCCAGGACGAGATGAATTGTTTGGAAATTCGCTCATCATGCCCACCTTTCATTCGCTCCATAAAACCCCATATGCCACTTTCTTTGTAGTAGTGGCTCGCCAAGGTATCAAAGGTGAAAGCCTCGTCGATCTTGTCAGGTTTGATGTGAAGAACTTGTTGCCTCCCATTTCCAAGATCTGCTCCTCCTGCACCAGAATATCCTAAAAACCTAAGAGTCAAGCTTCTTGGTAGATCATAAAAAACCCCTTGTTTTGCGTGACCATTTTGAGGAAAGATTATACTTAAAATGCTGGCCTTGGATGATTTATTGAGAAATGGGCTTCGTACTGCTAGATCTAACAGATCTCCAAGTGCCATTAATAGCAATAATGCCAGGGGCGCACTTGTTGTCCTTATTAGCCAAGTAAGCCCTCCGATTCAGACATCTCTCTCTCCACATGTTTGAAAAGTAATGATGATTCTTTATGGGGTTTTGGGTTATCCTTTTCATAATCATGAAAATCGCCAAAGCACACCAACACATGATCCAGGATGGATTTGAAATGAATATGACAGCTTGGCTCATTTAAAATTGTAATATTCATTTCTCCTCCGATGAGTTGCTAAGTCACCGCAGGTAAATCACTGACCACCCTCCAACTATTAAGTTTGAGTTGCTTTAGGCCTATGGCTTCCGTCGAGTTAGCAACTGAATTCCCTTCTCTATACATGTGTCTAATGGTCATACACTGGAAGCTGTAGAGCAGCTCATGGATCTCCAGCATAATAGATCTGACCCACCACCCCGCATTAGCTCCACTTTTGATAGCCTCAACAATCACTTTGGATTCCCCCTCGATTTCTAGCAACCTGATGTTCATTTGGGTTGCAAATTTAATCCCTCAAAGAAGGTTCATTCCCTCTGCTAGGGTGACAGTACAGTTATTTAGTGGCCCAGCATAAGCCAACAAGAAAGTGCCTTTATGATCTTTGAGAACACCACCCCCACCCTGGCCAAGATTATTTGCAGCCCCATCAAAATTTAATTTGGTCCATTCTCTGAGGGGGGCGGTCCATCTGGTAGCTTTTCTAGCTATCTGTTTAGCATCATCAAACCTGGAAAAAGCAGCTAGGAGATTCCATCTGTCGGCAATTCTAGCCTCCCAGGTAGAAGGATGAAAGGAAGGAAGCTTCCACTTAGCCGCCCTGGCATTTTCACACAGGAACTTAGTTCCAATATGAAGACAAGTCTCAGACTGGTTACTAGCCTCCCTGAAAATCTTGTTGTTCCTCTCCTTCCAAATGGTCCAACAGAAGTGAGGGGGTAGCATATGCCAAAGGAGTATGAGGAGGGGGTGATTGGAAGGACATCTCCAGTTATTAAATTGATGCACATCTCTTCCTAGGACCCACGAGATACCCAATTTGCCGATCACCTCTTGCCAGATGCTGGTGGCATACTCATAGTGGATGAATAGGTGATTCACCATTTCCTCCTCCTTCTTACCTAGGACACATCTGTTCACCATGGAGAAGCCCCTCTTTATAAGATTATCCTAGGTTAGGACCTTACCATGCATGAGAGTCCACCAAAAAAAATTGATTTTTTGGCGTGAGTTGAGGGATCCACACCTTTTTCCAATCCTCCAAGTTATTCTCCTCCTTCAGAAGAAGATTATAAGAAGATTTAACTAAGAAGGTACTAGCCTAGGTGGGGGCCCAGATAATGGAGTCATCAAGCTCCGAAATTATGATTTTGGTTAGGTTTTCCATGAGTTCCTTGGCCAATTGTTGATATTAAAAATTTATACAAAAATTATAATGACACAACTATAGCATCAGATAGAAGATGGGGAAGAACAATATCCATGAACTAAATGGTGGTGTGAAAACACACCATTAAATAAGAAAACACAAGGAAATCCACACTCTACGCCCTTATGCCCCACATTCGATGAGCAACCATCTCATATCTCACTCATTCTTCCCATTACTTTCCATATTGTTAGATGGTCAATCCTGCATCTACAAAGTAAACATGATAGAAAAACTAAAACTTGTTTATTTTTAAATGGAATACACCAAGGAGTACCATCAGAAATATTGACTATTTACAAACATGAATAGTAAACAATCATCAGATAGCTCATTTTTTATCAACATATGTGGATATTTTTGGCATCGATGTTTGAAATAGCTTCTGGATTCGATTGTGTAGATATTTTTGGATCACACTCTGTGATCTATCATCAGGATGAAAGAGACCAAAATGATTGCAATAGACCAAAATGATGGACTTTTCTTTCAATCATTTTGCTCTCTTCCATCCTAATGAAGGATCACAGAGTGTGACCAGAAATGTTGATGCCAAAAATATCTACAAAATCAAATCCAGAAGCTATTTCAAACATTTTTAATGTCAGCATGTGTAGTCTCACTTTATCATCATATGTGTAGTCTCAGAACTATCCATTTTTGTTTCTGTACCTATCACGTGGTTTTTAAAAATGAAAAGAAATTCAAGATGAAATAGAGAATTGAACAAAGTAGAATTATTCCACTTAATTTCTTAATGCAACAACTTAATAATAAGATGGTTAGGGTATATACATATAGAATCATGAATAATATAGTCATGTACCAAAATACATTTATAAAACCATGTCTTAAGAACTAGAAATGGATAGTTCTGAGACTACACCTTAACAATGCATTAAATTAAGCATTCATCATGTGGTACTCCTTCGTGTATTCCACTTAAATATGTTAAAAGAAACAAGACTAACATATGCAACAATATGTCTATAAAAGCACATTTAATGAAAACATTGGTCAAGGGAGGGAATGCTTGTTTGTCCATTAATGTCATCCTACCACAAGTTATAAGCACTAATACAGGGATTATTGAATAAGGCAAATCTTCATTAACAATTTGACCAAATGATAATGATGTTGGACCATCTACTAAACTACAATGATAACATAAGCAAAGTGACTATCATGGCCAAGTTAGGCTAGAGTAAAATGGTAAGCAAACATACATACAATCCTACAAATGGTAACAGTAAACAACTCAAGAACAAGCATGTAGGCATGGTAAATACTCATGGAAGGAGTAAAAGAAGATAGAGGGAAGTAATTAGCAAAATAACAAATTGAGAGTTGTTATAGGTTGTAAAAGTGCTAGTTGATAAGTGAACAAAATGGTAGCAGTAACAAAATTTATACAAGCAATAAGACAAGCTATTTGCTAATGCATAATTAATAAACTTGATGTGACTACTAGGTGTTAAAATTTAAATATTTCATCTCCCATCTCCTTTTGTAATGAATGGAATGATATATTATTGATTTCAATTGGAGTGACGACTACATGGGGACATGCAAATCATTTTTCATGTAGTATTCAGTTCCAACACCAAATGCCATTAAACATGTGCATGAGGTAATGAGAATGGTCATTGAAAGCATGAAACCTTACAATCTTCCTCCAAACACCCCCATTGGGCACACGCCAAGTAACATAATTATGTTTCCTACAAAATTGATGATCTGGAAATATAGAGGCACAAGGATCCATTAGGCCTACTTAGAGCCACATAAAGCCATATAGTCATTGGTTTTAAATAATGAACCACATATAATATGCCAGGACTGTTTGCACCAATAAAACTTGCCACAATCATTTTATTCCCTATTCTAGCTAGAATGGTGTGCATTTTTATTGCCATCCATCTAAAAATCACTCTTACATCCACTGACTAATTCCATGAGCAGATTGAGATCAAGATCAATACCCTGCGGCTTATTTAGTTTCAGGTGATTTAAAATCAGTGTAGATATTGCCTACGAGAACACACAATCTGAACTACATCCATAAAAATGATATACATTCTGAGCATCAATTGTGATGCTTCTAATGTATCAAGCAAAAACCATGTCCTATTTATTTAACAATTTTTGGACCTAAAGAGAAAGATACATTCTAGGAAGTTTGTCCCTCAATATAATTTCACAAAAAAACATGTAAGAAATATCCTCCAACCATTTTAGACCAATTCTGAAAGAATACTCTGAATGACAATTGAAGAAATGTATATCATGTATCTTATCCATGACCTTTCTTATATTATCAGTTGTATAGAAGATTCTAATGACACATAAATGTATAAACTTCATTCGACAAAGATAGGTTTCCAGTAAGTCTTATTTTGTGGTTTGAAATGAATTAATTATAGGATAAGGGAGATGAACATGACATATGTTACATTCCAATCATTATAAGAGTATGCATCTTTGCCTCCAAAAAGCTATTCTCTTCATTGACTTCTAACCTCAATTTTTACATAAACAAGACACATTGGTCAACTACTATACATATAGGATCGTCCTCAAAATTCAGTGTGATGCTCAACATCTCTATGACTGTTCAAATGGATACAAAAGTATAGCATCAGACATAGGGGTGCACTTTTAAGTTCACAGCCACTAGCATACAATCCAATCAGTGGATAAACTTAACATCTTGAACATGCAATGCAGTCACAATGAGCAATAGTCCAATGCAATCACTAATTGGTATTTTGAATTTCTTAGAAAACAATGGCAAGATGGAAAAGAAATGATACTTTGTGATTGATGTTCACAGCCACTGGCATATAGTCTAATCAGTGGATAAACTTAACAACATCTTGAACATGCAATGCAGTCACATCATAAAACTATAGACAAGGTTGGATGGTTGTACCCTTATGGGCAGTGACAAGGTATTTAGGAAACCAATTTACATTTTATTATCTTAGAATATATTTGATAAACAAAAACTATGTTTGATAAGCAATCATCAACCATAAACAATCATAAACAATCATCAACCAAAACACAGTTGTATCAGTGTATGTGAACAAGTATGATAAAGTTTCAACTCATGACAAAGTTTGATAAAGTATGTAGAAAATAACTATAATCCACCATATGTGGCTACAATCCAATCCACTCTCTTGTCCTCAGTCATCAACAAGAACCCTTTGGTTCTTTCACGTTCACCCACAAAGGTGTCATATACCCTCAGGAATACACCTCGACTCAATTCAAGGATGGATTTGAGAGCGGTAAATGCGCCGGTCAGAGCATTGCCATGATCAGATTGATCAATTTTGTGAAGGTGAACATTGCTCATGCCCTCTTTTATTTTCTTCATTGTTTCGCACATGGAATCCAAGGAAGCAGCCATACTTGCCTTCCTCCTCTTTCCCACCCTTGTGACTGATGATATAGGAGTTCCTCTAGCATTTGTAGTTGCAGTGGACTGATTGGAAGGATAAGGGTCTTCGTCCAAATCAACAACACTATCAAGATGTATACTGAAACCAATGTCCTCTTCATCATGCACATTGAATGGCTCTTCCATAGGGTTCACTTCTTCAGTCTCAAGGGGTGTCGTAGTTGCATTACCTTCAACAATGTCATTACGCACAATTGCACCCAATTCATTGAAGTATTGGAAGGGCTGCCTCTTACACACTTTGGCATTTTTGAACTCTCTTCTATGCATGTTGGAATAAATAAATGGATTAGGTTCTTTGTCTTTCATTATTAAGTTTATAAGAAGGCAATATTATTTCCATAAAAATAGTAGAGAGATCACCCTACCTTCAGAAGCTAATCCCACATGCTATCCTCAGCATCCATGCACTGATTTGCCTCATTCCAAAAGAAACCACTTGTATTTATTAGCTCTTTCATCACTCTATATGAAAGCTTCCAGGTTTTTAGGTTATTTTTGAATTTTTACTTTGATAGATTAAGGTTCATATCCGTGTTGAACCTCCTCTCAATGGTGTTCCGCGCTTCTTTTTTGAATCCTCTGTCACCTTTTCTTCCTAGTTGTACTTGCTCGAGGAGCAAGTCTAGAAACTTGTGTTCCATTTCTTTTGTCCACATTATCTTCTTTGAGGAAGAAGATATTTGGCTCATGTTACTGATTTCATCCATGATCATCATTAGTTCTATGTATGCCATGATGTGTATACATATTGTTGTTAATAGTATAAACATATTGTTGTTAATGGTATAAACATTGACCCATAAAAGACCAATACTTCCAGATAGATATAGAAGAAAAAGGAAACCATCATGTATATCAAAGTATCTTCATATATCAGTTTACTCAAATAAAACACATTGACCCATACAAGTCCAATACTTCCAGATAGAAACAGAAGAAAAAGGAAACCATCATGTATATCAAAGTATCTTCATACATCAGTTTACTCAAATAAAACACATTGACCCATAAAAGTCCAATACTTCCAGATACAAATAGAAGAAAAAGAAAACCGTCATGTATATCAAAGTATCTTCATATATCAGTTTACTCAAATAAAACACATTGACCCATAAAAGTCCAATACTTTCAGATACAAACAGAAGAAAAAGGAAATCATCATGTATATCAAAGTATCTTCATACATTAGTTTACTCAAATAAAACACATTGACCCATACAAGTCCAATACTTGCAGAGAAAAACATAAGAAAAAGGAAACCATCATGTAGTCTTGACCCATAAAAGAACAACTATTCTCGGGATCTATACTCTTCCCACATTCTACTTTCTATATCATCTCAAAACTGTGCCAACTGGTCTCTATCACATTGAGAACACCCATATGTCTCTAGTATTGGTACATCTATCCCATCACGATCATCTTCCTCTTTGGTGCCAATTTCTGATGGAATACCATCCTCTAACGTAATGTAGTTGTGTAGTATGCTACATGCTAATACAATATGGGCTTGTATCATGATAGAATAAGACATGGCATGCCTCAGGATTGGAAAACGCTACTTGAGAATACCAAATGTATGCTCTACTGAGTTTCTAAGAGAGGAGTGTCGATGGTTGAACAACTCTTGTTGAGAGTTTATTGGATTCTCTCTTGAAAACTCCTTCAGGTGGTAGTGTGTACACCGATAAGGAGCAAGAAATCCAAGTGCATTGGGATATCCAACATCCACTAGAAAATATTTTCCTACATAAATAAAGTATATTATTAAAACTTGAAACATTGATTTTACCCTTGAGTATATTAAACTATGATTTGGCTTACTAGAGGGAACAACAAGAGGATCTGCTCTTGACAGAGCTAAAGCTAGAACACAGCTATCTGCAGTAGACCCTTCCCAACCAACAAGGCAGTACTGAAACTTATGATCGAAGGAACACACACCCATAACATTTTGCGACAGGTTGCCTTTTCTATCATGATATTTACCCTGCATGTCGACATCGACGGTGACTGGTATATGGGTTCCATTGATAGCTCCAACACAATCCTATATGATATGATGCAATCATCAATTCTAAAGTCAACCAATAATATGATAAGGATAAAAATCCATACAATAAATATGTAACAACACAAGAATTACCTTAAAGAATGGATCAAAACGTTTGTTCCCACTAATTTTAGGAGTGTTGTTTGGACTAGGTGGTACAAAGAAATCCTTGTAGAGTGCTAAGATAGCCCTCAACACCTTGTGGAAGCATCGACTGATTGTCTCTCCTGAGTGCCCAAAGTTGTGGGCAATCTTGCGATTCCTCAGATTGTGGCTAAGGGTGTGGAGGAATATCACAAGTTGTTCTTCTAACGTCAAATATATCATATCTGACAAGGTTCCTTTCAGCCTTAGGATAGTAGCTAGATCAAAGAAGGCTCCCCTACTCATGTGAATTTGATCATGACAATCCACATTGTTGGAATGAATAACCATTCTATAAAAAGAATTTCCTTTTCTTTTTTGTTTATCCATTTGTGCACTACCTTCTCGAGCTACCACTACTCTGGCTATGACAAGACAAGCAATAAGAGCTATGAGAAGATGAGAATATGTGGTCTCCATAGCTACCCGTCCTAGAACGTCAATATTCTTAATAGGATCCATCAATGGCCTAAAATGTGGACAAACACAATGATTTGAGTGAGAAGATATCCAGTATGAAGCACAAATATAAAGTGTATAGTAGTGGGTGGTCTCACAATACTGTGTCCCACTTTTTGGCCAACTTTGACATAGAGATCAACATTCTGAGAAAAAATTCAGTTTCAAACACCTATTGCCGCAAAACTATTAAGAATCTGAAGATGATGTAAACTAGAGTCTTTTAGAACTTTCTTTCTAGTTTATATATATATATATATATATATATATATATATATATATATATATATATATATATATATATATTTTTTAAAAATTAAAATTTATTTAAATTCATTTTTCCTTCTCCTTCGAAAAGTGGTTTGTGTGAAAAAATATGTTTTCAAGGAGTTATTGTCACTTGGATCAACATAATTTTTTTTCAAAAATATGATATGATGTCATTCTTTCAAGATTATATTTTTAACTTCAATATCTAAAGGATGAAATTCGTTTCATTCATTTTGGGTCAATATTTCATAGTTTATTAAGTTCTAAATTGACAGTAACTTTAATTTAGACATAAGGTCACTTGGATCGCTCTAACTTGATCTATGTATATCAAAATTCATTTTTTATTTTTTTTATAGAAATGTAACACAAATACTCTTTTCCTACATATTTTTCATAATTATTTTTTTGTAATTTACTATTTTTCCTAAAGTCTTGAAGAGACAAGTTGTTGAATGACCAAATAGCCTATGTTTAGTTAAAGTAATATTTAAAAGTGATAATGAACTCAATATGTATTAATATTATATTTATTAGAAAGCTTGTTCTGAATAGCATAAAACTACATAGATAAGTTTTCCAAATGGATTCATTTGATCTGCTAAAACATAAAGTCAAAGTGATTTTTTGTCAGCATTTTAATAGGTGCGAAGGAGACTCCATTGTAGGTATGAATGAGGAGTATAGATGTTATACAAATTTTTTTTTAATCTAAGAGGCTTTGATCTAACCATTTGTAATTAATTACTTCAAATAGAACCTCTCAAGGCTTAAATCATCATATTTTATTAAAAATGTGTTATTTCAGCAAAAATCAACATGTCTAAAAAAGTGGGACACACTATTGTGAGACCACCCTAGTACATAATATTGTAGTACTTAGTCATTAGATGCAGAAGGTAGGCTGGTTAGATATATTGTCAGATAATATTTGTACACAGGCATTTATTGCTTATGCTAATGATGGAATAAGGGTTCTACTTATGTCTAAGTATTAACTTACAATTAAGTTAAACATTCCATTCTTCCAATAGTTTGTCCTTTAAACTCAAAGACTAGTACAAACATGATGCCAACTGTAGAACTGTTAACACTGATTATAATCAGGTTTAACACCATTAAGGCCCCATTTGATTGCAAGAATTGGGTTAACATAGTGTTAACACTAATTATAATCAGTGTTAACACTACTTTAATGTTAACATCGATAATCAGTGTTAACACTACTTCAGTGTTAACACTGAGTATAATGAGTGTTAACACCATTAAGGCCCCGTTTGGTTGCAGGAATTGAGTTAACACTTAATGGTGTTAATACTGATTATAATCAGTGTTAACACCATTAACAGTGGTGACTACTTCAAGAAATGGATATAAAGGGTAATCGGATCCTTGACAAGGAAGGAAGACATCAATCCATTGAATCAACACAATTCAAGCATCAATCATACAAGTAAAGCAATGCAGAAAATAAATTCAACAAACAGTCATTTATAAAAGCATTCAAGCATTATACAAAGATTGACTTGTCAATCCATGAAGAAATATTAAACAGTGAAAGCAATCAGAAATTATACAAAGATTGACTTGTCAATCCATCAAAACAGTAAGCAACATATAAATCTAGAGATATTTTTTCTCTTCAATGTTGATGGATCATTTTTGTAAGAATTTGCCTGAGGCAAAGAATAGATGCCAAGATCTAGAAGCTCAAGAGATAGCACAAGAGAGACAAATATGATATGATCAAATGATCAAATAATGAATAATAGATTGAATTGAATTGATTATACAATGTAGGAGTGCCTAAATATATAGGCAATGCAATGATATCTAGAAGATATGCAAGTGATAAGATCACAACTAGACATGGTGGAATCACATGTCCACCAAAGGTGGATCATCCTCCATTGTACATGAAAGTATGTGCAACATGTGCAACAATGAGAGGATGATAATGTGATAAGATCACTAAAGGTGGATCTCACACACAAAGAGGTATGAGAAGACAACTATGACCACCTAAAGTGGAGATTCTCCTAACCATGTGCTAAAATGAAATGCAAACTCCTAGGTGTCTCAAAGACAACTAATATGTAAATGCATTATCCTAAGTAAACTTAAGTAAAGTGTAATTAGAAAATACTTAATTACACCAATAGCCCCCCTTAAGTGCAACTTAGGGGAATGCACTTAAGCTCACAATGCAAAATGGGTCCCGGCTACTAGGCTATGTTAGGTACCCATGTACAATATGCAAGAACAATGGAATCTCTCATAAAGCGGATAAAGAGGGAAAACCTCATGGGAAAAACCCTCCCCCAAAAAGAGAGATGAATACTTGATAATAGAAGATGAGAGAGAAGACCTCATGTGAGGATAATATCCCCCCCATAAGAGAGAAGTAGTGGAAGAGAGACCAAGTAGCCCCCCCTCAATGTAGAATGAACACCAATGGTAGATGCTCCAAGCTCAATGTAGAAACTGCTCCATGAGTGTAGAACAACATTCCTCCCCTTAGGAAGAAACAAGACCAAAGGTGAATATATGAAGCCTCCTCCCCAATCTCTAGGAAGAAACCTCAAAATTTATGGAATCTCTGAAACCTGCTGAAGTGTCCCCATGTCAAAGCTGAAAGGTGCCTCCTCCAAATCATGTGTATTAAGCCACTCTACTGAAAAAGACAAATCAGGTTCAACTGAGGATGAATGTAGAACATGTACCAAAGACCCAAGTATCTCCTCTGAAGAGAAAGTGACCTCCTCCAACTGTTGTATCAAAGTATCCACAATCATGTCACCCTTGAAAGAATGATCAAGTATAGAATGAATATGAGGGTTAGCATGTTCCCTCACAACAACTGAAGAAGGATCATCTTCAACAAAGAGAAGATGAATGTCATCAATGAAGTCTCCCAAATCTGAAGTATAGGACTCCACAAACAAACCTGCAATGTCTGTTAAGTAGTCATCCATGGAACCAAGTCTAGAAGACAATGAATATCTTGTTGCACTGAAGCACCTAAATCCATGGCTGTGTGAATGAAAGCATCATCAGGAGCAAGAGTAGAAGTAGGCTCAATAGGAGGAGATGAAATAGAAGGCTCAAGAACTTGATCATGAGTGAGAATACCCAAGTTCAAGTAGCCAAAACTCTCCTCAAAATTTGAATCATCACTATAATCATCATATGCTGAAGACTCACTGTCTGAAGAATCACTGTCATCAAGAGGGACAAAATATACAAAGGAGTACAACCGAGAAGAGTGATCCACTATCCCAGTAGCAATAACTACTACACTCTCCAAGTCTTTGATGAAAACTGAATCAGGTGTAAATTTCACAGTCTTCTTTGTAGCACCATTTGTGATTTGATAGATAGAAAGAAGTTTATTGGTCAAGTGTGGAACACACAACACATCATTGAAGTGTCCATCCCTAACATCAATACTTCCTTTCCCAATCACATTCATGTAAGTGTGATTGCCCATCAAAATAGGTGGACCTTTGTGAGGCTCAAATGATGAAAACATGGACTGTGAAGAAGCCATATGATGAGAAGCCCCTAAATCTAGAAGCCATCTACCTGAATCAAGGCTTGTAGAAGTATACAAAGCTTGTCCTTTTTGAGTGACAAATGTGTGACCCTTCCCTTTATCTTTTTCTGAATTTGGTGATGAAGAGGTTGAGGTAGACATCCTAGAAGGCAATTTGATGTTGTTCTTGGCAAGAAGATTCTTCAATTCATCAATGTCCTTCTTATAACAAAAGTGTTCTTCATGTCCATCATTTTTTCAATATGCACAAAACCGCTTCTCCTTCTTTGAAGATTCACCCTTTGGAGGTGATGTAGAAGTGTCATGTTGTGTGGAAGTTGATGTTGTGCCTTGTTGTTGAGACTTAGACTTCCAATTCTTCTTCTTCTTTTGACTTTGGTTGCCTTGACTCTCATGATTAGCCACCAATGCCTTGGAAGTTGAAGACTTGAGAATCCCCATACTCATTAATTTTTCTTGTTCTAAGACCAACATTTCTGAAAATGACTCAAATGAAGGCTTAATGAAGGCACTACCCATGGTCAACTTGTGAGTATTATAACTTGAAACAAAAGCTGAATATTCAGGAGGAAGATGTTTCAACAAGTGACTAACCAACTTCGCATCCTTTATGGGATTACCACAATCATCAAGTTCTGCTCTATAGTCATTGACTTTGTTGAGATAATCTTGGATTGTGTCAAAGTTCCTGGGCTCTAGTTTGAGGAGATCAGTCTCAATTGTGAATCCCATTTCTTCATCCACTTTACCAAACAATTCTTCAAGTTTATCCCAAGCATCTTTAGCATCTTTTATGGTTTTGATGTGACACATGACAGCTTGAGAAATATTCTCTCTTAAGACTCCTAAAGCTTTATAATTTTTTCTTGTCCATTTATTTATTGCAGTAGTATCATCATCAGCGAGTTTCTTAATTGTACCATCGACATAAAGATTTAAACCTTGAATCATTAACTTACTCCATACATTATCTTTCCATGTAGCATAGTTATGTGGAGTTAATTTTGCAATAGAACCCATGATGCAAAAATGAAAAGAGCAAAAAAAGAGAGACAACAACACACAAGACACCCCCCCAATTCACTCAATCAAAGAACCCCCCCCCAAAATGATGATTTTGGCACTTTATAGCTAGTGCGTGTACAATTGCCACTTGACAAAATTGATCAAAGTGGACTTCTAATTTTGATGTTTACAACGGAAAATATGAAGCCATAGCAGACTCAAGAAGATAGAACACAAGATCTTTCAAAGATCTAATCAATTACAAGTGCCATAATAGGCCAAAATAGATCATATTCTGAAAGTACTATGTCTACCCAAAATTTCTCCAAACTGATATCAGATCTGGAAAGTAGACAAAACATTATGCACTTTCAAAAAAAATTGCACCTGAAAATGTGTCTATATGAGCTCGTACGAAGCATCTGAAGTTGCAAAAATATGGATCAGATAGGTACAATCACCAAAAATTGCAATTTCTGCAAAATCCATGATCCAAAACCAAAAAAGAACAACACCACTGAAAAGTTCAGGAAATTTTAGCCAAAATAAAAAAAATTGCACTCAATTTGGAGTCCGTATAACCAAGTTATGACCTCCCAAAGTTGGACTGCCAAATCCAAACTGCAAATGGTGAGGGCTGGAAATTTTTGAAAGCTGCTGACATCATCAGTTTTACGGTGTTAAATTTGATGTTTAAATGACTATCACAGTAATGCCCAAGTTTGACAGTCAACTGGCAATCAAATTTAACCTCATAAAATGCTGATGCGATCACTGTGTTAAAACTGACATCTTGGAGACCGTCATAGTGAATGAAAAATGCCTAGTTTAACATCCAAACGGCCGTCAAATTTAAGATAGTAAGACTGCCAAGTTTTTTTTTTTAAAATTACCAATTTTGTGGGCTGCTACATGGTGTATTTGTATTGGTCGGAGGTTTCTCTGACGCAGTGAAGGGGGTTTGACCTGCGTGGGCTATGAGTCCACCGAGGAGGAGGGTGTGACCCGCATTGCAAAGGTTGCGGGGTGGCGTGAGCCGAGCATGAGCCGAGCGGTGCAATTTGGTGGCGGGAGCGGTGGCACGGGGTTGGTCGCGACTATGCTGAGGGTAGCTCGCGAGAGTTTGACGAGCTGGTTTGAGCGTAGCAAAGGCGGTGAAGGGCGTCGGCGTTGAGGAGCTACTTCAGGCGGCAACGCAGAGAAACCAGAGGTGCCCGCGGTTTGAGCTACGTAGGAGGAGCACTACGAACGGCCCGCGGGTTTGGCGCAGAGACAGCAGCAGTGGCGGGAGCCCGAGGAGCGTACTGTTGGAGCGCGGGACTGATGCCAAGTTGGAGAGGCCCACACGGAGGACAGAGCGGCGGGAGTGGCCCACGTAGCATGGAGGTCTGAGCGGAGGCAGTAGGAGTGGGTGCGGATGTGGGACTTAGTCCCACATTCACTATGCAAAGATTCTCTTTCGGGTCTTTAACTCTAAGCACACAGCATTGAAATAAAAACTGCCTTTCATGTCCTCTTCCACTGTGTGAGATATGAGCTCAGCTTGGGTGGACGTACCCTGTACTCTGTGTTACACACATGCCAAATAGGGCAAAAAAAATTTTGGCCACAAAATATATCCTCTATACTCATAAAATATACCTCCGAAAATAATATTTCAGATCCAAAAAATAGACAATGTTGTAGATCCGAAATAATTGAAATTTTGACAAAATTGTAGATCTAAAAATAAATGACTGAAATAGAGAAAAAAATCCAGATCTGAAATGGAAATTGCCAAAATAATTACCCAATTTGCAGATCGGGTCTTAAAGGTCCAATTTGCAAAAAAAATTTGCTTCAAATTTGACTTTTGCCCAATATAGGCAAATTTATAGTCAAAATTTATGGAAACAGCCACTTGGATGCAATGGTGAGGTCCGATCTTACTCAAAACGCTCCCACAAAATGTTGATCCTAAATTTGGTTTGTGGCACTCCAAAGGTTGAAGCAATGAATCGCTCTCCAATGGCTATCCAATGAAGACTTCTTTGGCTCTGATACCATGTAAGAATTTGCCTAAGACAAAGAATAGATACCAAGATCTAGAAGCTCAAGACATAGCACAAGAGAGACAAATATGATATGATCAAATGATCAAATAATGAATAATAGATTGAATTGAATTGATTATACAATGTAGGAGTGCCTAAATATATAGGCAATGCAATGATATCTAGAAGATATGGAAGTGATAAGATCACAACCAGACATGGTGGAATCACATGTCCACCAAAGGTGGATCATCCTCCATTGTACATGAAAGTATGTGCAACATGTGCAACAATGAGAGGATGATAATGTGATAAGATCACTAAAGGTGGATCTCACACACAAAGAGGTATGACCACCTAAAGTGGAGATTCTCCTAACCATGTGCTAAAATGAAATGCAAACTCTTAGGTGTCTCAAAGACAACTAATATGTAAATGCATTATCCTAAGTAAACTTAAGTAAAGTGTAATTAGCAAATACTTAATTACACCAACAATTTTGAACCATCAAAATTTACTATAAATTATATTCACTAAGAAGCATAAATTGTTATCCATCTAGACTTCAAGTTACTTCAAACTTAGCATTGAGCATTGAAAATTCAACCATGGGATTTTGGAATTGATAACTGTTAGCATGGATTGATGATGTAGAATAAGTTGTACTTGATGGAATCCAGGATCGCTGGCTTTGTATGTGCAAAATTACAAAGAAGGCTTTAAAAAACTATTCTAATCAACATGTTCCATTTCAAGATAGTAAGCAGCATCTAAATCTAGAGACACTTTTGCTCTTCAATGTTGATGGGTCATTTTGAACCATCAAAATTTACTAGAAATTATATTCACTAAGAAGCATAAATTGTTATCCATCTAGACTTCATGTTATTTCAAACTTAGCATTGAGCATTGAAAATTCAACCATAGGATTTTGGAATTGATAACTCTTATCTCAATCTGAATTTTTGGAATTGATAACAAGGATTTTGGATTGGACTCAATCAGGTTTGGACTTCAATTCAACCATGGGATTTTGGATTGGTTTTGACTCAATCAGGTTTGGAATTCATCAATAAATCCTTGATCAAACTACTTATTATGAAATCAAACTGCGAAAAAAATTGAGGATCTAAATGACAAAATCAAATTACAACAAAATGAAACTTCGTAATCAAAATAGGTAATCGCAAAGTGGGTAGCAGTTGAAAAAATAAAACTATTTCAAATAATAATACCTTGAAAAGGGTTGCGTACCTACATTTGAATCTTCGTTAACCTTGGAAGCTAAAACTACACATATACCACAGCTTCACTCCATGGATATACATATGTAGGCAAATTCGGGTTCGAGAGTGCATGTATTTATTTAGATCCAAAACTTTAACTTGACAGTAGTCCAACACTCTGAGTTGATTGAACTAAAATTGAAATGAGACTTGAAAACTAAGCAAATTTGGATGCAAAAGATCTGTTATGGATTGTTTTCCTCGAGATTTTAGGCCAAAATATGAGGCAAGTTGCAAACATATAATTAATTCTTAAATAATGATGACCTCAATACAAACTTATAATAATATGTGGTCTTTTCAAAAAACAACTTAGGACTCGTTTGGTCATGATGGGGTCAAGTAAATAGCTAGAGCGTCTTTTCCTGTTCCATATGGACAAAAGAGCCAGATTTAATGTCCCTTTTACCTATCTATTTTGGATGGTAAAGCTCCTAAGGCTAATCTTCTAGCTGAGTATACAATAAACTAAGTTCAGGAAAAAAAATATTTACTTGTGACAGTATTCCAAAGAGCACTAGTCTTGAATCTGCTCCACCTATTTTTAGCTATGAGAATAAATATCTTATTCTAGTGTTTAAATGTATCGACTTCTCTCTAGGATGAGAAATTGTCCCCATTTATCACTTTCAAGTGATAAAAATGCAAAATTCTTATAAAAAAAAAATATTCTAGTAAAATAATACGTTCTGATTATATGAATTCACGTCAATTGCAAAAAGTGGTATCTAACCATAACAATATTGCCCCAAAACAAAGAAAATATGATTGTTGTCGGTGGAAGTTAGAAGCTACTGACAAAGTTACAAATCAAATGAAGATAGTACAAATGCTAGGGTGTCGATTCTTACGCAGGTCTAAATGGCATTAAGGGAATCGCATGATAAGATAGAATTGAGGCAGAATAGAAAAAATGCCCATGAGAAACAAATGAAAAAGGTATTATCACTACTTCAATGAAATACGAACCAAATATGAAAAAAAGAAGAAGCCAGTAGTTTGGATGAGGTATTAACCCTTCACAAACAGTAGACAGGAGCAACAGATATTGCCAAAATAAGCTAAAATTTAAGTTGAAAAGAATAGACAGCCTTATAAAACAAATGGAACAGTTTTTCATTCTCGTGGGGGAAAAAGGAACAAAACCTGAATAAAAATGGGGCTGATTGTGGAATTGATAAGAAGGATTTATTGATCCGTTAGCATGGATTGATGATGTAGAATAAGTTGTACTCGATGGAATCCAGGATAGCTGGCTTTGTATGTGCAAAATTACAAAGAAGGCCTTTAAAAAAGTGTTCTAATCAACATGTTCCAATTCAAGACAGTAAGCAGCATCTAAATCTGGAGGCTAAGTGTGATTTAGACAACATCACTCATGGACCCATGCCATTAAATGAAATGACAGATGAATAGCGTCTCTGTCAATTGACGACCATACATTCTGTTAGGGTTTGTTTTTGCAAAGTACAATGCAACCTTCAAATCCCCATCCCTTTTTGTGAATACTGTTGTACTAGGGGCAGTCTTTCCAAGCCAAAAATTGTCATTCGGCAACCTGCTATACTAAGGAAGGAACTTGGTATGCAATCGAGACAGTAAGCAGCATCTAAATCCGGAGACACTTTTTCTCTTCAATATTGATGGGTCATTTTGAACCTTCAAAATATACTAGAAATTTACTTATATGATTGATGCTCTGATAAAAAATGCGAGACTTGAGGGGAATTTGTACAATGCAAACAAGGACGTTACCAACTGGTAATAATTAAGTAACAGTTATAATTATAGAAACAATTGTATTGTGCCAACAGAGAAACCCTACTATTGTAACATCAACGCCATACCCATAATACCAACCAGCTCAAGGAAATAACAATCCTGAGACCTAGGGACAATATGAAAAGCATAAAGAGCAATAAAACTTTTATTATCCATTTTCCTTCGATGGAAATCGACAAAACCCTAACCTTACTCAAGCTCCATGTCAATAGGAGCAACAGAAGAAAATAAAGAGAACAAAAAACTCATCATAGACGATGCAAAATGAAATAGAAACATCAACTAAGACGACAACATCCTCAGTCACTCCATCTAGGAACAAAACCCTAGCGATCCCACCATTTTCAGAACTGGTTCTTAGAACTACCACAAAGAGCTCGAAATACTAATATTTTTTTATTTCTAGAAATACTACGAACGGGTTTTAGGGTTACCTAAAACCGAAGACCCACTGTGATGTGAAGACCCACTACGATGATGAAAACCCATTGCGAAGACGAAGACCCATTGCAATGCGAAAATGTTGTGAAACCCTCAGTCGAAAAAAGCAGAAGATGCACTGCCAAATGGACGTTGCTGGGTTTATAAATGTGGAAGTCACCGGACCTGACATAATATCAAATGCAATGTATAAAACACAAAAATAGGTTTTAAAAATTGAATTCTACCTATATGAGTGGAAGTGGAACTTCCAGAAGTTCACAGGAAATGCAGATGTGAAAACAAAAACCCAATTTTTAATTTTGACATCCAAACGGTGGATTCAGTTTGAAAGCAAAAGTCCCGCCGCCAATTCCAGCCCAATTCCAGTAAACAAACGGGGCCTAAGATGTGAGTTGAATGCCCACAGACCTGTCATAATAGGTAAACAATTTAACAAACAAACAAAAACATCCAACACAAACAAATAAACAAAAAATTTCAACACGTTTTGCTGACAGAACTCAATACCAAGCACATTTTCCGCTGCCTGCGAAAAATAAATTTCCTCCCCTCACATCCTCCCTCCGCCAGCCACCTACCCAATGTTAAGAATGTGAAGCCCAACTCCACTGCTTTTGTCCCTTCAAAAAGAGAAAAATTATAATATATCATTATCTCAACATCATATTCATAAAGAAATATATCTCACAACATCAACATTATAACAAAATACATATTTGATTATTTCAAGAAATGGTTTGCATACATTCTATTAGTATTCACCATGTACACTATAGATGACATCAATACTATACTAGAGAACTAACAAATGATTTAAACATAAAAACATTAAAAATTTAAATTCAATTGAAAATACTTATATATAGTCACATAGTGTATTGTAATAATATTATTAGATGCAAGAATCAAGTTTGTCATTTCCTCATGCAACATGAACCTTGATATGTATATCATTTTCATTTATAGAATTTTTCAATTTCATGCAACCTATCATGCAAGATGAACCATGCAAATATGTTTACAATATCAATGTATTTTCATTTCATGCATATGACATGCTAGTTTCTTTTCTAAATAAACCAATTTAAATTTGAAATTGTGCTCCTTTCCTAAAATGATATGTTGTCTAGAAAGTTTTTGTCCATTCAAAGAATTTCTAAACATCAACATTAATCAGAACTATTCATGGAACCATTGAAAGACTAAAATTTCACTAGATACCAGTGTAATATGTAATGATTCAATACATCTTAAGGGGATACATACTATGTAATGATTTGGATGTCTTAGGAAAATGAAATTGTTTTTCTTTACAAGATTTTTAATTTTTTTTGTTCAATGTATGTGTTGCAAAATTTAAGTGTACATTTGATGATTTGAATGTCTTTTAAAGGGATCTGTAATATGTTTAATGATTTGAATGTCTTAAGGGGGTGCTTTTAATAAGTAATGATTTGAATATCTTAGGGTTCAATTAAATCATTTTTAATTTACTTGAGGTTTGTAATGTTTATATGGTTAATGTTTAATTTTAGATATGATTTGAATGTATAATTTGTACATACAATGTCATATATGTATATATGAACTATTTTGTTTTTGTTTTTTTAAAGTACATGTGTACACTTGCAGTTTTTATCTATTGTTGTGCATCATCTATCCTATCTATTCATGACGGCATCTAGTGGTTTAGAGCCTAGCGTATATAGTGATAGTGACCATGCATCACAGACATCATCTCATGGCACTCCCCAGAGTAGGGAGAATCATAGATAGTGGACTATTTCTAGATTGCACGCTGCTCTAGCTCAGCTAGAGAAGACACTACAAAATATTGTATATTTGAACTATTTTGTTAAATTTTTTTAATGTACATGTGTACACTTGTAGTTTTTATCTATATTTGTGCATCATCTATCATATCTATACATCATGGCATCTAGTGGTTCATATCCTAGTGTATATCATAATAGTGACAATGCATCACAAACATCGTCTCATGGCACTCCCCAGAGCAGGGAGAATCATAGATAATGGACTATTTCTAGATTGCACACTGCTCTAGCTCAGCTAGAGAGGATACTAAAAAATATTGTTGTCCTCCCTAATAGGAGAGGTTGTCAACCATTCACACTAAGCTTATGAGTATGATCTAGAAGGTTGACTCATACAGGCCCTATAATGACACCTTCATTGACACATTTTATCAAAGCTTAGCTAGTATAGTGTCAGGGACAGTTAGATTGAGGACTGTTGACATGGGTGTTTTGGTGGCCAATGTTAAGGAGCTTAGCCTCCTTTACCTCAACCCTTGCCTTCTTCTTTCAAAACACTAAGACACGCTCGAGACCACATCAATAGGTCACTGTTCAAAATAATCATAAACAAATGAAATTACATTATATTTCATTTCACTTTGCATCATAATTCATCATATATGCATGTAACCAATAAAATAATCATCAAAATGCTATGTCATGACATGTAACATCATCATAAATATAACATTGTATAAAACATGTTCCCCAAGCATGATACTTGTGGAAATGAAAGAAACACTCTCTCATTGTCGAATATATAAAGACAAAATACCAACTAAAAGTCTAAATCTAAGAAGCATAACAACTAGAAAGTATAACAACACAAGTATAGGTCTAGTCGACAAGAGTCACAAAGTCAAAATTGTTAGAATAATAAAGTACGAGAAGCCTCACCATACAGTGAGACCACCGTACAATGGAGGTGAGGTCACCGTATGGTGAGCCTACTGTACAATAAGACATAGTCCACATTTGCATACAATGAAGCTTGCATGTGCGGTGAAGGCGAGTGCCTAATGGAGTACGAAGTTGCTAACTATGTACGGTGAGTCCACCTATGGTGGAATATAAGGAAAGTCTTTTGTACTTGCACATGGAGTACAAAGTAAAATGGTACGGAGAGGATGGTCTGGTTCCTGTGGATGTGGGGTAGTATCCTTGCAGTAACACTCATAGTCAGTGACTAGTGGTTGAGCTGGTAGACCGTTCTGTAATGTAACGGTTTTTATACTGAATTCTATAAGTGTGAATAAATGGCTGCAAGATTCGTAAAGAATGGTGTGATGGAAATCAGGTTGATCGTAAGGCAATTTGAGCCTGTGAAAAATCCAAAGTATTGTATGTAAATTTCGTTTACTATAATACAAGAGTTGCTCTGGGTTTTTTGGGTGGTGGGTTTTTTCCCAGTAGAATTTCCCACGTTAAATCTTGTGTTTCTCTGTATCTTGTGTCTAATATTTTTCATACTTCATTTATTTGCACATCTCTGAAATCTATCAATTTGACATTTAGAAGGGGTTTCTGCATTGTTGCTTTCCTTACAAAAACGTGGGATGAAAGTCCTGAAAAATAGGAGTCTTAAGAGTCGTGACACGGAGAAAGAATTCATTTGAAATTACCAGAAACAAGAAAACAAAACTGTAATGTTAAAGCCTATCTGCGATTCTGCAGGAACTAACAAAACTTATACGTAGCTAAAATTAAAACCACAAATAATCGTTTTCACAGATTGATGAAGTCCTGGATGGGGTACTTTCAGCAGGTAGCCTCTTCTCACAGACCATTCAATTTTCAGCAGAAAAATAACATCAAAAACTATTCCCTAAAAATTTCCGTTGACAGAACTTATCTAAGTCTTTGAATAGATGAGACAAATAACACAAAACATGGAATTTAAATAACCTATAGCGTAATCAGCGCTCTATCTCTCTGTCTCACACACACGAGAAATTTCTTAGCACACAACTCTACAATCTTAAACAGTCGCAAGCCCTGTATCATAATCAGCGCTCCATCTCTCTCTTTCTCACACGCAGTACATATAAGAAATTTCTTAGCACACAACTCTACAATCTTAAACAGTCGCAAGCCCTGTATCATAATCAGCACTCCATCTCTCTCTTTCTCACACGCAGTACATATAAGAAATTTCTCAGCACACAGCTCTACAATCTTAAAGACTCACAAGTTCTGTATCATATGAAGATGCTTCTTCCTTACCGATGCCCAGAAGAAGAAAGCCATTTGGAAAGCGTTCTGCAAATGAACATTCTATAATTACAATCTTTTAAGCGTCCGAAAAAGAAAAGAAAAAAATGTGTTTGGGAAGAGCTTTTCTAACCTGAAATGGGGAAAAATGAATAAGAAGGAGAATCAACCCAGGTTTACTAAACCAGAATAGTCGATCATTGGGATTCACCACTGGAGCACCTTGCACAACAGGATTTCTATCTTGGCCATCTAAAGCCATTTTTGTTATTATGACTTGCAGCTTTGTTCCCATATCAGAAAAATCTGCAAAACCAATAATATTTTAAGCCCTTCTAAACTACTATTCAATTAAAAATTTGATGCATCACATTGCATGGCGTGAAAAACGGTGCGGCTCATTTTATGGTGGACGTGGAAAATTGGAATATTCAATATTCCTTGGGTCAACTGTTAGTCTTTTAATTGTGAGGGTGTGTTGAAAAGTATATTGTAAACTTTTATTCCAGAACAATTGGTTCTGTGTAAACTCGTATTGTGGTTAGCTTTTCTAGGTACAAGTTACCACTATTCTAGTGGTTTGAATATATCATTTCAAATAAATAAATAACTTTATTATCGACAGAGTTTATGTAATGTTGGTGTAGTTTCAAAATTACAGATCAATTAATTAATTAAAAATCAATCAAAGAAGTGAAGCTTGGTATTGTGTCCACTTACAATCAATGAAATAAATGGCAGCCAAGAGAAGATGAGCCATCCTGCACAATTAAATTTATGTCCATCAGCCTGTTAAATAATTAGAAGTATACACATAAATAAATAAATAGAAAGCAAGTTGGATTTACCATGCCTGTTGAGAAGTAAAAATAAGATGGCGAAAAACCATAGATGTGGACTGCACACAATGACATAAAATGTCCAAACAATCAGTTCCAAATTAGGAAGACAGAGAAAACATAGAAAATACAAAACATGTTGACATCGTTATTATGGAAACAAGAACATGAAAGTCATCTTCCAAAGATTTCTTTATACCTGTTTGAAAATCATCCTGCAAAATCAAGCATGTGCATGACTATGGGGCTCTCCGTAAGTATACAATATAATACTTTGAAAGTGTTGCTTAAGAAAACATACAAGTCTAACGATATTGCACAATTTCAAGTAATCCACTTTCCGTGAGATAATTTGTCTTAAAAAAGCAGACCTACAAATCCAAGAGTTAAGAAATCACAGTAATATCAAATTTAACACAGATAATGGCTATTTGAATTGTTAAGTTCACTTACAATTCAATTGACAATTGGTGTTGTGGGACAAAAGGTCATAATCCTCCCAAACATAGTTTCACCAGAATCTACAACACAACAATTATGCATCTATTCACCTTCTCATTCGAGGATAATCAATAGCAAGGAGTCATTTTTTTCTAAATTTTATTTTTTTCATTTTTCAAAAATATATAAACGGTTAATTTTATATTTCATTTTTTTTACAGAAATATAAATATATAAAATAGTATAAGAATATAACAATTATTTTCTAATTTTCAAAAGAATCTCAATATTTTTAATAAATTGTAAAACATTTTTCAATTAAATTTTTAAATAAATAAGAAAAGGTTAATTAAAATTTTGTTTTGAATTTTTAATCAAATAAATTAATATAAAAATTTGAAAATAAATATAAAGATTTAATCAATTTTTTTCTTTGTTTATTTACTGTGATGAAAGATTGTAAAAGAAAATGTTTACATAATCTGATTCAAAAATAATAAAAATCTAAAAATAATAAAATATGTATAAATAAATTGAAAATTTTATATGATATCACGTACATAATATGAAAGGGGAGAGAGCACGTACATAATATCAAAGCGGCAAGGTGACGTTTGATAAAAGGACAAACAATTGGGTGATTACTTTCTGCTTTGTTCCCACTAGCAGAAGAATCTGTAAAACAAAATTATTTTAAGCCCTTCTAAGTTACTATTCAGATAAAGATTTGATACTACCACGCATGTAGTGAAAAACGGGGTCGTACATTTTATAGTGGACATGTGAGAAAAAATGGAATATTCAAAATTTCGTTGGTTAATTGTTGTCTTTTAATTGTGAGGGTGTGTTTAAAGAGTTGGTATCACGCTTAGAATTTGATGGTCGTATTGACCGTTTTTCCACTTTTTAACTGTAACAGTACACATTGAAGGCTAAATTTTTACAAAACCATAAGTTTGACACTTAGATTAATTAATAAACCGTCAAAAATTATTATAGATAATATAATATATAAATATATTATTATATAATATGTATCACATATATGTATGATAAATATAAGACATTTTATAATATATATGATTTTATTTTATTAAAGTATGTTAATATTAATTTAGAATCTTTTTAAAATAGATTATTATGTTTCTAATTTATTTTTATATATTAATATTAATTTAGAATTTTTATAAGATAAAATATATGAGTTTTTGAAAAAAAATTTACTAGTAAATATTATTATTATGTAACATATATATTTTATATTATTTTTATCACAAATAAAGATTTTACATTATTGATTATATATTATTATTATTTTAAGGAATATTTTTTATATTAAACATATGATTTTAGAAACTTGCTTATATTTATATTAATTTAACATTCTTTTTAAATAAAATATACGAACTTAGAAACTTGCCTAGTTAATTTGATATTTTTGTGATTTTATATCACAAATAAAAACTTCTAACATTTAAATTTTAGTGTATATTATTATTGATTTAGAAACGTGCATTTTTTTTTTTAATATATGACTAATTTATAATTATTATTTTTATTATTATATTTAGATTTATTTTCAAATAAAATATGTGAATTTAGAAACTTGCTTCTGTAATTTTGAGATTTTTGCATCTGTTACTAATTTATGCTTATTTTCTAATTTACATTCTTTATATCTATATTGAAAAACTCATATCACCAAAATTTTCATTTCTTATCAAGAGACAATTGATCTCAATTTTATTGTAGGCTTGTAGCTTCAATCTTTTTCTTCTTCATCATATTGAATCATAGAAGGTATCTACTTCATTATACAATTATATTCTAAATTATGTTATGTAGTTTTCCAATGATTGTATAGAATAATTTTTACACATAGTTACTAATACTATATTGGTTTTTGCAAATACCTCAAAAATGTCTTCAAAGAGAAGGAAACAAGCAACTATTGGAGAAATGTACAGGGGGTCTGGAGAGAAAGATTTAGGATTTTCTGGTAGTTCATTGTTAAATCAAAATGTACAATCTCGTAAATGAAGATGATGATTTAAATGAAGATGTAAATCAATTTGGGGAAGGTGATAGTTTTAATGATGAAATTGAAGACATATCAAATATTATTAATCAAGGGAGGAAAAATTACAAGTTAAAAGAAAATTTTGAATCGATGGCTAGAAAAATTTGTGTGGTTAAATTATTTTAATCATGATGGTAACACAATAATGAAATGTAATTATTGTGAGAAGTATAAGATGCTAGGACCATGGGGCATATGGGTTGGATGTACTAATTTTCAACATGATGCTCTTGTTACTCATGAAAAATCTTGGGTACACAAAGATGCTCAAGTAAGGTGGATTAATGCATCAGAAAGAAAGATAAAGTCTATTCCTAATCATATTTTAGAGATTGAAGATGCTAATAGAGAAAGAATAATAACCACAATGAAAACAATTTTTTTTGTTTGTAAGGAGGATTTATCTTTAGCTAAATATGAGAAAATATGTAAATTTCTCATGGATTTAAATACTTCTGATGTGCCAAAATATCAAGACTACTCTGCATAGACAAATCGTAAGGGTGCCAATGAGTTTCTTTTTTGCATATCAAAATATCTTGAGCAAATTCAAATATATGAGATGTTGAAAAGTCCCTTTTTTCACTAATGATTGATGAAAGTACTGATCAAAGTTTAGAGCAACATCTTGTTGTTTATGCAACATATTTGACTTCAGAGGGTAATGGGACACCATTTTTTAAGTTTATGATGATAATGAATGTTCCAGATGGTAGAGGGAAGACTATATATGATACAATCAACCAATTAATGAATGATAGAGAGCTTCCATTAACAAAGGTAATAGATGTATCAATTGATGGTGCTTCTGCAATGATCAGTCGTGAAAATGGATTTGTTTCTCTTATGAAACAAAATGTTCCAAATCTTATTTCAGTACACTGCATAGCTCATCGTGAATCATTAGCAGCATCTGATGCTTCTAAAAGGATACCTGAGTTACTATTTGTTGAAAAAATAGCAAATAAAGTGCATTCATGGATCCAAAATTCACCAAAAAGAAATAATGAGCTAAATGATTTACTTAGAATTATGTAGATTGATGTTTTGAATGTTTTGCAAATCCACACAATTAGATGGCTATCCAGAGGAGAAGTCATAATAAGAGTTGTGAAGCTTATACCAACCATCTTAACTTTGTGGAAAAAAGATAACAAGTGTTCATCATTATATGAAAATGCAAGGATTTATTCTATACAATTTTATTTGCACATGCTTGCTGATGTTTTGGGAGAACTAAATAAATTGAATAAGATTTTTCAAGAAGAAAATGTAGACATCACAGTTATTGGTTTGGCTCTTGATGAAGCTATAGGAAATTTATATAGATGGTTTTTTAGAAAAGGTACATTTGCAGAAGGTACAAATTATCTTTCAAAATTATTGATTGATTCTCAATTTGGATTTATTGAAGTGAAAGAAGAAGATGTTGTAATTGATAAGCATGAATTTTTATATATTCCTATTCCAATTGAGGGATTTCAGTATGGGGATGTAGGGAAGAATTCCATGAAACCTCGTGTTGAAGGAACACAAGAAAGTTGTCAACACTTGACAGAAGGGTATATTCAATCTCTCATTGATTGTTTGAATGAAAGATTTCCAGATCTTCCTCTTTTTAATGCAGTAAAACTCTTCAGTCCTTCTTATTATCTACCCGATCGTCAGACTTGAGATAGTATCTCAAAGCGTTGGCTTGATAAGCTTCTCCAACATTTACAGCATGCTACTTCAAGCAATGTTAATGAAGAATTTACATTTGATGTTAATGGTTGCAAAATGGAGATAAACTCTTTTGTTGATTCATTACATTTGAGTTGTGAGGGTTTCAAAATGAAAGATGCATGGAGAGTCTTTCGTAACACAGAATATTGGCATAGAAGTTATCCTCATATGATGAAGTTATGGCAGGTTGTGCTTACTATTCTTGCAAGTACTATAGATTGTGAAAGAGGATTTTCAAAGAAAAATATCATCAAAGATGTCAAAAAGTCAAAGCTAAGTTTGGATACACTAGATGCATTAATGAGAGTATCCTTAAATCGATCTGAAACAAATGATGTAAATTGGAATGAAGTATATAAGATATGGAAGAACACAAAATCAAGACAAGTTCTTGACCTTTGATATTATTAGTTTATGTTTTGTATCCCAATTTCAAATGAATCAAATAAAATAATTTTTCCTTCTAGATTAGATTATTAGATGTTTTACTTTTGAATGACTTTTTAAAAGATTTCAATTTCTATTTAAAAAATAGTTAGTTTTATATTTAATACATGTATTACAAGTTATATTGATAAAATACTTAATTTAAAATAATTTATTAAATTATTCATAAATTAAAAAAATTGACAATCAATATTTTTCTTAAAACATAAAATGAAAGGCAGTAAAATGATCAAACCATCATAAAAAATTCATATGATAGGCAGGGGTGACCGTCAAATTCCAAGCCTGGTTGGTATATTGTTAAATATGTGAAGGTATTCCAGAACATAAGGTTTTGTGTAGATAGGTGTGTTGTTGCTTTTTTAAAGAACTCGTTATAAAAGATGGAAGAGAAAATAAAGTATGAACAATAGTGAGTACACAAAGATTTATAATGGTTCAACTTTTGACCTACGTCCATTCTTGAAGCAAGGGACTATTTTATTAACAAGGAACCTTCTCTTTGTACTACGAGTCTAGATCATCTTCATCATCAACCCTAGAGATGCTTATTTGTAAATTCAAGGTGACTATTTGGTTCAAAGTGAACCATGACCACATCCCTCTCCTCACCTGCAATTCATCACTGTAATTCTCCCAATAATCTTCCAATTGAGGTAAGTGAATCCTTCTTTTAGATTCAAATGAACCTAAGCATATCTCCTACTATCAAAATTGGGCCTAGCTATGTAGTGTTAGAGGTTAAATTCCTTTAACTTCAATTCCAAATTCAGGGCATCTAAAATAGTCTGACAACTATAATAGCTTAACTCAATTGGAATGACACTCGTAGATTTTTTTCTTTATTTCTATCCTTTTATGAATGTGAGCTAGTTGTCTACATAATTCAATCAACACCTGACTATCTAGGGTATATCTAGGCAATCTGAAAGGTTCACCTTCAAATCCACCAACCCTAATACAAGTGAACCTAGGAAAATGTATAAAATAGCTCCCATATATACTTACAAATTGCATAGCTTCATCTTTTGTTCTTCGTTTAACATTTCCCTGTAACTTATACACCAATCTGCCTATAAAAATATCATTTTATTTCTTGAAGTTTTCAAAGTCCTTTGTCATTGTAAGTGCATATGATATTCATAAATTCTTATCCCATCTATCCATGATTCATGGTGAAGTCCCTGCCACTATCGTGTATATGATAAACAATAGAAAAGATAAGATGACATATAAAATCCTTTCATCCTAGTGAAGATACTGAGCCTGTCATGTAATCTCTCAACAATTACCTCTGCCCAATCTAAGTATTTTTTGCCTCCAAGCAGGACTTGTATAAAGAAATACATCTAGTCCTCCCAATAGAAAGACTGTGAGTTCTCTTTTACTCTGTTCAATAGGATTAGAATATCTCTGACTTCTTTGATGAGATGTTTCCTAGTAAAAGGCCTAGGCAGTCTTGAACCTCCTTTCTAGGCATTTATAAGATAGTGTCTGCAAATTATGCTTCTATACACATTCGTCATTTTAGAAAAGACAAAATATGATGTGGAAATTATCCAATCATCATTGGATTCCTTTTCTAGAATTTTTATTGCTGCCATACTTGTTTCGGTATTAATATTTACCAACACGTTGCCTTGAAAGGTTCAGATACATCTATTTTCTACATCATACCATTTCATGCACTCCCAAACTAATTTCAGACATGGTGCAACAATTGGGAATGTAGCCGCATCTATCAGACTATTTTTCACAATCTTCTCCATAATTGAGGATTATTCAGGTTTCTGGGCTCTTTCTAAAAATTCTTCTAAATTGACCTAGGCTAGAGATGTATCTCCTAGCTCTCGTTAATAACTTATTAGATAAGAAGTAAACCCTAAATTTGGGAGAAATGGTCTCATGGCTTCTACTTTTAGATTTAACCCTAAATTTGGGAGAAATGGTCTCATGGCTTCTACTTTTAGATTTAAATAAAGTTCTCAAAATAAAATGATAAACTGAGCTAAGAAACACAAAATTGTAACTTTTACCGTCCAGAACAAAGGAACAATGATGGTAAAGAGGATTTTCAAAACTCACGTGTTATAGATTATCATATCATGCTATCTTTGAGAAAAAGACTGCAGTTACCTCTAGCACCATTCTCTCACTTTAGAAAATTACGACTTCCTACTAAGAAAATGACCCAAAGTGCATACATTTAAAGGCAAGAAATCTGAGAAGTAAATTCATGTATACCTTGGACAACTATCTTAATTGTGTGAAGTTAATCTTGATAAGGCAAAAATCTGGTGCCCACATTAATTACACATCACTCCTGCACGTAGCCTTCTGGTATAACGATTACTTTCCTTTTTTGAGATTTAAAGCCTTTAATATGCCCAGAATATTCCCTTTCACACAAAGCTTTCTTTATTATCCACCTTTGTCTTTTTCTGCATAGTTGTCTCCAATTTATGAAGTGTCACGAACCTTGAACCTTGAACAACTTAGAAAATGTTTCAAAGGTTAAAGTTTAATCTTGAGCCAATACCATTTAGTACACTTCACATTCATTTCACATAAAGACTCGGGATTTGGGGAAGTGACAAAACATATGTCCATGGGATGACTTTTAGACCAACTTACGAATGAATTTTGAACTTTTGAATAGTTTTGCAAATGGTTCAAAGGTTCAAGTTCAACCACTGACAAGACTATTTCTAGCGCAAACCACATCATTTCAACAAAGCCCCGATACACATACGTGCAAGGGAAGAACTTTGAACTAGTGAACCATTGAAATTTTGACATAGGTTCAAAATAATAGTTCACAAGGATACCTTGGCATTTAAAACCCCAAAAAAAAGGGTTTTTCAATAAAATGAGAATGACTTGGAGAAGTACTGACCAAGATAAAATCTCCACAATCTATTTTTTCTTTAAAAGATAAAATTTAACACACAGAAAAATAGGGGTAACTAGAGCACCAACCCACTACAGTTTTAGGAACACCAACTCCATCTATGTAGTACAATATGAAGAAGAATAATTTATATATAGAGAGGTACTTTATTTCACTTCATAATATTGAACACACTATTTTTCTACTATTGTGAAACTTAACATTTACAATCTTCTTTATTTGTGTACTAGTAACACAAAACAAAAAGTTTTCATTCTTTCTCCTTTATAACAAATTTTCTTCAATCATGTTTCTCAAACTAGATCATTGAAACCCTCATTGATTTATGGTTTGTAACTATGACAACATAAAATATTCCATCTATAGAATTAAAACATGTTAACAAGCTATACAATCTATACGAGACCTATTTACTCTATCAAATCACCATCATCATCTTCATCAACCACGCATCATTATTTTTCTACCTCAATTAAGTAGCTGAAACAAATTTTTAATCGTGGAACTAAACCCACAACTACCTGTGAAGTTTTTGTCTTAGTGCAACTAGTCGATAGGATTTGAAATTATGAAAACTAAAGAGACATACCCACACAGATTAAAGTTTATATCCCAAATTTAGGCACAATCAAAAGGAACATTATAATGTCTAATATTATTAACATTAGAAACCATGTTTCTTATAGTGATCATCAAAACTCATGTCACTGAAACTATTGTTCTATTACAAGTTCATCTTGCTCTGGTCATTGGATGCAGAAACTTATGTTGCAAGTCCTTGATTTCAAACTTCAAGTGACTTTTTTACATTAAGGCTTCACTATAAATTCTTGCACAACAATCCCAGCCTATCAAATCACAACTCATCTTGTTTCACAAATGACTATACCTTGCATTGATGTACATGAAACTAGTCTTAGTTGTCTTGCTGAAAGATAAAAAGACATTGTTTCTTAGATATTTCAATTATATAAGGTGATGGAAAACATTCACAAACTACAAAGTACTGAGTTAGACAAATAATAAAGTTCTAATGTTCAAACCTTGTGGAACACAAACTTATCACATGTTAATCACTTGACATCAATGATAAATGTTAGATAACTGAGGAGGGGGGGGGTGAATCAGTTAAGTCCAATTATCCTAGAGTCCCAAATAATTTTAGATGTATAAAACCAACTTCAACAATATAAACTAAATAGCTCTTTAAAACTTGTTTGTGCATTCTTGTTCATTAACCGATTACCAGTAAAATTAACTAGTATATATATATTGATCAAACCAGTAATTGTAATGTGTAAATTAAATTAAAAATTCATCACATGCATACACATTTAACACTTGATTTTTAATGTGGAAACCCTATTAGGGGAAAAATGACCTAGGATTGGTACCTGAAATAATTTTACTATTCTAAAGTGAGCTCAGTTAAGAACCAACCCTTTTAAAGGTTATAAAAAACATTGTAAGGTGTGACCTTGTTAGAGGATTTATCACTAATATTTCTTTCTGACCATATATTCACTTGGGGTCAACAAGGAAATAATCAACCTTCATTGAATGCCATAATGAAATAAATAAAGACTGTTAAGTCCCACTCGGTTAAGAGATTTATCTGTAGCAATGGTTAGACTGCAATAGTAAATGATATGATTCAAATTACAAATTCCTTTGCAGATTTTTAGATCTATGATAAGATCATGTAACACATCTGGCCATCATAATCTCTTCCATTTCTTCTATCCTCCAACTCTATTCTACTCAGTTATCTCCTTTCTCTGATGCTCGGTGTAGTCTATATAATTGTTCGCTTCTTACTTTAACCTATCTAACCAACTTCACATGACTACTATCTTCTTCTCACATGCATTCTCATTGTGAATCTCTTGTCTCCTTAAATAGACATGATAAACCATTTTCTTCTCAGCCATACATTTTGCCTCTTAATCTCCATCATTGATTTTGTCACTTCAACCTTCCTCAAAACTTGTACCTCAAACACGTTTCATTCTTCATCATCCGATCATCCCTGAATTTTCTCAGTCGTTTAATCTTCATTAAAAACTTTATCTTTAACCTAGGAATCATCCATATTTGTCCATCTCATCATTTTTAGTCAGTAATCACCATCATCTATATGTCTTGTTCTTTTGCGTAACCAACAACACATTTGAGAAGGTGGTCAGGGTTGTTGGTCAGCTCTATGACTTTCTACTACATGATTGTCATTTTTATCATCCTTCTAAAATTATAAAAATCTAAAAATAATAAAATATGTATAAATAATTGAAAATTTTACATCATATTACATACATAATATGAAAGCGGAGAGAGAACGTACATAATATCAAAGCGGAGAGGTGAAGTTTGATAAAAGGAAAAACAATTGGGTGATTACTTTCTGCTTTGTTCCCACTAGCAGAAGAATTTGTAAAACAAAAATATTTTAAGCCCTTCTAACTTACTATTCTGATAAAGATTTGATACTACCACATTGCATGGAGTGAAAAACGGTGTCATACATTTTATAGTAGACATGTGAGAAAAAATGAAATATTCAAAATTTTGTTGGTTAATTATTTTCTTTTAATTGTGAGGGCATGTTCAAAGAGTTGGTATATTGTTAAATATGTGAAGGTATTCCAAAACATAACGTTTTGTGTAGATACGTGCATTATTTTTTTATAAAGAACTCAATCTAAAAGATAGAAGATAAAACAAAGTATGAACAAGAGTGAGTAAATGAACACAAAGATTTTTACTGGTTCAACTTTTGGCCTATGTCTACTGTTGAAGTAGGGGAATATTTTATTAATCAGAGATACCAATACAACAATATTACAATACAACAGCTGAAGAGTATAAATCACTCTCCAATAGCGATTGGAGGGAAAAGATAATTGTATACACCTAAAAATGGTCACCTAGACTATTAGCCCCTTTTGCTAAATCATTAATTGCTTATTCTTGATCAAATCCTAGTTCTATCATTCATTCGATTATTTTCTATGGGTTAACCATCTTACCCTAAGTCTTTATTTATTAAAAAGAATATTTCCTCCCCTTTTAATAAATGAAAAGCCCCCACTTTTCCTCTTATCCTAAGTTGCACAAATAAAGCATTATTCTTATTTTATAAAAAGGAGAAAAGCACTTTTTGTCTCATATGGACACAAAAGTCAACTCCTATTTTCTCATTGGAGGATATTTGTGCACATGGATTGCTCCTCTTTCAAGCTCCACCCTTGATTAAATATTTTGCCTCTTAATCTACATGGTCCATTCCTCCTCATTTCTTATAAAAGGAGAGCTCTCTTCTTCATTCTAGATCCCCAACTTTTTATGCTAACTTTATGCTGCAGGTTTTCTAGGTCATTTGGAGCTCTTTGAAGACATTCTTGCATTCAAGCTTTGGAGACCATTGTTGCATCACATTTACATGCTTTCATAGTTTCATTTCTTGCATAGTAGCTTCATTCTTAGCTTAGATTTCCTTTATGCTTTAGATTAATTCATCTAGTTTAACTAGGAGGCTTTGTAATACTTGCATCTTTTATTTTCATAGCTTAGCTTGCATTTCATCTTAATCTAGATTGCATTGCATTTTCATTCTTGGTTCTTGGGGATATTGGCATTCTTGCCCTTGTCTTCATTGAATCTCCCATTGCATGGTTTACTAGCAAGGTTATTGGCTTAATAGCTCTAGCTGAGAGCATTCTTAAAAACCCTTGCACTCCATGCCTAGGGAGCTATGGATTGATTTGTGAGGGCTCATTCTTGAGTTTTCTTGCATGTAATGATCCATAGAAGTGCACCATTTTAGTGTGTACATTTTTGGTGCCCACCATGGGGCAGAACATTAGTGTTTTGTCCTTTATTTTCTGCATTTCCATAAATAAAAAATTTATCAATTTTCAGCTTTATTTTTGGTCTCTAGTTTTTCTGTCTCAGAGTGTCGTGCGACACTTTACCAGTGTCGTGCGACAGTTCTCTATATAGCGGCGTGACACTTTACTAGTTAAAAGTGTCGCCCCCTTTGACAGAAAGTGCCGCACTGTTTGAGGAGTCATGTCGCCTACAGCAGGGCGAACTGTCACCCAGAGAAAAAGTGTCATTCTCGCATACTGAAAAGTGACGCGCGACATTTCTGGTGACTGTACTATCACCTGTACCTGGTAGTGAGCTATTTTTGAGCTATTTTAGCTATCTTGCAAGTTTTGGGTTCTCTGCTAACTTTTTGAAAACGGGCACCTATTTTTTTTTAAATTTTGCAAATGGTATTGAAAATCAAAGTGTGATATATCATTGGAAAGGTCTTTCTGAGCCTAATCCAACCATTATAGTTTCATTTTCAGATTTTATCATTTGATTAGCTATTTCACTTGCATATTATCTAATTTTTCATGTGCTAACCATTGTGGGTCTAACAAGTTGTGGTTGTAGGTGCACTTGTTTGAGATATTTTGCCAAAAGAACACATGTCAAAGAGGGCTACTAATGGTTTTTGCAGGGCTGCCCTAAGCATAAAAACCAAATCAAGTGCTTGTTTAATTGCTTTCTTTATTAAGTGCGACATATACTAGTTGTTTCATTTCATAGGCACTTAATACCTTGTTGTAGGAATTTTGAGGTGGTAGGAGAGTATGCTCTTCACCCTTGTGGTGAAACAGAAATCTTGACCCATCTTGGGATTTTGAAAGCAAGGGGGTAATTAAATCTTTGCTTGGTGTGTTTGGGAGAAGTTTTTGAGATAGGGGAGTATGCTCTTCACCCTTGTGGTGAACCAAAAACCTTGAACCTCAAAAATCATCCATTCTTTGTTTAGTATAGGATCCTTTAGCAGGCCTGCTCTTGAGCAATCAAGAGGAACGACCCAAGTGGGGACAACCTTGTCATCATTTTCCTTGGTGGCGAGTGATTCCAACTCACTATAATCTCAAGGCTATCAAGGAAACTAAAAACCTTGGTAGACATAACACTTGTCTTCGCTTGATGTGAGTAGCTCATGGGATTGCGACCATGGGGAAAACATTGAGCAAGAATGCTTAAGGTACTCTTGAGGCCGCGAGGTCCGAGTCCTCTATGAGGAGCAAGAGGGGTGTTATGAATGGAAATCCTTACTATGAACCATTAGAGAGAGGCCACCTTATTTTAACCACTTAGCTTCTTGGTGCAAGGATTAATCCAAGTGGACTTACCCAGATCACCCCAAGATACTCACCATATGTGCTCCTTTGGTTGTATTTTTGACACCTCCATGACAATGCCAATATCTCTTGTGGGCAACCACTTGGTGTGAGGCAAGGGAGCATCAAGTTGTGGGCCAAGTTGTTAAGTAATGAGCCTTGTCCTTCTAGGTAGTAATTGCTTGAATTGTCTTCGATTGTGCTATACCAGTGTAAACGTTCTCAACATTCAAACAAATGGTAGCACTCATAGAATTTTTCATTTTGATATCACAAGTGCTTGTCTTGGCAAGGTTGTTTTTGCCCTTGTTTCAAGTGTTTTATGACATGTTTGATCACCTACTGTTTGCAAACCTGTCTTTTATCTGCTATTACTGCTTGTCAAACTGAGAAATTGCACTATCCAACCTTTGAACTTGATCAAAACGCTTCAAAACTGAGATTTTTATGTTCACTGGTCAAAGAGTCATACAAATCTACAACAGTGTCACACCCTGTTCTGAGAATTGTCGCACGACAGTTCACTCCTGCACAACTGGCGCCCCGCTTGCCTGGAAAGTGTCACCCGACCTTACTGGAAATTGTCGCTTGGCTTAGGGAAAAGTGTCACCTTGCTCTAAACTGTCACCTTGCCTACCTGAGAAGTGTCGCCCAGAACCTTTTGCTGTCTTATTGCTGTTACGATCCGGAGTTGCTAAACTTGCACTTTAACCTGTCGTAGAGTGTCTTTTCCTGTTCTTACCTGGACCTAGTATGTTATCTGCATGCTCAGATTTGTTCTAGACTTAAAAAAAAAATGAGCTAAAACTATTGGGTTTGAGTCTAACAAATGCTACTCTTGATCACTTCTCACATCACGGTTACCTCTCTAGCTACTTGCTTATTGAGCTTCTTTCTCGCTGCTCGGCTTTAGTCAATTGATTGTTGTAAGTGCTTGAGCACTTTTGATGAGCCATCTCTCTCTATTGTTCTACTTTGACAAGTGATCTTTATTAGCTTTGCTTATCTCAAATCTGAGAAACTTTGTCTCATTCTATTAGTCAACCAACATCTCTTTTCATGCCGGTTACAACTCAGTCTCAATTTGAGCAGGAGAGTCATCCTCCGTTCAATTATACACAGTTACCTTCTCCAACTAGATGTTCAAAAGCACCCATTAGCAAGAACAGTTCTAGTTCTGACCAATCTGAGAATTCTAAGGCTACACCATGGTACAAAGGAGGTTTCCTCTTTTTCGCATTCAAGACCCCCAAAAACATAGACAGTGTCTCACTCACTTTGACTGAACAAGAAAAATTTCAACTGTTGCAAGAACACTTTGAGTGTAAGGATAATCAAGCACGCTTAGAAAAAGAACACAATCAACAAAAGACGGATGCTACTAGGCACATGGCTTATAGAGGGACATTTCATGAGCAACCTGAGACTAGTAACTATGAGCATAGACCTCTTTTCAATGGCAATAATGGGAACCACATGCCACCAAGATCTCCACCAAGGCCAACTTTTGCTATGCCGTCTTCACCTCCTAGACCTCCTCCCTCTCAACATGAGGCAGAGGCTGATGATGAGATTTCTAGTGAGGATCTTATGAGATTTGAACAAGATGTGGTCTCCCAACGAATGATGCATAAGCTTTTAGAGCGTAATGGTGATCAATATTTTCAATATATGACTTCTAGAGGATACAAGCTTCCTCCTAGCTATGATGTTAGACAAATTGTCCAGCAAAGAGTACCAACTGAATTGGAAGTTCTTCAAGAAGAATTGCGTCAGACAAATCAACGCCTTACCCAAATGGCAATAGAAAGAGAGCCTCTAAAGGTCTCTTTTGTAGACTCAATTTGTGCTCTTCCTTTGATAAAGATCTATACATGGTCCCGTTTCCTAAGGATATTGAGGTTCCTAAATATGACAAGTATGATGGAAATGGTGATCCTCATGACCATGTGCGTCACTTTTACGCTCTTAGTATCAACTTTCTTCATGAAGACACATATCTTCTACGCTTATTCCCTCGAAGCTTAAGAGGCCAAGCTTTAGAATGGTTTGCAAAATTGACACCACCTCTTAAGACTTTTGATGAGTTGGCTCAATGATTTACCAAGCAGTATTCTTACAACATCCAACAACCTGTCACTGTGATAGATCTTGGTAATCTCAGACAACATCAAGGTGAGCCATTTGCAACTAATTACAACATTGGAGATCATTATATTCTCGGTATCCTTGTCAGCTACCTGAAAGAGAAAAGATTGACATTTTCGTCAACACACTTGTGCCTAAGCTATTTTATGATCTAAGGAAGCAACTATTCTCTTCCTTCCATGACATGGTTGAAAGTGCATATCGAATTGAGGATGTGGCTATAAGAAAAGGGGATATTGTTATTAATAAAGATGTTAAAGGCAATGGTAAAGACAAGAACAAACCTTGGAATAAGAACAAGTATGTTGTTAATGATGGGGTTGTTGATGCTCCTAAAGTTAAAGAGCCTGCTTTCAATCTCTCCAATGCTATCTATGCAGCAAAACAACAAGAGGCTTCCAATGCTCACAGTGCTCCTAAACCTCAATATGCAGATAAGCCTAAGAAGTCATTTCGAAAGCGAGTCTATACTAAGTTGGTAGAACCTTATGATGTGATCCTTAAGACTTTGGTTGAAAATGGATATCTTACGCTTCCTGATAAACCTGGTAACTGGGATCCACCAAATAAGCCTGATTGGTGGAGAGGGGATCATTACTGTCGTTATCACAGAAACAAGGGACATCCAACAGACAATTGTTTTAGGCTTAAGGATGATATTCAAGATCTTATTGAGAACGGCACAATCTCCACTGATGGCTTAACTAAAAATTATGATCACACAGCTTTCAAGGATCCTCTACCTAAGCATGACAAGGGGGAAACCCCTCACAAGAAGAATTATGATGCAAAGATCAATTATACATATCCTTCTAATGTGCCTGTGATCAACATGGTAGAGCCTATTAAGAGTGTTCTTATGATGAGATCTCAAGATGATAATAAATTCAGTCATGGTAAGCCAAAGTTGGTCTTGCAAACACATGATAGTTCATCTTCCCAAAGTGAGACATTGAATGCTGTTACTAGGGGGCAAGCCAAGATTGTCCTTAAAACTATGCAAGATCCCAAGCAAGCTTTGCCTTCCAAACAAGTGGCTCCTTCAGCCACCCCTAGCTATGATCTTGTCCAACATTTGCAAAAGACACCAGCCCAGATATCTATCCTTCAGTTGCTTCGGTTATCCCCTTCGCATAGAGAGATTCTTGATGAGTCTCTATGTACAACACATGTTCCTAATGACATTGATCTAGATCAATTTCAGGCTATGGTCAACCACATTTCATCTCCACTATCTCTCTCCTTTTCTGCAGAAGATGACATATCTATTGCTCACCCCCATAATCTAGCTTTACACATTGAAGTTCTAGTCTACAATACCCGAGTCCGCCAAGTCCTGATAGACAATGGTGCAGGGTTAAATATTGTTTCTTTCAATGTCATACAACAGTTGGGTTTGTCAGACTTTGCTATGGATTCTAAGAAGAAGATTACTATAAAAGCTTATGACGAAGTAGAATGATCTTCCAAAGGTCTTGTCACGTCGCCGATCTGAGTGGGCCCTATCATGAAAGATATTAGCTTCCAAGTATTGGACATCCCACTCACATATAATATTCTTTTGGGTCATCCTTGGATCCATGACATACAAGCTATTCCTTCCACTTATCATCAGTGTGTCAAAATTCCATACAATGGCACTGAAGTTGTGATTCTTGGAGACCATACTATTGCTATTAATGCTCTTGCTGCTACTGAAAAATTTGTTCCTCACAATGAACCTTCCATTGATCCTAGTACGTCTCTAGTTGTTGCTAAGAAATCACTCAAGATGACGAGCCTTGGTATGGGTGAATATAAGTTGGATTCCTTTGCTTCTATACCTATTTCTCCTAGGTCATATGGGAAACCTTCTGATCCGATGAAGCCTTCCACTTCTGCTATGGCGATCTTTGATACTTTTGTTCCTCCATCCATTCCTTTAGAGGCAGAATAAGAAGAACAAGTTGTCCAAGAGTGGATCTATAGAGATGATTAGAGAAATACTCCCATGCTCAGTAATTTGGACACAGATACAGATGAGTCACCACTACACACTATGGCTCAAATGGGAGATGATCTTCCTTCTACTTCATTTCTTTGGGGAGAAGAATTTATATCTACTGATGATATGGCTGAGGCCTCTATGTCTAGAACCTATGTGCCTAAAGAATCATTGCACTATAATAGACAACGTCGTAACATTGCACGACTGCTACAAAGAGGTGATCTATCACATAATGACATGAGTGTCTCTACTTCTTGGCATCTTAAGCCTCTTCCAGAAGGTTCTTCTATGATAGATATGGATGTTGATGTAGTTCATACCTCTCATAACCCACCCGACGTAGTTGATGAGTCTTGTGTCGGGTCTGATGAGTTTGTTCCCCGTATTGCCTTAGTTGACTACGTTGGTCCTTCTATGACAAATCTAGATCTAGCTACTTTTGGAGCTTACCCTATAGACTCAACCTCTCTTGTTACCAGAGATGGCATCCCTTGAATAAATGCTATTGAACCAGTCACTTCATTTCATCTCGCATTAACAATTGTTACTTCTTCCACCAACAAACTAGCAACAAAAAAGATTGAATCAACAATCAAATATCACAGTCATCAAGTCAAAAGAAAAGAGCAATGGTCAGATGGCGAAAACCAGATTGTGGTGCTGTCTGAACCTAAGAAAAGTAAAAATAAAAATCTGCTCAAAAATAATGATTCTCAAATAAAAGATGACAAGCTGATTCTCTACAAAAAAATGGTGCACTACTTCAAGCATGATCTCATATCTGTTACACTTCAGCCTGTTCCTAGAGCTGAGAACAAAGTTGCTAATGCATTGGTTACTTCGACATCCATCTTACAAATGGAAAAGCATAAATTTCACTTCAAGTTCCTGGTGGATGAATTACACTATCCTGCTCACAAATCTTACAATCCTACCATCTTTTCATGTCTTCCACCTCATATTCCTCCTACAAATCCACCACGCCATTCTTCCTGCTATCCCTTACACTTTTCCTTTGTCTCTGGTGACTTGTATAGGAAGGGTCTAGATGAAACTCTCCTTAGGTGTCTAGAAATAGAGGAGTCAGAAAAAGTGTTAGCTAAAATCCACGATGGCATATGTGGATCACATTCTAATGATCCTCTACTAGCTCAGACATTGCTTAGGGCTATTTATTATTGGTCGAACTGGTTGAGATCTCCTATTGTCACAGCTGCAGCATTTGGGCCTGGGGCCTATCAGTTCTCTACATCAGAGGAAGTAGATTCTTGATGCTCATTTCTGTCTGGGGCATTCTTTGTACATACTTTATGATCCTAAAAAAATACCAAAAAAATTCACATATGATGCTGAAAAAATCCTAAAAAGCATAAAAAGTACTGCAAAAAAAAGAGCATCCTAGTGAAAACCTACCAATAGGCGCTTTGATGTCTCACCAAAAAATTCAAAAAATTCAAAAAATCAAAAAAAAATTGAAAAAGTGCCTTGGTGAAAACCTAGAAACAGGCGCCCTGGTAGCAAAAATAAAAAAAAATTATAAAAAGTCCTTAAAAAATTGCAATAAATCTATCAAGTGGTGAAAACCTCGAAACAAGCGCTGCTTGAGACCCTCTGCACCTATGTCTATCAGTCTTGCATGGCGCTCCTTTCGCTCCACTTCTCACTTTGCCTCTCCTAGTCTGGAATTGATTCTTATCTTAGTCTAGGGGGCATATGTTGTTGTAAGCTTATCTTGGGTCTCTTTGTGCGTCTGGGTTTCTTGGGCATCTCGCAAATGGTGTTTTTCAACACCACCCCAACTGTGTTTTTCAACACTACCCTAGCGTCGCGTGTTTCTCAACACTTATCAGATGTCCTACCTACAGTCTAGATGATGCAATATTTCTCACTGGCAGATGCGATACTCAAGGTTTGACTCTATGACCTACACACACGCACTTGACTTGCTGAGATTTGTTTGACTTTATTTCTTTGTGTGCTGTCTATGGTGATTTCTTTGATGAGTGTTTTCTCCCTGAGAAGTTTTTGATGATGCATAGCTAGAAGACTGAGGGAATGAGAACATGTTTTATTTCTTTATCTGCTTGTGGGTATATTTTGTTGATCCTAACTGTCATGAGCATTTATGCTAGTCTTACTTGACACTATGGACCTACAAGGTATTATCCTTGACTATTTCGCAAATGCATGCTTATAGTCATCTTGAATTTCCTGTGTCTCGATGCGAGCATAATCTTGCTATATCAAACTTAGGTAATCTCACTGCACTAGTCATCTTGATCTACATATCTTTGATGCCTAGGTGGGATTTCCACATTTCTATCTGATATAGATCATATTCATATCTGCATAGTTATGCTAGTATGCATTGTATGATCTTCTGACGCTACCAATAACGCTCGATGATGATTATTAGATGTCTATTGGCTTCGTAACCTTGCAAGTAAACCACTTTTCATGTAGCTTGCATTCTTAAGTTCATGTTAGTTTAGTTTTTCATCTTGCATATGGAGAGAGCTCTCCTTTTCATCTTTCATGGACTTGTTAATCAAATTGTGCTCACCTTTCACTTCTTCCCGATCATGTCTTTCACTTGTTGTCTTTCATATCACATCATTTTCCTTTCATTTTGGGATCGAAACTGAAATCTGAGTTCACCTTGATCGTCCAAATTGCCTTTCTCCTTCTTCCGCACAGTTGGCTGACCTTTTGAGGCCTGATCCTTCGATCTTTTCTGGGGCGTTCTTCACCTTTTCATTCCCATATCTCTCAACTTCCAGTCTTTCATTCACTTTCAAATCCCACATTCAAATCCCCCCCTCCATGGTGTTTACGGGTTGAGGGATCGATAGGTTCGTGCCCCGTGTCCCATGTGTGGGGCATATCTTCACTGCTTGATGGTTATTTTGTTCTTTTATCTTTGATTCTGATTTCTAGTGATTTGATCATGTCACTCTTGCTTCTGCATTCCCTCTACCTGGATTTCACTTTTGATCCCGAGGGGGTAGACACATCATATCTTATTGGCTATCTCTTTCCTAAGTGTTCAGTACTATCACTACTAGGCTGATCACGTAGGACTTGCTTTTTTTCTACTCTTCATTCTTTGGAGTCAGAATGCTATTGCTTGCCTTCTTGGCTATCTGCTTGCCTTCTTGGCTGATCTGAGTTGTTTTGTGATCCCAAATCGATCTCACATTTCAACTTCATTCTTTGACATAATGTGTTCCCAGATCGATCACACATTAGTCAAAGAGGGGCAAATGTATACACCTAAAAATGGTCACCTAGACTATTAGCCCCTTTTGCTAAATCATTAATTGCTTATTCTTGATCAAATCCTAGTTCTATCATTCATTTGATTATTTTCTATAGGTTAACCATCTTACCCTAAGTCTTTATTTATTAAAAGGAATATTTCCTCCCCTTTTAATAAATGAAAAGCCCCCACTTTTCCTCTTATCCTAAGTTGCACAAATAAAGCATTATTCTTATTTTATAAAAAGGAGAAAAGCACTTTTTGTCTCATGTAGACACAAAAGTCAACTCCTATTTTCTCATTGGAGGATATTTGTGCACATGGATTGCTCCTCTTTCAAGCTCCACCCTTGATTAAATCTTTTGCCTCTTAATCTCCATGGTCCATTCCTCCTCATTTCTTATAAAAGGAGAGCTCTCTTCTTCATTCTAGATCCCCAACTTTTTATGCTAACTTTATGTTGCAGGTTTTCTAGGTCATTTGGAGCTCTTTGAAGACATTCTTTCATTCAAGCTTTGGAGACCATTGTTGCATCACATTTACATGCTTTCATAGTTTCATTTCTTGCATAGTAGCTTCATTCTTATCTTAGATTTCCTTTATGCTTTAGATTAATTCATCTAGTTTAACTAGGAGGCTTTGTAATACTTGCATCTTTCATTTTCATAGCTTAGCTTGCATTTCATCTTAATCTAGATTGCATTGCATTTTCATTCTTGGTTCTTGGGGATATTGGCATTCTTGCCCTTTTCTTCATTGAATCTCCCATTGCATGGTTTACTAGCAAGGTTATTGGATTAATAGCTCTAGCTGAGAGCATTCTTAAAAACCCTTGCACTCCATGCCTAGGGAGCTATGGATCGATTTGTGAGGGCTCATTCTTGAGTTTCCTTGCATGTAATGATCCATAGAAGTGCACCATTTTATAGTGTACAATAATAAGGACTATTGGGATTCAAAACCATAAAAATCTCCCACTTGAAGACCAACTACTATTGTAACAAAACCATTCCCTTATGTTGATCCCTATTGTCACATGCTGGAAATGCCAAGAGAAGTTCAACAAAACTTGAACTTCTCTTATGTAACAACTTTCGTTAAAGAATCACTTGGATCCTCTTTGGGGTCAATCTTGACAACTTGAAGCTTTACTTCTTTGAAACCACATGCCGAATATAGTGATAATGCAAATCGATATTCTTAGACTAACGCTGAGATGTTTGATGTTTGGTCATAAACATTACACTACTGCTATCATAGAACAAAGTAAAATCTGATTGCTTCAATCCCAATTCTTTGAACAAAAGTTGTAACCATACCATCTGTGTTTCCCCCTCAAAGAGACCCATATAGTCAGCCTCTAATGATGATTGTGCAATTGTATGTTGTAATCTAGAACCCCAACTAATATTTTCTCCAACTATTGTGAAAATATAACCAGAAGTAGATCTTCATTTGTCCAAATCACCCCCAAGATATGAATCTACAAAACCTTGCAAATGAACCTTATCTTTTCCAAAACACAAAGAATGATCAAAAGGACTTTTAGATATCTTAGTATCCATTTGGTAGCCTCCCAATGAGGTTTACCAGGATTACTCATAAATCTACTTACTAGTCCCACTGCATGAGCAATATCTAGGAAAGAAAAAATCATAGCATACATGATACTCCCAACCATAGAAGTATATAGAATACCCTTCATGAAGTCTTGATCCTCTTATGTTTTAGGACACAAATCAAAAGACAAATGGAAATCAGGAGCTAGAGGAAATATTACTAGCTTAGCTTTTGACATACCAAATCTTTCCAATACTTTTTCAATGTATTATTTTTCTGATAACCATATTTTTCTTTTATTCCTATCGTGAAAAATGGTCATCCCAAGTATTATCTTGGCTACCCCCAAATATTTCATGGAAAATCTATTAGCTAACTGTTTCTTAAACTCATGAACAACTTGTATGCTAGTGTCGCTAACTAACATATTCATCCACATAGCTTGGAGAAGTATCAAAAATTCACCATTACGTAACTATTTAAAATAAACACATGAATCAACCTCTAATCATACAAACTTATGCTCAATCATAGATTGATCAAATTTATGATACCATTGTCTTAGGGCTTTCACAAGCCCATACAAGCTCCTCTTCAAATGGCAATAAAGATGTTCCTAACCCTTTTTAAGAAATCCTTCAGGTTGCATCATACATAATTCATCATCAACATCCCCATGTAGAAAAGCATTCTTAACATCTAATTGTTCAACCTCAAGATCCCAAGCTACAACCAACCCCAAAACTACTGAAATTATAGTCATCTTTACTACCAGAGAAAAAATTTCATCAAAATTGATACCTTTCTACTGAGAATACCCCTTGACAACTAATCTAGCATGAAATCATATTCTTCCACCATCTTCTTCCTTTAGTTTGTAAACCCACTTGTTTCGTGATGGTTTTGTGTTAGGCGGGAGAGTGACCAAATCCCATGTTTTGTTCTTGATTAAGGAATACATTTCCTCATGTATTGCAGCCTGCCATTGATCACAATGTGCATCCTTTATTGTAGCTTTGTAATTCATTGGCTTTCAATATTTGAAAATTAGTAACATAGGCTCTGCTTCTTCAGCAAACGATAAGTCATAATCTGAAAATTTAGGAGGAAGTTTTCTTTGCCTTGTGGACCTCCTTAGTCTAGAAGCATTCTTTGTCATTTTATTCAATAGAACATTGGTTTCCTATGATATTAATTACAACAATATTGAGAAATCTTTTCTAGAGGTGGTGTTTGCATCTCAAAAACTCAAACACTACATGTTGGCACATACTACACAGTTGATTGCCAAAATTGATCCTTTGAAATACTTGTTGAACAAAGCTACTCTCACTGGTCAGTTGGCTAAATGGATGATGATTCTTTCTGAATTTGATATTGAATACATCGATCATAAAGTTGTAAAAGGATAAGTAATTGAAGATCAATTAGCCAAATTTCCTATACTAGATGATACTCCTATGTAGATTGATTTTCCTAACACTTCTATTATGTATGTGACTGAACACACCTGGAAAATGTTCTTTGATGGATCTCACACACAAAATGGGGATGGAGATAGAATTCTATTTATTTCACCTCATTGATATACTATTCCTAAGTCCTACAAACTATTGTGTCCTTGCACAAACAACATAGCAGAATATGAGGCTTTGACAAATGGAATTAAATTGGCTATTGAATGGAGGATTGTTGAGATACATATCTTTGGAGATTCACAGCTTGTTATCAATCAAACCAATAATAATTATTAAAAAAGATGATAAATTAATTCCTTACAAAAAGATGATTGATGACCTAAAAAGTTACTTTTCATTTATCATACTTCAACAGATTCCTAGAGCTGAAAATAGGGTAGCTGATGATATGGTCACTTTAGCTTTTATCTTACAACTGGAAGAGCATGAGTCAAGATTTCAATTCTTGGTGGAAGAACTACCCTATCCTACCTATAACTCCCCTGAAAACTGTGTGATCTGCATTGTCACTGGTCACAACTCTTCTCACTATGCTAAAATCTACTCTTACCTCCATGATCAAATCATTCCTGATAACCTAACCCGCAATGAGAAAAGACAACTGATTCATAATGCTTATCATTATACCATCATCTCATGTGACTTTTTTAGAAAGGGCTTAGATGGAACACTTCTTAGGTGCTTAGAGAAAGATGAGTCCAAACATGTGTTAGATGAAATCCATGGTGGCATATGTGGTTCTCACTCTAATGGTCTTTTGTTATCCTAAAAAATACTAAGGGTTGGTTACTATTGGCCTATTATGCAAATAGATGCTATACCCTATGCTAAATCTTGCAAGAAATGTCAGATACATGGGAACCTGATTCATGTTCCAGGCAGGGAACTTATCCCTTCTATTACACATTGGCCTTTTGAGTAGTGGCCTTTTTATTTGGTGAGTCAAATCCACCCTAACTCATCTAGTGGGCACAAATTCATTATCAGTGCCACAATAGAATATTTTACAAAATGTGTTGAGGTTGTTCCTCTCTCAATCACTACAGGAAAAAAATTGTTTGGTATTCATACTGAATCACATCATCTATCTCTATGACATACCTTCCTCCATAATTACTGATAATGTAGGATAGTTCAAAAATAAGGATCTCAAATAGCTATGTAATAAATTCAAGATCAAACAACACTGGTCCTCAATTTATTACCCTCAAGGTAATGGTCAGGCTAAAGCTTCTAACAAGACATTGCTAAAAATCTTACATCGAACACTTAATAAGACATGAAGAGATTGGCACTTATAGATTAATCCTATATTATGGGCCTACAGACCAAGCATCTGCAAACCAACAGGAGATATTCCCTTTGCACTTGTCTATGGATCTAAGGTTGCCTTGCCTCTTGAAGTTGAGATACCTTCCTTAAGAGTCTCACTAAGAGGCCTTATCACTAATGATGACAATAGAATCATGCATATACAAGAGTTAGAACTTTGGGATGAGAAAAGAAAAGTTGTGTTTGATCACATGAGTGTCTATTAGAAAAGGATGTCACAAAGTTAGAACAAGAAAGCTCATTCTATAGAATTTCAATTTGGAGATCTCGTCTTAAGAGAGAATCCCAGGAATCAATATAATAGAGCACACAAAAAAAATTTAAACCAAGCTAGCTGGGACCTTACATAATCACTGCTGCTTTTGGATCTAGCACATATCATCTTTCTACACCTGAGGGAGAACAACTCCATAAGCCTATCAACATACTACATCTGAAGAAGTTATATGCATGATTCTACCAGAGCTTTGTATATATTTTAATGTCCTGAAAAAACCCTAAAATTGATATATGATCCTAAAAAAATGTAAAAAGCAGAAAAAGTCCTAAAAAAATGATCATCTTAGTGAAAACCTGGCAAACAGGCACTTTGATGTATCAACCAAAAAAAAAATCTAAAAAGGAGAGAAAAACTTGTGCCTTGGTGAAAACCTAGAAACATACGCCTTGGTAGCAAAAATAAATAAATTTTCCAAGTGGTGAAAACCTGGAAATAGGTGCTACTTGAGACTTATGCGCCTCTGTCTATCAACTTATCACTTTGCGCTCTGAACCCTTCTGACTCCCATCACTTTATCCCCTTGATTTGGAATTGATCTTTGTCTAAGGGCTTGGGGGCATGAACTGATCTCTTCTTTGGTGGACATTAGTATTTTTAGTAACCCACATCAATGTTTCTTAACACTAACCTAAAATGTTGTTTCTCAACACTACCTTCCTTTGACATTACATGTTTCTTAACACTTATACTTGATATATGTGATCTTGAGTCGATGCTTTGTATACAATCTAGGATTGTGTGATATTTATCACCTACAGGCATAAGTCTTAGTGAGTCAGTGGTTATCTTTTCCTTTCACATTGCACTTAAACTATTTAATGACTGATACATGTTATGAATTATTTCTCTTTGTGTGTTGATTGATCTATGATTTTCACTGAGTGTTCCCTACTTAGTCTCTCTATGATGTTACAACTAGAAGACTAGGGGCATGGGGCATATTTTCTTTGATTTTTGTCAGTGGGTATTTCTTTGACAGTTCTAGGTGTCTCTTGCTTTGATCCCTTAGACAATTGGGAGACTTAAGGCTACATCCTTGATGGTTACATTGTTTTTTCTCATGCAAGACCGTAATCATGGTTATCTTGGCGCTTATGCTTTGATACTAGTATAATCTTGCAACATTGACTTATGTTTAGGTCATCTCGACACTTGTGTCTCGATGCTTACATGTGTTTCCTACATCTTATCTGATATAGATCATATTCATATCTTCATAGTTGCATATGCACTAGTATTGGTTGTATGATCTTGCAATGTCCCTTAATAAGGCTCAATGATAAAAACAAACACCTATCTAAAGTAACCCTTGCAAATTACACTTTGTATTTTCATGGTAGCTTTCATTTCTTAGGTGGATTGTTAGCTTTCATTTTGAGTTTGGAAAGATTTTCCTTCTGTTGGAATACAAACACCACTGAGAGGGGGGGGGGTGAATTAGTGGTTACTTAAAACTTGTTCTTTTCAACTTTACAGTTTTAACTTTTACAATTATAACATAAAGTTATAAAAATGAACAAGATATAAAAGAATAACAAGGTACACAATATTTATAGTGGAAAACCCCTTAGGGTAAAAACCACTTTGAATCTGAATCTTTATTGGCCTCTTGGGAAAATATTTTAGAGCTACAACTCTGGGAAGCACCAACACCCTGTTTTAGAAACACCGATTTCAAGGAACACCAATCCCTTACACCTGAATTAGCACCAACTTCAAGAATACAAGAAGCACCAACTTCCAAAATGAATAAATGAAATACAAAATCAGAGGATCACCTTTGATACAATTCAAATCATGAAACAAGATTTCAACTCCAAGTTGAAAACATTGAGCAGGATTCACTTCTTTTCTTATCTTTCACACTGATTCTTTTACATCACCAAATTACACTGGAAATTATACAAGCCTTCTCAATATGACTTTCTCAGATCATGAAAAGTATAATCAGACTTAAATCAATACATCTGAATGTAATAGGATGAGTTTAATCAATGGTCTTCAAAATGCTATACTTCTTGAAAGATAAATAACATTTTTCCTTCAAAACATTAAAGATCCAAATGCATATTCATGTTTCATAAAACATCTGATTAAATACTGATATAAACCATTAATATATTAGTGTATAAACCCTTCTCAACCTATGATATACTTCTATAATTAAAATCAAATCACAAATAGAAAAATACAAACATAAAATATTACCCTCCTCTTTGCTGCTATAAAAACTTCCTGCAATCTGCCTGATATACTTCACATTATGCACCACTCCTAAAACTTTTGATCAAAAAATATGTTGGACCTTTTAGAGGAATGTATCCTCTATTTATAAATCAAAGAATTCTAAATTTTTAGAGCTGTTACATAACCCAAATTGTAATTAGACCAAAACCGGCCAAAAACAGTTATAACTGCCTGCAACAGTCTTGGTCGAAATTTCTTTTCTCTCTCCAGTAATGTGATTTTTCAAAACTAACTTAGACCCATTTCAGTTTTACCTATTAGATTTCCAAAAAGGTATAATATTTGGGGTCTTGTTTAACACTTAATATGTTTGAATTCATTTAGACCGAAACTGGGTAGTTATAAAATTGTAACTGATTTAACACTCATAATCAACATTAAGTCTTATATACTCAATACTTTATCAACCACCTCAATAATGATATAATAAATGTATTGGAACATTAATAAAATTATTTCAACCACCTTTGATCACTTTAATAAACTTAGATAAGATCATTAAGTTTCCATCTTGTATACCACCATAACTGAGAGATCTGACATGTCTTATTGACATCAATGACAAAACCAAAGACCAAATTACCAAAGGTTAAACATACTCCCCCTTTGGAATTGATGTCAATACTTGTAAAAAACATATTAACCTTTGCATGTACCTGTATCACCTATATATCATCACATGTATAGATTCCATAAACTTTGTATGTACCTGTATCACTTGTAGAACAAATCATGTACCTGTATAGATTCCATCAACTTTGTATGTACCTGTATCACCTATAGAATAAATCATGTACCTGTATAGATTCCATCAATCATAATATGTTTTCCTCATTCTTTTTCTCCCCCTTTGACATCAATGACAAAGGAGATATACCAAGGTTTCAGTTGTAAAAATTATCATAAATGCTCCCCCTGAAACCTGTCACACCCTGTTTAACTTATGCAAGAGAAGAAAGAGAGAGAATTCCCAATCTGGTTCTCAAACCTTCAAAGACTTCTTTTGATAGAGGTTTGGTAAATATGTCAGCCAACTGATCTGAGGAAGGAACAAACTCCAATTGAACATTACCTTTCAAAACATGTTCCCTTATGAAGTGATAACGAATATCAATGTGCTTGGTACATGAATGCATAACCGGATTCTTAGAAATACTGATGGTGCTTTGATTATCACAAAATATAGGAACTAGTGTAGAAACTGGCACTTTCATATCTGATAATGTTTGAATCATCCATAGAACCTGTTGACAACAAGAACATGTTGCAATATACTCAGCCTCTGCAATAGAAAGAGTAGTAGTATCCTATTTTTTACTATGCCAACATACCAATCTATTACCCAAAAAGAATGTTGCTCCTGAAGTACTTTTTCTTTCATCTAGACAACCTGCCCAATCTGAGTCAGTATAAGCAACAAATCTAAAATCATCATGTTTAGGATACCAAATCCCATAATCCAAAGTACCCTGAATATATCTGAAAATTCTTTTAATTGCCATAACATGAGATTCTTTAGGTGAAGACTAAAATCTTGCAACCAAACAGACAGCATGCATGATATTAGGCCTTGAAGTAGTGAGATATAGTAAATGACCAATCATGGATCTATAAGTAGTTTGATCAACATCAGGAGAATCATCATTTTTAGTAAGTTTATATCCTGTTATCATTGGTATTCCCATTGGCTTACAATCTTCCATGTGAAATTTCTTTAACATTTCTTTTGCATACTTAGTTTGAGATAAGAAAATACCATTTTCCAATTGAGAAATTTGCAACCCAAGAAAATATGATAGTTCCCCAAGCATGGGCATTTCAAATTCAGATTGCATAAGCTTTTAAAAACCTTGACTTATGGCATCATCATTAGATCCAAACACTATATCATCAACATAAACAAGAACAACAAGAATTCATCACCTGTACCATAGATGTACAAGTTACTATCAACACCACCTCTTTTAAAGCCATTTTTTATAAGATATTGATCCAACCTAGAATACCAAGCCCTTGGAGCTTGTTTCAAACCATAAAGAGCCTTTTTCAATCTGTAAACATGATTAGGATAATCTTTCTTTTCAAACCCTTCAAGTTGATCCATATAAACCTCTTCATCAAGATAACCATTTAGAAATGTTGTTTTAACATCCATTTGGTATGTTTTAAAACCTTTAAAAGCTGAATATGCAAGAAAGATTCTAATTGCCTCAAGTCTTGCAACTGGTGCAAAATTTTCATCAAAGTCCATGCTTTCTATCTGTGCATAACCCTTACAAACCAATCTAGCCTTGTTTCTTGCTATCTTTCCATTTTCATCAAGTTTATTTCTGAAAACCCATTTAGCACCTATTACATTTTTATTTTTAGGTCTAGGTACTAATTCCCATGTCTTATTCTTTTCAATTTGACTTAGTTCCTCTTTCATAGCTTTAACCCAAAATTCATCCTTACTAGCTTCTTTATATGATTTAGGTTCAATTTGAGATGACAAACAAAGATTAGCACATTCACTAGATATAGTTCTTGTTCTTGTTTGAATACCTGCATGTTTATCCCCTATAATCTGTTCTTGAGGATGATATTTCTTTAATCTTGTTCCTGTAGTTTTGGTATCTATTGGTTCTAGAATCTCTATCTAATCTTTTATCTCTTCTTCACCTTCATCAACATTATTATCTAATTTTTTGAAGTCATTATCATTGTCTTTGAGAAAAGTATCATCCATTCTTGTTTATTTTTTATCCTGCACAACTTCATCCACTTTTACATGTACACTTTCAACAAGTTTATTCAACCTTTTATTAAAACATTTGTAAGCTTTACTTTGATAAGAATATCCTAAAAATATTCCTTCATCACATCTTGAATCAAACCTTCCTATGTTATCATCAGAATTCTTAATGAAACATCTACTTCCAAAAAATCTAAAATGCTCAACAGAAGCAGGATGTCCATACCATAACTCATAAGGAGTGTACTTAGTTTTTACCCTTAGTTGTGCCCTATTTAAAATGTATACTGCTGTTTGAACTGCTTCTTTCCAATACCTATTTGGTACTTTAGATTCATCTAACATAGTTCTTGCCATTTCTTTCACTGTTCGATTCTTTCTCTCAACAACTCCATTTTGTTGAGGTGTTCTCGATGCTGCATATTGTCTTTTGATGCCATGTTGTTCACAATAATCAACAAATTCATCTGAAGTAAACTCACCACCTTTATCGGATCGTAAGCACTTAATCTTCATGTCTGACTCCTTTTCAACCATTTTCCTGAAAATCTTAAACTTGTTAAATGCCTATGATTTATGCTTTAAGAAATTTATCCATGTCGTTCTTGTATAATCATCTATAAAAAGCATGAAGTATTTGTCACCATTTAATGATATTGTCCTTGTAGGACCACATAAATCAGTATGTACTAACTGCAATGGTTTAGAAGCAAAATATTCTTTTGAAGGGAAAGATGTCTTTGTTTTTTTACCATGTTGACACCCTTCACAAATAACAATCTTTGGCTTAATTATACATGGCATACCTCTTACCTTTTGATGCTTACTAACTTTTACCAAATTATCAAAATTCAAATGCCTAAGTCTTTTGTGCCATAACCAACTTTCATTCACCTGTGCCATAAGACAAATATCTTCATGATTGTTAGCATTTGTGATATCTTTTAAGTTGTATACATTTCCTTTAGATCTTTTACTTGATGCAACCAACTGTCCTGATTTAAATTTGATTTGACAACCATGATCATCAAACACAACTTCATATCCATTATCACAAATTTGACTAACACTTAGAAGATTGTACTTTAAACCTTCAACATAATACACATCATGAATAGACATTTTGTCACTAAGCATCAAAGAGCCCAAACCTTTAATTTTCCTTGAAGAATCATCACCAAAACTCACACTACCACCTTTGTAGTTAATCAATTTATCAAACTTTGTTTTACCACCTGTCATATGTCTAGAACAACCACTATCAATTATCCACAAGTCTTTTTCTTCAGAATGTAAAGCCATTTGAACAAACATAGACTTATTAATCTTAGGCCTCCATATCTTTGTTACTTTAGTATCAAATTCTTTATCAGCTTGTAGACCAATATAAGATTGATTATTCTGAAATGTCTTAGTTTTTCAATTCCTCATAACATGACCAAAAATATTGCATTTGTAACATCTTAGACCATTCACTTTAGGAAAGGAATAACCAAAATTAAACTTTGAAAACCTTCTTGACATATATTTGCAATTACTTATTCTATGCCCATATTAATGACACATGAAGCAATACCCATCAAAGAAAGAAGTGAACCTGTTTGAAGATCTTTTACCCATGAATGAAGAGCTTGATGTAACCTGACTTTTACCATTAGAAATCTGATTAAAATCTGCATTTTTATCTAAATTTGAAGTGATAACATGTTGATCTATGTCTTTGTTTTCATATTTGAATATCTCAAATAAAGTTTTATCTTTCTTGTCACTAGAGCATTGTCCAAGTTCAAAACCAATTCTAGTTAGATCATCAGTTCTTCTTTGTTTTCTTAACAAGTCATCCAAAGTAGTATTCTCATATTTTTCTATCTTCTTTTTATATGATACTACTTCATTCATTAACCTTGTACATTCCTGATCTTTAGAACTTAACTCTTCCTTAGTGACAAAGACAATTCTCTTTTGTTCCTCCACTTGTAATTTCAAATCTATAACTTGTTGATTTAATTCTTTAATTTATTTTTCAAAGTTCTCTTTTTCCTTTATGAAATTATTTTCTTGAACACTTAAATTCCTTGATCTTTTTAAGAGCATAAAGAAATTCACATTCTAAATCAGCTTCAACAAGTTCAACATCATCATCGCTATCTAATTTTTGACAAGTAGTTTCTATAGCCATGAATGAAACTTCATTTTCATCACATTCAAAACTACTAGATTCACTATCTGATATATCAGCAATCAAACTCTTCTTCTTCTTAAAGAACTTCTTTTTGTTATAGAATTTATTTTTACTTGATTTCTCTTTCTGATCATGACTATTATAAGGACATTTAGATGCAAAGTGTCCTATTTTACCACAATTAAAGCATTTGAAAGGAAGTTTACCTTTGTATTTACCTCCTCCTCTCTTTAATTTCCTTAAGAAATGTGCTTCAAGAACATCAAGGTCTTCCGATTCTAATGAGACTTTCTTTTCCTTCTTTTCTGCTTTGAATGCTGATTCTTTGCTTGTGGATTCCTGCTTGCCAAACTTTCTCATTTCATAAGCTACAAGTGCTCCATGAATATCTTCCATTTTATATTTGTTAATGTCTCTAGTTTCTTCTATAGAACATATTTTAGAATTAAACTTATTAGGAAGAGATCTTAAAACTTTCTTTACAACATCAATATCATTAATTGTTTCACCAAGTCCTCTTATGCCATTAACTATTTCATCTATCTTAGGAAGATAGTCTTCTACCTTTTCATCATCACCCATCTTTAGGTCCTCAAATTTTTCTTTCAAATGTTGTATCTTAGCTTCTTTAACTCTATCATTACCATGATAATTATTTTTCAATTTGTCCCATACTTCTTTAGAAGATTTGCAATGCATTACCTTAACAAACACATCTTTAGACAAACTATTAAATATAGCAAATTTAGCTTTCATATCAGTTTCATACTTCTTCTTTTCATCAATATCTGTAGGTAAAGCATTAGGAACTTTATAACCATTAACAACTGAAGGCCAAACATCAACATTAATAGATAACAAGTATGTTTGCATCAATACTTCCCAAAAAGCATAATCTGATCCATCAAAAATAGGAACCTTTGAAGAACTATCACGAGCCATTGTAAATAAGTATTCCACTCAACCAAAATCTACCCAAAGTTGTTAAACTTGATGTAGGGAACCTTTCTCTGATACCACTTGTTGGAATACAAACACCACTGAGAGGGGGGGGGGGGGGGTGAATCAGTGGTTACTTAAAACTTGTTCTTTTTAACTTTACAGTTTTAACTTTTACAATTATAACATAAAGTTATAAAAATGAACAAGATATAAAAGAATAACAAGGTACACAATATTTATAGTGGAAAACCCCAAAGGGTAAAAATCACTTTGAATCTAAATCTTTATTGGCCTCTTGGGAAAATCTTTTAGAGCTACAACTCTGGGAAGCACCAACACCCTATTTTAGAAACACCGATTTCAAGGAACACCAATCTCTTACACCTGAAGCACCAACTTCAAGAATACAAGAAGCACCAACTTCCAAAATGAATAAATGAAATACAAAATCAGAGGATCATCTCTGTTACAATTCAAATCATGAAACAAGATTTCAACTCCAAGTTGAAAACATTAAGCAGGATTCACTTCTTTTCTTATCTTTCACACTGATTCTTTTACATCACCAAATTATACCAAATTATACAAGCCTTCTCAATATGACTTTCTCAGATCATTAAAAGTATAATCATACTTAAATCAATACATCTGAATGTAATAGGATGAGTTTAATCAATGGTCTTTAAAATGCTATACTTCTTGAAAGATAAATAACATTTTTCCTTCAAAACATTAAAGATCCAAATGCATATTCATGTTTCATAAAACATCTGATTAAATACTGATGTAAACCATTAATATATCAGTGTATAAACCCTTCTCAACCTCTGATATACTTCTGTAATTAAAATCAAATCACAAATAGCAAAATACAAACATAAAACATTACCCTCCTCTTTGCTACTATAAAAACTTCCTGCAATCTGCCTGATATACTTCACATTATGCGCCACTCCTAAAACTTTTGATTAAAAAATCTGTTGGAAAATTTAGAGGAATGTATCCTCTATTTATAAATCAAAGAAGTCAAAATTTTTAGAACTGTTACATAACCCAAATTGTAATTAGACCAAAACCGGCCAAAAATGGTTATAACTGCCTGCAATAGTCTTGGTCGAAATTTCTTTTCTCTCTCCAAAAATGTGATCTTTCAAAATAACTTAGACCCATTTCAGTTTTTCCTGTTACCTTTCCAAAAAGATATAATAGTTGGGGTCTTGTTTAACACTTAATATGTTCAAATTCATTTAGATCGAAACTAGGTAGTTATAAAATTGTAACTGATTTAACACTTATAATCAACATTAAGTCTTATATACTCAATACTTTATCAAACACCTCAATAATGATATAATACATGTATTGGAACATTAATAACATTAGTTCAACCACCTTTGATCACTGTAATAAAATTCTATAAGATCATTAAGTTTCCCTCTTGTATACCACCATAACTGAGAGATCTGACATGTCTTATTGACATCAATGACAAAACCAAAGACCAAATTACCAAAGGTTCAACACCTTCATCATTAAATCAGACAACTGCACTTGATCATGTATCTCTTTTTATCTATCTCGAATATGTCTTTTTCATTTCCTCGATCTTTCACTCTTTCTCCCTTTCCAATCATCAGAAGGGGTTAACTACATAATCATATATAATCTACTCAAAGTATCATGTTTCAAATCATAAATTTCATAACATACATATCAAAATGAATCTATAACTATGAGAGCATCGCATTATAAGTAATAAAGAAAAAGACATGAGTACAAGAACATATATCACATGATACAAGTGTTGAAAAGTAAAGACACATCCATTAGCATAAAGGAAATGAGAAATATATATATATATATATATATATATATATATATATATATATATATATATATATATATATATATATCAGGAGATCAAAATCTCAAGTAAAAAATGAAAGCCATAATATAATCTATGACTACCTTCCTCCCTCTATAATTGGAGCTAGAAGAGGAGCTTGGGCTCTTTCTAGTGCATGTACGACACCCTCGAATCTACCTGCACTTGGGGAATAATCTGGCACTCTCTAGCTTGCAAGTACTGTAGAAATGTAGGCAGCATAGTAAGAGGCCGCTTTTGCCCCGTGACATTGCGTGTCTTGTCTGGCCTGATGTCCCTCTTGTTTGACCTCTTGTATCTTGGCCCTATCATCGACCTATTACTGGTCCCACATAGCTATAATGATTTGTGCCTATTGTAACTCTTCCTCTAAGGCTATCACCATTTGTGACAGCTTGTCATCAGTAGGTTCCCTCTACTCTAGTTGCACTGCAGATCTGTCCTATACCCTACTACCCTGAGGTCTCCTCACTAGTCACTCCTCTGGATCATCAATGTCCATAGCCTCTGTCATCCCCCACAACCTGGATCTAATAGGCTAACTACTAGATGAGGAACTACTCCTGAACCCACTCGCACTACCGCATCCTCCTCTCCTCCCTCCTCCATCACCTCCATCATCACTTTCATCCCCTCCACCCCTAAAAGTCAAATTTGTAGGTGTTAAAAAGCTTGGGAAGGGATGGTCCTAAATCCATGTCATGTACTCTCAAGTGGTACCCACATCTATTACCCTCAGAAGTAGGTCAGGTACTATACATTGTAGCTATTGGGTCTAGTGTACACAAATCTCGTACCTTAGTATAGGACCCCATCCAAGGTCCTCCTCATCCTTGTATCTAGCATAATCAATATTCTTTGTACTGAAACCCTGTGCCTAACCAAACTGACACCAAACTTGGCTAATAAAAAAATACTCTACAATACCTATATGCCTGCCTAATAATAGCCTGTTATAAAAATTATATGCTAGCTCCTCTCTAGCCTCGGCCCACTGTTCACAATCTATATACGACCTCCATATGAAATAAGGTAAATCATCTAATCAAGGTCGCCAATATGGCATAGCTCCTACATGGGTCTGCTGAATGAACCCACAATATTTATTATTAAATGGTCACCCTCTCTGTCTCAGCTGAACTCTAGGGTGGATCACATCAATATGCTCCCACACCAAACCTGTGCAACAATGGACCCTTCCAAGTGTTGGAAAAATGGTCAGTGCTCCCCTCAAGATTTGTGACATGGTTTAACAGCCTCTTGTGTCTTCTATAAGTCTAGTGGTTATATCAGGCATCAAGAGGTCGATCTTTTGGTGCAACGGCAACTACTACTTGTAACAAGTGGTATCAGAGCTTGGTCACAGGTTTGAATCCTTAAACTCTTGGGTAACACTAAGGGGGAGATTGTTGGAAAAATGGTCAACACTCCCCTCGAGATTCGTGACATGGTTTAACAGCCTCCTGTGTCTTCTATAAGTCTAGTGGTTATATCGGGCATTAAGAGGTCGATCTTTTGGTGCAATGACAACTACTACTTGTAACACCAAGTAGCTCTTTCCCTCCCTATAAATAGTATCATGCAACTCATGATACATATCTTCTAGGAGAGAGGGTCTCCATGCCATACGTCAAGGCCTCGATAGAAAATCCATGACCTATTTGCCCTAGCGTCACACTAGAAGCCTCTCTAAATCCTATCTATGCCAAGAACATGCCCTATTAGTAAGAAAAGGATGGAGGCCATAGGATAATCAGTGCTTTAGGTGTCCATCATGTGCTCCCATAATATCACATAATCCAAAATGGTAAAATTGGCATAAATGGCCTACATAGCCGCAATCCAATCAACAGGAGACCGGTCAAAATATATCTACAAGATGAAATTTTTAGTATCAGTATGATGATCAATGATAGTAAAAGTATGACATATGCCTTAAAATAGAAACTTGCAAATATCAAAGTTACACACCGCCTCTCGATGGAAAGGGGTCTATAGTATGTAGTAGACATCTTCTAATGTCAATGTGGCCTCTCCAGCATGCAAATGGAAAGTATTATGCTCAGAATAAAACTGCTTAGTAAGTGCGGTTAATCATCCATGGTTCACCTGAATATGGGGCATTTGTAATAGCTTGCCAAGTCCCATGGACTCCAATATACTCCTCTCATCAGCTAACAATCAGTGCACAAGTGGAAGACCCACAGGATGTGGATCCTTAAAGGCTAGATTAGGAAAGCAAAACTGCATCACAAGCACAAGCATAAATGTATCAAAATACACTACAATATATGTCTTAAAACAACTTAAAGCATCAGAAAAGCATCAACAAAAGATCTAAGTAATTCCAGATAAGTTTCCAAGCAGTCAATAATTCAAAACAAAAATGATATTCTACAATTCAAGAAATTTTAGTACAACACTTCTCACTATAGTGGTCTGACATTTCAGAACGATGCAACATTTCACACCATTTCACATGACCAATGGGTCCCACTAGTACAATACTTCATAAAAAAGCCATATGACATTTCAAGACTATGCAAAATTTTGTACGGGTTTTCTTAGTAAAGTCGTGTGGCATTCTAGGATTTCGTATGAAAAAATTTTTAAAAACATGCTAAAAAGCAATAAATGCACCAAAAAGAGAAAAAATTCTGATGACTTACCGCCTGTGGGTACCCCCAAGGCTGGTTGTGCAACCAGCTCAACTCAAATCTGTGTTGATCAATAGGAACTCACCTATCTGCCATCAGAAGCTCTGAACTTGCTCTAGATTCACTAGAAGACAAAAGGAACAAATGATTTGAAAATGACCCTTTGGGCCCCTTATATACATTTTGACCTAATTTTTTAAAGTTTCAGATTTATGTGAAAATTGCACCCCTACCTAATTTCGACGTCATGGATCCATTTTCGGGGTTGAAATTGAAATACGACTTCGTCTTGACTATCAAATTGTGATTTAAAATTCCTTCCTTCTATGTGCAGCTAACTGACCCTTTGAGGCTCTTTCTTTGTTCTTTTGAGGAAAACCAACATTTATCTCTCTCCCATCATCATCTCATCTCCTTTCTTCTGATCTTGACCTTACATTATTTGTATCCCTTCCTGGTCAACCTTTTTCAAACTCGGGCAAATTCTCATCACTTGGTGGTCAAACTTGGTCTTATGCTCTTAATTGATCATCTGACCCTTTATCTTATCTTGATTTGATTAGATCTATCTTATCTCATTTCTGCATCTCCTCTACCTTATTTCAATTTCGATCCCAAGGGGAAAGGAATAATCTATCGATCTATCTCTTATGGATAAGTGCAAGAAGTTGGGTACCAATTCGGTCGAAGTCTTGTAGAATGAAAGACGTTGCTCGAAACAGGCACCCGATTTGGGTTCAGGAGCCCGATCCAAATTCAAAATGGGTACCCATTTCAAAATAGGTGCATGTTTCTAATATATTTTTTTTAATTTTAAAATACTAAAAATGCATTTTAACATTCTGACCTTTTTTTAAGAAATGGGTGCCCATTTTTTGAATTTAATTAACAGGCACCTGTTTCTCAAGACATGAGCAGGAAATACACATCCACCTTGGATTTCATTTCAAACTAGGTTTGGTTTAGGCTTGGTGGAACCAAGCCTATGCCTTGACCTCCAAAAATTTGGTTAAGGTATTTGAATGCTAGATTTCTAACTTCTCATAATTTTTTGAGGGCCTTCCTGATCGTATTTTTTACGAAATAATAACCCATTCGAGTACTCACTATCATGATTTGAAAAATATAAATTTCATAGTGATATGATTATTTTTACTATTTTGCATTATTTATTAGTTAAAAGTGGTACCTAAATGTAAAATAGTTAGGTTCACTAAAATTTTAATAACTTTTTTGTTTTTAGGTTTTTTAGAAAATAGATTATATGACATCAATCTATATACAATTCTCTTGAAGATAATTTTTTTTGAAAAAATATTAAAATTTCATCAAATTATGGTGGTCGTACACTAGAGGTTTTGAAAATATATTTTATAGTCAATTAAAAATTAATTAAAAATATATATTTTTAAAAAAAAGAAAAAATATGCTCATCAATCTTTGGTGTCTTAGGTATATTTTCCCTGAAGGATTTGTAAACATTCATTTATTTAGGTCAAAATATGGTGGTTGTACACAGCTAGGGTATGGTCCTGAACCAAGCATTTTGAAAATATGGTTTTTTAACATTCCCTCTAAAATGAATTTATACCATGTGGGTATTTAAATAAATTACATAAAAAGTAGACTCTGAGAAATACGTTTTATATTACTAAAGTTTTTGAAATTCTATCTCTAAGTGCCTCAAATTTAGACATCAATTGATAGGAAATTTGAAAAAAAGGGAAAACACTTCCACTTTTTGGCCAAAAGTGGGACTCAACTTCTTGCAGCCACCCTTATAATGGAATCTTATAAATCTTTGCTTGTTCTCGTTCGATCAAGTCCAAGACTAATTATCTTTATGTACTTCATTCGATCAAGTTCATAATCAAATATATCTTACGTACCTTTGCTAGGTCTTGTTCGATCAAGTTCAGAGTCAAACCTCAATCAACCATCTTACCTATCTATTATTTAACTGAATGTGTTCCCAGATTGCTCACACAGTAAAGTCAAAGAGAGGCAAATGTAATCACCCAAAAATGGTCTAGTAAACCTTGAACCCCACTCTAACATTAAACATTTAAAAACTAGACTTTATCTTATGCTTAATCAATCTTGTGTATTGATTTAATATCTTATCTCTTGATCAAATCATCACTTTATCATTTATTTGATGATGTCCTAAAGCTTGACAACTTTATCCTAAGTCTTTTAATTAAATAAAACCCACTTTTTCTTTTTTGTGCACATAAAAAAGGAATTTCTTAATTTGAAAAAAGAGAAGAAGACAAACGTGGAATCTATTTTGTCTTTTAATCCCCACCACTCATTTCTACCTAACCATTCTCATACACTTGATTTTTCCTCATGAGAATCTCGTGCCTTAAAGTCAAAATGGGGATTATTCTCCACCCTTGGATTTTGCCTCTTAGTCTTGACTATCCATTAATTTCTAAATTCTATAAAAGGAGACTATCTCCTCATTCTTGGCTAGTAATCTTAATCTTGAATCAATCAATCTAGCATCTTAATCTTGTATTCTTAAGAGCATTCTAGTTTACTTGCATTCTAGCCTAGCATTTTCCTATTGCATTTATCTTAAATCGCATAGCTTAACTAGGAGGAATTGTAATCTTGTTAAATTAGATTTTCTTTCGTGTTCTTGCACTTGCATTATATTTTGGATCTTGCATTTCATATCTAGATCTATCATGCTTGCATCTTCATGTTGAATCTTTCATTCTATGGTACACCTTCCAAGGGTTTCTTATTGAGGTTCATTTGAGAGCCACTATCCATAATGCTTACATTCTTGTACATCATAGATAGGAAGCTATAAGCCACCTCTTGAGATCTCCTCTTCATGGATTCTATCAAGAAAAATGGTTTATAGAAGTGTGTCACCTTTTGATCACATAATATGTACATGTTGATCTTTTCTGCAGGTTTGTAGGTACTGGGCATCGACTTGCCTAAATTGTCAGGATGAGTGTGTTGTATCACAAGTCTCAATGGTAAAAGAGGGGAGATAATATTCAAATCCAAATCCCAACCTAAGCCATTCTATTGTCCTGAAATAGTGGACAAGATTATGATATTTTACCCTTTCCAAACTCATCCAGGTGACATGAGTTTATAGTCCCTTTCTTGAGCATAGTTATGGTTTTTTAAGTTCAGTTGATTTTTGGTTATTGATGTGATTGTTATAATTAGATAATTTATTTAGATTAATTTTGTAATGTAAATAAATTAGATATTTCTATTTTTAGCTATTTAAATGTGAGAGTATTTAATTAATAGAAATTAATTAAATGCATTTATTAAATTTAATAATTTTTAATAAAATAACTTATTATGAAAATAAAGATACTTAATTAATGAAAATTAATTAAATACATTCACTTTAGATTTAGTTATTTGTTAATTTTCAAATAATAAATCTATTTATTAGTTGAGAAACTAAATAACATGTCGAAAATTTAACAGTAGACTAGGTATTATTATTTAATTTAATTCAAATGTATTAAGTTGCATAATCAAAATTAAAATAAATTAAATAAAAAGACTTAGTCAATTTTGAGTTAAGTGGTTTAACAAGAGCAATTAGAAAATTAGACTTGAGTTCATAACTGAAAATTAAAGGAAATTAGGAATTGATGGAAAGAAGGCTCTAAGTGGAGTTGAGTCCCAAACTTTGCATGTGGAATTCAATTTCCTATATTGTGAAAGTTTGGCCATTATTCTCAACACACATGTTTGGAGAATTTTTGGGTGAAAGATTTCAATTTTGTACAAATTTTTGAGAGCTTGAACTTGTCTTTGTTTCTGGTCATGATCGAATTTATCTATTTGGTGTTTGAGGTAGGGTTTGGTAACCCTTATGATTGTAATTCTATAATTTTGGAAAGAGTGTTTTCCTCATGCATATCAGATCTAGATGTTTTAGATTGTTTATGAGATTTCTCTTCATGTTGAGTTTCTGGAATTTGATTGTAAGAAATTTTGGTATGCATGCAATCATTGGTTTAATTTTTTCTTTATTTCAATTAGGTTTTGAATTTATGGAATTGATTGAAATTAGATTTAATGATTATTGAAATTTTGTGAAAGAATATTTTGTCTGAAACCCTAGGTTCAATTTTTACAATAGATTTATTTGGAGAAAAAACTCATATCTAGCATTATATTTGAAAAGAAGTCTCAATTAAACCAAAGAAAACAAATTTTAAAAATACCCATCTCAATTTGTGCATCTGACATTTTCTATTTATCTGTAAAAGAAAAATAAATATATGGTTACAAATTTTATGTTACCAAAATAATAATAATATATTCTTGCCTTTTCTATTAAAACATATACATATGTTTGTACTTATTGCATACTTATGTTTTCAATTCCAAAAAATAAAAATAAAAATGCAAGCTCTCTGCCTTGGATAGAGTATTTACTAGTTTTTTTTGGTTTTTTTTAACAGTGGTATTGAAGAGGGAAAAATCCAAATGTGCATGTATCTTTATGAATACCTATGTAACAAGAGCATAGAGAGGGAAAGTTACATAGCTACATAGCATTTGAACTCCAAACCTAATTAGTAAAAAATACATTTTGAGTTAACAATATTGTATCTCAAAAATGAAGTATAATATTGACAACAAAAATTTTGTGAATAGTATAGAATTCCATTTTAGTATTACGTGTTTCATCATGATAGTGGGCTTTAGTAATATTTGAAGCATTGATATTTTTTTAAATAAAAATGGCCAACCCATTATAACTTTATTAACCTACTTCAGAAATGCTCACGGGGGAAAGAAGACAGCAAGAAAAACCCCTATCATGGCAGATACAAAGAAATTTACATATGGAGAAAGTCGCGAGAGAACCTAGCTAGCCCAGAGCCCCCAAAAGCAGGAGGAAACCTCCATCTCCTATAGGTTAGTTGGTTGCATAAAAGTTATTAATAGACTAAATTGAAGCTAAACACCACTAAACTCTAATTTTCATCTAATAACCAATCTGAAATCTCTCCAATCATTGCCAAAAAACCAAAAGTATACTTTGGCAATAGAAGAACAAGTCAGCCTCTGTGAGGATGGAAGAGCTCAGCTCTCAAAAGATCCTCATAATTTGACTCTCTCATCAAATTGAACAATTGAGCATGATCCCATACATTTGATCTATTTGCTAGCATGACACCACGATTGGACAACCAACCTGCCATCATATTAGCTTCCCTATAGCAATGGGATATTTTAAATTCTTCAAACAGTGGTAATAATTTAGAAATTTCTTTGACAATGTACTTAATCTCCCAACTAGAAGCATTATTTTACACTAAGGCTGGAGTAACCAATTGAGAATCTCCCTCAAAATGAATCTTCTTAATATCCAAATCCACTACCATTTGAGCACCCAAAAGTAAGGCTCTAGCCTCTACAAGATTGTTGGACCCCCAAGGAATTTGAAAAGAGGCAGCCCAGATGATATTAGCCTCATGATTCCTGAGAATGACACCAGCACCTAATACCCTTGGGTTCCCTTTCGACACCCCATCAAAATTCACTTTGATGAACTGCTCATCTGGAGGTCAAGCCATTTGACATCTTTCCTAAGGTCCTATTTTTTCATATTCCCCACCAGCACTCCATTGAATGGAATCTAAGTCAAAGGCCATGAATTGAGAATCTTAGAATCTTGTGATGTGAAAGTGGAAGACAAAGATTTACTTTTTCTAACTCCTGCATTAACCATTTTTTATACTGATTTCTCAATAATACTACAAACCGTAGAGACTGAGGTGAATACTTTTCTAAAAATCCTCTTATTTCTCTCCCACCAGATACATCAAACTACCATTGCTGGGATAACTCTCCATACCACTACAAAAAATGAATCTGCATATAATAAAGGCCACTGAGCTAATAGAGAGTGTAATATGGAGGGAAGAGGACCTTGCTATCTTAGTCTATTAAGGATCCAACACCAAATTTCTTGAGAAAAATGACATAGAAGAAGAAGATGGTTAGTGTCCTCCTGAACTTTGCCACTGAGAACACACTAGAAGTTGTTAGCGATACCCAATCTTTGAATTCGATCGCTGGAAAGTATCCTATTATGTATGGCTAATCAAAGAAAAGAACTTGTCTTGGGGAGAACTATTGAATGCCACAAGAATCTGAATTGAATATTACTCCCTACTCTAGAAGGATTTGTTAGAGATCTATGGCCTTCTTTAACAAAATACCGACCATTTGAAGACTACGTCTATATAAGCCTGTCATCATCATTTGAATAGCAGATTGGCCTTTGATCTAAGATAGAATGTAAGCTGTCAATCTGATCTTGAGGAGCTGATAAACCTGAGAAATGTTTCTAATGTGCCCTTTAAAAGTTACCTATAAACTCTATAGAAAGGTAACCATAACTTTATGGCCCCATGAATTTTCCAGATGAACTCTAATTTGATCCAATGTGGAAGAGTTAGCAATAGGTAGAAGTTCCTTCCATGAATCAAACTAGAAGGAGGTCTTATTACCTGAATTGATAAGCCACGAAAGATGAGGCAGAATTACCTTCTACAAAATTCTACATAACTGACCCTGTGGGGGGATTTTTGATTGTGAAAATATGAGTTGGGTCCTCATTATCTAGATATCTATACCTAATTATAGAAGCCCACAAGAACCATGGACTCTCATATAATTCCCATGATATTTTAGCACCTAGGCTTAAATTTCTTTTATATAGGCTATGAAGACTCATACCACCATTCTCTTTTATGTTACACATGGTATCCTAGGCTACAAGGGGAATTTTGGGCTTATCATCAAGATTACCTCTCCAAATGAAATCTTTTAAGGCATTTTCTAATGGAGTTCATAACACATTTTTGAGTCAGCATAACTATCATGATGTAATTCAGAATGGAGCTTATCACTGATTTAATGAGCAAGATCTTGCCTGGTAATGACAGCCAACATGCCTTCCAGGATGAGATTCTATCCTTGATAGAAGAAATAATATTTTCCCAATAGGAGGCCCTACTTGCACCTTGGGAAAAAGGAATCCCCAAATACTTACAAGGCATATCTGCCATTGAGAAACCCATAAGTTGTGTAATATCATGTTGGACCCTTGGACTAGTCTTGAAGAAGAAAATCTTTGACTTGGATGAGCTAATCTTTTGGCCTGAAACAAGACAATATTCTTGCAAAGTGAGAAAGATGACTTAAGCCTCTTGAATCGATCTTTGACCAAATAGTAATGAATCATCCACAAAAAGAGTGTGGGTAATCGAAATGTGAGAGCACAAAATTGGGACACTGGTCCAAAGGCCCAAAGATTTGTTATGAGAAATCAGCCTGCTAAGTCCTTCCACCATAATGATGAAAAGGAAAGGGGAAAGAGAATCCCCTTGCCTAATCCCTCGGGATGAAGAGAAGAAACCACATGGGGATCCATTAACCAATACTGAAAATTTAGGTCCCTTCACACATGACATGATCCATTTAACCTATTTTGAGAGAAATCCAAATTTAAGCAAGACCTGTTCCAGAAAAGACCAACTAACACGATCATAAGCTTTCATCATGTCCATCTTGATGATCATAGTCTAGAGACCTTTCGACTTAATAGAATGTAAGACCTCATGGGCAATAAGAGTGCCATCAAATGTATCCTTACTCAGTGCAAAACCACCATGTTCGTCTGAAATAATTCTTAGGAATGATGGAACCCAGTCTGATAGAGATTGATTTCATGAATATCTTGTATATCATGTTACATAGGGAAATAGGACAGAAGTCTGCAAAAGTAGAAGGGTTAACACACTTGGGAATTAAAGTTAAGAAGGTGTTGTTGAACTGTTTGAACATACAACCATGTTTTTTGGATTCTTCCAGTGCTTTCAAAATGTCATTTCCCATAAAATCCAAACACTTTTGCAACAGTAAAGGAGTGATGCCATCTGGGCTAGGGGCTTTATCAACCACCAAAGAGAAAACTGCTTTACGAACTTCCTCCAAAGAAAAAGGATGAAATAAGAAGACATTATCTGCACCAGAAACCAGGTTTGGAATGCAGTCAAGGATGTTACCATTATAAAAGGGGCCAGAATCAGGCTCGGTGTTCAATAAGGATTCAAAAAATGTGACTGCCTAAGATTGAATCTCCATTTGTGTTTTGAGAATAGTACCCTCTTGGTCCTGGATCTAAAAGATTGCATTCTTATGACGTTTGATTTTAGCTGCAGCATGAAAAAAGGCAGTATTACGATCACCTTCTTTTAGCCAAAGTTCTCTAGATCTCTGCCTCCAATACATCTCTTCCCAAAAAAAGACCTCATCTAGCTCCAGACTAAGAGAGGCTTTAATATCATAGACCTCTGAAGAAATACCGTGAAGAAGAACATGTTGATTCCAAAACTCAAGCTGATCCTACAATTCTTTCTTAAACATTCTTGTTAAAATGCTTCTTTCAATTTATTTATCCTTGTACTGCATAAACAATTTACTGAGAGGAATATTGCCTTTTGAGAGAAATTTGATAGTTCAAATAAACATACCGCAAGCTTATTCTAACTACAATATCTTCAACCCAATTATGGAAGCAGGATTTTAGACCGTACTCATACTGCATCAATTATAACATATGAATGTACATTATTTGTTAAGGCCAAGAAAAATCCATCGAACCAATACTAAGTAAATGTAGATATGAAGATGCTTCTTCCTTACTGATGCCCAAAAGAAGAAATCCATTTGGAAAGCGTTCTGAAAATGAACATTCAATGATTACAATCTTTTAGTCCTCCGAAAAAGAAAAGAAAAGAATGTGTTTAGAAAGAGCTTGTCTAACTTGAAACAGGGAAAAGAAAAGAATGTGATCGGAAAGAAATTGTCTAAGATCGAGAATCAACCCTGATTTACTAAACCAGAATAGTTGATCATTGGGATTCACCACTGGAGCTCCTTGCACAGTAGGATTTCTAACCTGGTCATCTAAAGCCATTTTTGTTATTATGACTTGCAGCTTTGTTCCCACTAGTAGAAGAATCTATAAAACAAAATTATTTTAAGCCCTTCTAAATTACTATTCAAATAAAAATTTGATACATCCACATGTTGCATGGCATGAAAAATGGTGCGGCTCATTTTATGGTGGACATGTGGAAAATTGGAATATTCAATATTTCTTGGGTCAACTGTTAGTCTTTTAATTGTGAGGGTGTGTTGAAAAGAATATTGCTAAATATGTGGTGGTATTCCAGAACAGTTGGTTTTGTGTAAACTCGTATTGTGGTTAGCTTTTCTAGGTACAAGTTATGACTATTCTAGTGGTTTGAATATATCATTTCAAATAAATAGATAAGTTTATTATCGACAAAGTTTATATAATGCTGGTGTAGTTTCAAAATTACAGATCAATTAATTAATTAAAAATCAATCAAAGAAGTGAAGCTTGGTACTGTGTCCACTTTTAATCAATGGAATAAATGGGAGCGAAGAGAAGATGAACCATCCTACACAATTAAATTTCATTTCATGTCCATCAGCCTGTTCAATAATTAGAATTAAAACACATAAATAAATAGAAGGGCAGTTGGATTTACCATGCCTATTGAGAAGTAAAAATAAGATAGCTAAAAAACCATAGTTGTGGACTGCACACAATTGTTAATTTGGTAGTTTGGACAGCTGTTTGTCCTCACCCAGAAATAGCAGCATTAGTTATGGGTAGTTTGGACAGCTGTTCGTCCTGGCCTAGAATTTAGAAAATGGTTGTTTTTGTCAACAAATATTGTTAGGATAAAAACAATTGTTATTTAATATTGACTTTTTTAGGTGAAACCTCATCACCAAGTTTGTTAGTGGTTATTGAGTTGTCTTAATCTCAGCCGTTCATTTGTATTAATCTCGGCCGTTGATTTTTCAACGAGAGTAGTATAAAAAGGGGTCATTGGGTCATTTGGAAAACACAAGTTGGAGAATCATTTGCAGTGTTAGCAAATGTATTTGCAGTGATAGCAAATAGTCTTGCAGTGTTAGCAAGGGGCGTAGTGATAGCGTGGGGATAGCAGTTGAGGAATATCAGCAGGAGGAATTGGGAGATTGTCTGAGTTCTGCCAGTGAGAGGCAAGGAATTTTGTATCTCTTAATTTGCTGAAGTTAATATATTTCTCATCTGTAGTGCTGGTTTTCCCTTCAGGATTTTTCCAGGGACAATTGTCCAAAAATATTGTGTTGATTGTGTTGCCTATTTCTTTCCGTATATTTCTATTGGTGAAATTGCAGTTGTATTATTTTTCAATATTAGCTGTGAATTTATTTTGGCAGTTAAATAATCTTTATAAGATAGGAGATTAATAATAAGTGACTGCAATAGAATTTTCACATGGTATCAGAGCTAAGTTGAGGGTATAGAAGGTTTACCCTAGGGAAGGAAAGAAATTAAGGGTTTATAAAACCTAGTTTGACCTCTTTCGAGTTATTTATTTTATTTCTTTGAGATGGCTATAGCTGGTTTGTGAGATCAGGACAGATTGGATGGTGCCTCAAATTTTGGTGTCTGGAAAGCCAGAATTTCTTTATTGCTGGAAGAGAATGGTATCAAGGAGTATGTTACCAGTGTTGTAGCTGTACCCTCAGATACAGCACAGCTCACAGCATACTAGAAGGATGATGCCAAGGCGAGGAGGATAATCCTTGATGGTGTCAAGGATCATATTGTTCCACATATTGCGGAGTTAGATACTGCAAAGAAGATGTGGGATGCCATTCTGAATTTGTACCAGAATGCTACCACCAACCGGAAGCTAATTCTCAGAGAAAAGTTGAAGAATACCCGGATGATTAAGGGAGAAGACGTCACAAATTACCTCACCAGGCTTAGGCTTGTCAAGGATGAGTTAGCAGCTGTTGGAGATAGCCCCAGTGATGATGAGCTAGTCAGAATAGCCCTCAATGGGTTTACTAAACAATGGGATGTCTTTGTTCAAGTTATTAGTGGACGAGACACCTTACCGAGTTGGGATCGACTGTGGAGTGATTTCACTCAGGAGGAGTTTAGACTTAGTCTTGTCAATGGACCCAATAACAAGAGTCAAAAGAGTGAGGTGGAACAAGAAAATGTTGCCCTAACGAGAAGGGAAAATTGAAGAAGGGGTCTAGCAAAGGATCAAGCTCACAAGGTGAGAAGAAGAAGAAGGACCTATCTAAGGTCAAGTGCTTTGGTTGTCACGAATTTGGCCACTATGTCAGTGATTGCCCAGAAAGGAAGAAGAATGAAAATAAGGGCAAGAAGCAAGTGGCAGCTTCAGCAAGTGTAGATGAACTCTCTAGTAGATTGGAAGATGAGTTCGCACTCATAGCTTGTATGGTTAGCTCAACCTCACAGAGTGTTTGGTATATAGATAGTGGGGCGTCATTTCATATGACAGGAGTTAGAGAGTACTTCTCCAGTTACAAGGAGGAGAGTACTAGTACCCAGATCTCTATGGGAAACTTGTACTTTTTAGAGGGACACATGTGTTGATCAAGCACAAGGATTGGAAGTCACCTGTATCTATTGGAGTTAGGAGTGGTCGCCTGTATAGGTTGCAGTTTGATACTCCTAAGGCACTTATGAGCAGCAATAATCCTAGAGATCTTGGAGAGCTATGGCATAGGAGGATGGGCCATATACATCATGGAGCACTTAAATTTCTTCGTGAGACAGTGACAGGTGTTCCTGAGGTGAGCACAGAGCATGATGATGTATGTAAAGGATGTGTGTTGGGGAAGTTTGCAAAAGCATATTTTCCAAGGAGTGACACTAGATCTGAGGGTGTTCTTGATCTAGTACATTCAGATGTAGGTGGACCAATGTCGATGAAGTCTCTCAGAGGATATGAGTAGTATGTTACCTTTATTGATGATTTCTCTAGGAAGACGTGGATATACTTCTTGAAGACCAAGGATGAAGTTTTCAGTTGCTTCCAAGAGTTCAAGGCTCTTGTGGAGAACTCGACAGGAAGGAAGATTAAGGTTCTTCGATCAGATAATGGAGGTGAGTACAAAGGAAATGAATTCCAGGAGTTCTGTACCAAAGAAGGAATCAAGAGAGAGTGGACTGTTCCTTACAATCCGCAACAAAATGGAGTTGCTGAGAGGAAGAACCGGTCTATATCAGAGGTAGCAAGGGCTATGCTACATGACTAGGATATGCCTCGCTACTTATGGGAAGAGGCATGTAGTACAGTAGTGTACATACAGAATAGGGTTCCACATAAGGTACTAGGTAGGATGACACCAGAAGAAGCTTTCACAGGAAAGAAGCCAGATGTCAGTCACTTCAGGATATTTGGAAGTTTGGCATATTGCCATATTCCAGGTGATACACGTACAAAGTTAGATCAGACTGCAAAGAGGGGGTACTTTGTTGGGTACAGTGAAACCTCAAAGGCATATCGGATCTTTATTCCAGGGACTAAGAGGATTATAGTCAGATGTGATGTTAAGTTCATGGAGGACAAGGCATTCAGGAGGTCTAGAGATTTGCCAGCAGAAGATCAGAATGAGCAGCCGACAAAAGCTCCAAGGGTAGCTCAACCGAATCAAGGGCAGCAAAGCTCGAGTACAGTTACTAGTACTAGCATAGACTCAGGTGGTGAGAGTTCAGAGAGTATGGAGCAACTGGTGCAGCAAGATATGCATCAAGAAGATATGGAGGTTGATATTTCATCCTCTATAGTTGACAATAGGAATCGTGTGGTTCAACAAAGTGATACTCAGGAGTTAGTGGGAGCTCCTAGGAGGAGTACGAGAGAAAGGAGACAACCAACCAAGTTCAATGACTATGTGGCTTTAGTTAGTCAATTGGTAGATAGTGAGCCTTCCAGCTATCAAGATGCTGCACAACGTCAGGTGTGGCAAGATGCGATGGTTAAGGAATATACCTCAATAATGCAGAATGATGTGTGGGAGGTAGTGCCTAGACCAATAGATATGGCAGTGGTTGGATCACGCTGGATCTATAAGATCAAGCACGGTGTAGATGGTAGCATCGAGAAATACAAGGCAAGGTTCGTGGCAAAGGGGTTCTCTTAGAAGGAGGGAATAGACTATGAGGAGACATTTGCTCCTGTGGCCAGGTATACTTCTATACGAGCTGTGATCTCATTTGCAGCACAGATGGGATGGCAGATCCATCAAATGGATGTCAAAATAGCATTCCTCAATGGTGAGTTGAAGGAGGAGGTATACATAGAGCAACCAGAAGGCTTTGTAGCACACAGTAAAGAGACCCATGTGTGCAGATTGAAGAGAGCTTTATACGGACTCAAGCAGCTCCCAGAGCATGGTATGAGCGCATTGATACTTACTTGCAGGAAATGGGCTTTGTGAAGAGTGAGGCAGATGCTAACCTCTACTACTTGGTGGTTGGGGGTGAGGTTCTCATTCTTGTTCTATATGTGGATGACTTGTTTATAACAGGTTCACTAGGGCTCATAGAGGAGCGCAAGAGGGACCTTGCAGCAGAGTTCGAGATGAAGGATTTGGGACTTATGCACTACTTTCTAGGCATGGAGGTGTGGCAAACAGATGGAGAGATTTTCCTTGGGCAAGGAAAATATTGCATTGAAATCTTGAAGAGATTCGGGATGGAGGATTGCAAAGCCATGTCTACACCCATGATCACGAATTGGAGGAAGGTAGATATATCCAAGGAGAAGGATGTAGATCCCAGCTTATACAAGTAGTTGATTGGTTCACTCATGTATTTGGTCAACACTAGGCCAGATATAGCCTTTGCAGTGAACTCTCTTAGTCAGTTCATGGTGGAGCCAAAGAGAGTGCATAGGATAGCGGCAAAGCATGTGCTGAGATATTTGTGTGGTATAGTTGAGTACGGGATCAGATATGTTTGAGGTGAAGGTATCAAGTTGATAGGCTATACTGATGCAGATTGGGCAGGCAATATAACAAACAAGAGAAGCACTTCAGGGTGTTGTTTCAGTTTGGGATCGGGAGTTGTCTCTTGGTTCAGCAGGAAGCAGAAGTTTGTGGCTTTGAGTTCTGCAGAAGCAGAATACATAGTAGCTAGCATGGCGATGTGTGAAGCTATTTGGCTTCGGAAGTTTCTAGTAGCCTTATTTGGTCAGAGAGTTGAGACTACTGTGATACATTGTGACAATCAGAGTTGCATCAAGTTGTCTGAGAATCCAATGTTTCATGATAGGTCAAAACATATAGACATCAGGTATCACTTCATCAGGGATTGTCTACAACGAGGGATTGTTCAGCTACAGTATATACCTACAGAGAAGCAGGTAGTAGACATTCTGACAAAGGCATTGGGGAAGGAAAAATTTATCCTCTTCAGAGATCTATTGGGTGTCGTGTAGAACAGCTTCCTTGCTAAGAGGGAGTGTTAATTTTGGTAGCTTGGACAGCTGTTTGTCCTCACCCAGAAATAGTAGCATTACTTATGGGTAGTTTGGACAGCTATTCGTCCTGGCCTAGAATTTAGAAAATGGTTGTTTTTGTCAACAAATATTGTTAGGATAAAAACAATTATTATTTAATATTGACTTTTTTAGGTGACACCTCATAACCAAGTTTGTTAGTGGTTATTGAGTTGTCTTAATCTCAGCCGTTCATTTGTATTAATCTCGGCCGTTGATTTTTCAATGAGAGTAGTATAAAAAGGGGTCATTGGGTCATTTGGAAAACACAAGTTGGAGAATCATTTGCAGTGTTAGCAAATGTATTTGCAGTGATAGCAAATAGTCTTGCAGTGTTAGCAAGGGGCGCAGTGATAGCGTGGGGATAGCAGTTGAGGAATATCAGCAGGAGGAATTGGGAGATTGTCTGAGTTCTGCCAGTGAGAGGCAAGGAATTTTGTATCTCTTAATTTACTGAAGTTAATATATTTCTCATCTATAGTGCTGGTTTTCCCTTCGGGATTTTTCCAGGGACAATTGTCCAAAAATATTGTGTTGATTGTGTTGCGTATTTCTTTCCGTATATTTCTATTGGTGAAATTGCAGTTGTATTATTTTTCAATATTAGCTGTGAATTTATTTTGGCAGTTAAATAATCTTTATAAGATAGGAGATTAATAATCAGTGACTGCAATAGAATTTTCACAACAATGACATAAAATGACCAAAATAGAGAAAACAGAGAGAAAATACAAAACATGGTGCCACCATTATTATGAAACATACCTGATGGAAACAAGAACACGAAAGTCATAGTCTGAAGATTTCTTTATACGTGTTTGAAAATTATCCTGCAAAATTAAACATGTGCATAACTATGGGGCTCTTGGTAACTATACAAATAAAACTTTAGAAGTGTGGGTTAAGAAAACTTACTAGTCTAACAATATTGTATAATTTCAAGGAATCCACTTTACGTGGGATAAATTGTCAAAATAAAAGAAACACCTATAAATCCAAAAGTTTAAGATTGTAGGACATAGAAATTACAATTAGATCAAATTTAAAATAAAGAATGATTATTTGAATTGTTGAGTTCTTACAATTCAATTGAGAATTGGTTTTGTGGAACAAAAGCTCATAATCCTCCTCAAAGTAGTATCACCAGAATCTACAATACAACAATTACGCATCTATTTATCTTCAGAGTCAGGGATAATCTACAGCAACAAGTCATTTTTTTATAAATTTTAGTTTTTTCATTTTTAGATTGTGAAATTATCTAACTTTTATATTCAATTAATAGAAAAAGCACTATTTATCAAAAAAAAATATAGACAATTAATTTTATATTTCATTTTTTTATGTAAATATAAATATATGAAAACAGTGTACGATTATAACAATTGTTTTCAAATTTTAAAAGAATCTCAATGTTTTGAATAAATTGTAAGACATTTTTGGATTTTTTTTTTAAATAAATTTAAAAAGGTTAAGAGAAATTTTATTATGAATTTCGAATCAAACAAATTAATATAAAAATCTTAAAATAAATAAACATTAAGTCATTTTTTTCGTGTTATTTAGTGTTTTGAAGGATTATGGAAGAAAATGTTCACATGATCTGATTAAGAAATCTATAAGGTAACATTATGACTTTAAGATATGTTATGTCTTTGATAAAAATTAAAAATATTTTATTAATGATAAGAAATTTATACAATTCATGATATCAAGATGAAGAGAGCTAAATGAAATAAATGGATCATAGATTATGATCCAAAATATTGATGTTGATATCTAGCACACTATTTAATCCATAAATTACAATATCTTAATATTTCATTAATTATCATCATCCATAAGAAATCTCATACTTCAAAATATTAATTTAGGATTAACAAATTTAATTTAATATGAATTATTATCTTAAAAAATGTAAAACCATAATCAATTAGAAATTAATTTCAAAATTTATTTGCCCACCTTATTGAACTTAATTACATGTGGAATTAGTTTTAGCTACGACAACGAAGCCACAATCTATTGGAAAGGAATGAAATGGAAAATCATAACTGACCAATTGGAAGTAAATAACCCATTGTTCTAGCATTTCTCTCCCATTGTTCCCATTTCTTCACCTACACACGTTGCATCGCCTTCTAACTAATCATCTCTACTTTACATCTTATATAATTTTCTTTTGCATAAACCAACAATAGGAAAAAGATTTAACAAGTCATACCTGTGAAAATGAAAATTAATTCACAGCTAATATTGAAAAATAACACAACTGCAACTTCACCAATAAAAAATATGGAAAGAAATATGCAACACAATTAACACTATTTTTGGACAATTGTCCCTGGAAAAACCCTGAGGGGAAAACCTGATGAACTACAACTGATTGAATATCTAAATGACTTAAAGATTAGTGATTAGAGATCACCAAGTACTAAAATGATATGTAAGATAATTAAATCATTCATTATATTGTCATTGATGTCAACTAGTTTTGACAACACTTATCATGATAGTTGCAAATATCGAAACATCTGAAAAGAGGAGAAAAGATGAAGAACTGAGATATCTACATGGAGGAAGATGCATATGACAAATGAGGATAAGGAATATTTTGGGTAACTTATTGATTAGTTTATGACTTCATATTGTTGACTTGATTATGTTGTACTAATCTGTTATGAAGTTGGAAGAAAAACTTAACAAAGCAGTGTGGTCATTAAATGAAGCACTTCAGTATACACCGAGCTAGTGTAGTGTATACTGAGCGACAGTATTAACCGAGCTTGTGTTCACTGACGCATTTCTTCATTAATCGAGTTTGGATGAAAGCATTTAATGCATAAGCTTAGCTGACGAAATTGATGAGCTGTAAAGTGTTATGATTTTGAGATTGAGGATAAAATTTGTTACAAGATCCACGACTAACAAAATTTGAAGAAGATCTAAATGATGGAATTGAAACAAATTATTGACACATCTGCCGAGGAAGGTTTAAGCGGTAAAATCAATGAAGGAGATTAAGTGGAAAAATTTGATGGATGAAAAGAAAATGGTTTACTTGTCTATATAAGAGACATTGATTTCATTGTTGAAACTATGCCAAAAGAAGGAGACTGCAGAGATATCATGTGAACACAACTTCATGCATGCCTGATCAGACTAGTTGAAGGAGAACCGAACTGCAGAGTTAACCGAGCATTAGAGAGCTATTACTGAGTGACAATAAGTTATTGAATATTGAAGAACTAAATTGAAATATTGATCAGAGGATTTTAATGGGCTTAGAATAGGTCTGAACATCTGCAAAATCAAGTTGTATTGTATTCAGATCACCTATTGTTTCAGTTTAACCATTGCAATAGAAAAATCTCTTAACCGAGTGGACTTAACCATCTTATGATTTCCCTATGTCATTCATAGAATGTACATTGTTATCCTATCAATCCCATAGTGAATGATGGTTGGATGATAACTGTTAGTCTTAAATCCTCTAACAAGGTCACACCTTACAGTGTGTTTTGTAACCTTTAACAGGGTTGGCTCTTCACCGAGCTCACTTTAGAAGAGTGAAAAGTTTTTGGGTTACCGGTCCCAAGTGGTTTTTCCCTTAACAGGGTTTGCACGTTAAATCTTTGTGTTATGTATTTATGTGATGATTGATTTGTTGTCATAATTTACATATTGCATATTTGATTTGATCAGTAATCACAGTGGTTAATTAACTGGTAGTCAGTAAAGCACAGATAGTTTAGTATTTTATGTTACCGAACTGCAGATATTTGTTGAGTTTGTTTTAAGTGATACATTTTGTAATTGGGACTATTGGATAACTAATCTAACTGATTCACCCCCCCTCTCAGTTATTCTAACAAAACCAGTATTACAGATGAGAAATATATTAAACTTTAGCAAATTAAGAGATACCAAATTCCTTTCCTCTTATTGGTAGAACTCCAACAATCTCCCAATTCCTCCTATCGATATTCCTCCACCTCTATCCCCAACACTATCACTGCACCCTTGCTAACAGTACAAGAATGTTTTCTATCACTGCAAGTTCTTCATTTTCTAACCCTACAAATTCTCTCAAAGATGTGTTTTCCAAATTCCCATACTTCTCCTTTTATACTACCCTCATTCGTAAACCAACGGCTGAGATTGATTCTCAATCAACGGTTGAGATTAAAACAGCCCAACATCCAATAAAAAAAATTGGTTTCTAGTTGCTTCCAAAAGTGGCCAATTAATTAACAAATAATTGTCCCTTGTCTAACTTATTTGTTAGTAAAATAATTATTTACTAATTAATCACATATGGACAAACAACTATCCAAGCTACCCCAAAACTAACACTCCCTCTTAGCGAGGAATTTATTCTATGTGACACCTAACTTATCTTTGAAAAAGAAGAATTTCTCCTTCTCTAATGCCTTTGCAAAATGTATTCTACCTGCTCCTCTATAGGTATATATTGTAGTTGAACAACCCCCCATTATACGCAATCCCTGGTGAAGTGATACATAATGTCTATATGTTTAGACCTATCATGAAACACTAGATTCTCAGACAACTTGGTGCAAATCTGATTGTCATAGTGTATCATAGTAGTCTCAACCCTCTGACCAAACAAGGACACTAGCAACTTATAAAGCCATATAGCATCACACGTCACCATGCTAGCTGCTATGTATTCTTCTTTTATGGAACTCAAAACTACAGACTTTTGCTTCCTACTAAACCAAGAGATAACTCCTGATCCCAAACTGAAACAACACCCTGAAGTGCATCTCTTGTTCATTGTACTATTGGCCGAATCTGCATTAGTATAGCCTATCAACTTGATACCTTCACCTCAAACATATCTGATCACATACTCATATGTACCATGAAGATAATGCATCACATGCTTTGTCGTTGTCTAATGCACTCTCTTTTGCTCCACCATGAACTGACTGAGAGATTTTACTCCAAATGCTATATCTGACCTAGAGTTGACCAAATACATGAGCAAACCAATCAACTACCTATATACGATGGGATCTACATCCTTATCCTTGGATGTATCTACCTTCCTCCAATTCATGATCATAGGTGTAGACATGGCTTTGCAATCCTCCATCTTGAATCTCTTCAAGATTTCTATGAAATTTTTCCCTTTCCCAAGGAAAATCTCTCCATCTGTTTATCATACTTCCATGCCTAGAAAGTAGTGCATAAGTCCTAACTCCTTCATCTCAAACTCTATTGCAAGGTCCCTCTTCCACTCCTCTATGAGCCATAATGAACTTGTTAGAAACAAGGCATCCACATATAGAAAATGAATGAGAACCTCACCCCCAACCACTAAGTAGTAGAGGTTAGCATCTGCCTCACTCTTCACGAAGCCCATTTCCTACAAGTAACTATCAATGTACACTCGTACCACACTCAAGAAGCCTTATTGAGACTATACAAAGCTTTCTTTAATCTATAAACGTGGGTCTCTTTGTTATGTGCTACAAAGCCTTCTAATTGCTCTATGTATACCTCCTTGAACTCACCATTCAACAATGATGTCTTGACATCCATTTGATGGATCTTCCATCTCATCTATGCTGCAAATGAGATCACATATTGTATAGAAGTTGTAGACACCTAAAAATCCTTTAGAAAATAAAGTATTTTTATTTTCTGAAAAACTCCTAATGACATAATCATTTATTAATTTATTTATTTATTTATTTTTATGTCATTAAATCCCTTTATCTTAATTAAGAAATCCCTTCCAAAAATGTTTAAATCTTATTTAAACACCCTTTCCCTATTTATTAATTATTTAATTAATAAATTGACCAAAAATCCAAAAAATAAATTATTTATTTATTTTTTCCCAAAACCTCAGAAATATCCTAAAGACCACTAACCTCTTCTAGAATCTTCTAATCCCTCTTTAATTTTGATTAAAGGCTAATTCCATCATTTCCTAACCCTAATCCCAACTCAAAAATATTTAATTAAGATTAAATATTAAATCCTCATGTTTATTAGAAATATTTTAATAAATATCCTCAAAACCTAAAACCTTTTGAAATAAATAAACCTTTATCTATTTCCTAAATTCCTAGAAAATCCTAGACTCTTATAGAAAGTCTTCATCCTCATCCAAAGCCTAGACTCTTCTAGAAAGTCTTCATCCTCATCCAAAGCCTAGACTCTTCTAGAAGAAGTCAATCCTTTTCTTTGACCCTAACCTTACTCCAAACCCTAACTCAACCACCTAACCCAACCCTTTCCAAAATCCTATAAATACTCCTCATTCTAAGAGAAAAATTCCAATTCACTTTCAATTCTAGTATTGTTATAATGCTAGAATAGCTCTAAATCATTTAGCTTTCATACTAATTGTTAGTTTTAATCATTTTCAAGCATTTTTAGCTCACATCTTAGCATAGAACTAATGGATTAACTTAGTTTAATTATTGTTTATGCATCATTCTCACATCTATTTTGGGTTCTAAAATCTACTTAATCATACTAGTTGCATAAATCTTGAGTTCTTGAAGCCTTAGGGGCAATTTTGGGTGTTCTACCCAATATTGTGCCATATATGGGGTTTTCATGAAACTTAATCCTCCAAATCTACATTAGGAACATGCCCCAGGTGCTTTGAGAGCATACCCACATTCTTTTTATATGAGCAAATCAAACAGTGCTTGGGTGCACCTGTTTAGGCTCAATCTGAGGTGGCTTAGCTTAGATGTTCTTGTTTTGAATTGATATGATGCTAGATTAGAACTTAACATTTGAATGATTTGAGCCTTTCAAAATAGATACAGATAGCCTTGCTCACATTCTGGCATGCCCGGTGGGACCCACTTCATGGGTTCTTTGCAAACATTCTGATGGGTTTTAGAGTGTTTTCAAATTTTTCAAGCTTATAGGTGGACGGAGCACTTCGAATTCTTCTTCCTCTTCTTCTCTATATTCTTCTTCTATTCCATCTACTTCTTCTTCTTCTTCTTGTGGGATCTTGGCCAATTGTTTTTCTCAAAAAAAAATCCATAAGGAAGCAAAATCATACACACCTTGTTTTAGTGCTTAAAATGAACCCCCAAATCATTCTTGAATGTGTTAAGGACTAAAATTTTCAAAATTTGTTCTAACAAACAAGAAAAATCAATCAAAACATTTGCATCCTTGCAACATCAAGGTTTTAGATGCATTCATGCAAAAATTAGGAATATTTCAAGTTTTGGGTACTTAAAAAAAAAAAGAGAACCTCAAATTTGCATCTCATTTCTAAAAACATTCAAAATCAATCCTAAAAGTGCATGCAAAAGTTCCTAAAATCAATCCTAAAAACTTTATTTTTATTGAAAACTAACTTCATTTTGCAAAAATCTTGAATGCCTTCTTTCTCAAATTTCATGCATCAAACTAAATCTAGGAAACTTTGTTTTGAAGTCTAAAATGGAGCCAACAAATCTTGAATGAAACTAAGGGAAAGAACTTAAGTCCTAAAGCGTCATAGTCCATTTGAAAATCAAACCCAATCTTGAATGCATTAAAAGAACAAACATCCCTATTCCCTCCTTTTCAATTCAAGCAAAGCACAAATTCAATCTTGAATGCCTTGAAGACAAAACAAAGCACTTCAAAGTTCTAAATCAACACGATAATTCAATCTTGAATGCCCAAGTCAAAGCAACTGCAAACGCTCGAAAGTCTTTTGGAAAAAGAACAAATCAAAGCCTAAACACTTGTGTCTTCAATTGTTCAAATTCAAACATCACTTAATCAATTTGGGAAAAAGAACAACTTGCTTGATGTGCATCTAGGAGCTTTACTTTTTCTGTAAATCCTTGTTAAAGTAAGCAACGTAGAACATTTGAACTTGGACAAGTTCACTTGTTTTACTTTTAGCGAGGCCTATCTAGGGAGAAAAGTGCTTCCTCTCTAGAGAACAACCTCAAACCAGTATTCCCCCCAGCCGGTATATAAATAAAGTGAAGGCAAAAAGTACTCACTTATATCTCCTAATCCACGGGCGTTCGTGCCAAATACAGTGGTTGGGGATGGTAAATATTCCTCCCCCAGCATTTTTGGCTAGGCTCTTAAGTGAGTCACGAGTGGTCAGCATATCCGGGTATGGAGACTCCATAGAACCATTACAAACCTAATAAAATAGAGGCTACCCTATCCACATCCAAAAGTATCAAAATCCTTGTGCAAGGACTGATTCCAAGGGGTTTACTGGGTCGCCTCAAGATTACTCGACATTTGTATCCCCTTCTAGGGGGTACCAAGCTGTGGGAAAGCGATTTTGATACTCACCTTCCTTAGGTAGACCTACTTGAAGTGCTTGACAGTCAAAAACTCTGTAAAAACATTGTTGGAACATACACTTTTCAAAGCTTTTTTAGAATCAAAGTCAGTTATCTTTCTTGTATCCCACAGGGTTGCTTTGTCCCTTGTGGAGATTGCTTTTCCAAAAATCTTTGTTGAAATCTATCCTTTGCCATTGGAAAACATCAAACTAATCTATAAACTGGTTCAAGATACTCAGAAAATCCATGTCGGTCCAAATCCTCCAAAAATCTAAAAAATGTCCAAAACTTTCAAAATCTCAAATCATGGTCTTCCAGTCATATTCAATCCATTCTTGTCATCCTTTCCTCCTATCCTAGGTTAGCAAAGTCATCTCAGTCATCCTCCATCCCCTTGTCTGTCTTCCTCTAAAGTTAGTTTTCTTCCAAACTTGAGCCAAATCCAAACCTAAGTCTGATTCTATCAATCATCCCAATCTAAGTCTTAGTCTTCCAATCCATCTTCATCCTTCATCCTTATCCAACTCATCTACCAGTCAACATGTCTCAAAACTATTATGATGAGTTTGGTTATTATGTATCTTCTCCTGCTCCATCCTATCTCAATGATGATAAAAGCCTTGTAGATCACGATAAATACTTTGAAAATCCTAGCAAGCTTGCCCCAAACACCTTTCAGCATCCAATCATTCCTCCAGAATATCCTATCATGCCTTCACACTTATCCACTAGCACTCCCTTTCATGTCCTCGGCAAGGCAAATCCATTATCTTATCTATCCACAACTTGTCCCTATCTTAAACCTACACATCCTCCATATGCATCCTTCATACTTCCATCTCCTGCTATGGTCATATCCCAATCACCATCATCCCATAGAAACACTTCACGCTACTTCCCTTATCTAAAGAATCCATCCACTCATCCTCCAAATCATTCTCAAAACCAAAAACCAAGTCTTCCAATCCTTTTCCCCAATCCACCATCCTATCTCAACCCACCATCCTCCATTCAAACCCATGTTTCTACAAATCCCCTCCCACAAAAAGAATGCACCCTTCAATCTTCTTCATATCTCGTACCTCAATCCATCATTCCTACCTCATCAAATAGTCCATCAAGTTCACAAGCTTCCTCTAAACCTACCTATGTGAACTATCCAAACCCACCATCCTCTAGATCCTCATTTGCACCATCATCCCCTCAAGCAGGTTCCCCTTCATCCACCCCATCTTCATATAAGGACTATCCTAGCTCTCCATCTCCTCCATATTCCAATCCTTCTTCACCACGAAAGTCTCCAAGGAGTTTCACAAGGAAGCCAATAACAAATCCCACTCCTAAAAATGAAGAGCCGAGCCATTTCAACCCTTCATGTGAAGCCATCATTGATGAGGCCCATCCATCACTCCCATCTATTATCTATCTTCCATACATCCCACTCATTGATCTTCTTCCATCTCCTAGCATCATTGAGTCCCTTCCATCAGAAGTCTCCATCCAATCCCCACCAACATCACCTCCTCCTAGTATTATCCAAAGCATATCTAATGAGCCTCATGAGTTCACCCTTCTTCCTGCCATCACAGCTACAAAATCTTCCATCCTTTCATCCATACCATCTGAAGAGTTCTCCCTTCTTCCTGCCATCACAACTACAGAATCTTCCATCCTTTCATCCATACCATCTAAAGAGTTCTTCCTTCTTCCAGACATCACAGCTACAGAATCTCCCATCCTTCCATCCACCCCCTCTGAAGAGTCCATCCATACATCCCCTGTCACTCTATCCACACAAAACCTACCATGTCAAGATCTTGTCCAAAAGCATGTTGAAGTACCCATTGAAGATAATCAAGATCAAATCCCTTCACTTCCTCTATTGCATGTTCTATTGCTTCCATCACCCCCAATCCAAGATCCTACAATTCCTCCATCTGAAGATTCATTACCATCCCCCAATCCCAGTCAAGATCCCATCATCCTATCCTATCCTCTCCTCTTGAGGATCCTCCAAACCAAACTATCCCACTACCATCACTCTATCCTCTTGGACCAATTACATTTGTCAGAGGTAGCCCACTTGAAGCAGAAGCAATCAGTTTCATATCTTCCATCAGGGAACCAGAAACTAGATGTTTATCATATTCCCCAAGTCAGAAATATCCTTGTTTGGATAAAATGCTCAAGAAATGGAATTATCAAGGTAAAGGCCTAGGCACTCATGAACAAGGAAATCTAGAGCCTATTCAGGACAAGAAACATCCAAAAACATGTGGAATTGGTCACACATCTGACGAAGGCACTTTCTCCAAAAATGTCGATAAATCTAAAGCTAAATTCAAGCATCCTTCCAAACTCACCATCACATCTCCCAAAACATACAACACTATTCCTACTCCTCTATCATTACAGCCCAGGACAACCTATCACATTCCTCCTTCATCATCTAAATCCATTTTCGGTCCCTATGTCCCAAAATCTTCCAGCACATATCCTCCACATACCAAATCCATTTTGGGGCCTTACATCCCAAAATATCATCCCCCATCTTATCCTACTCAGTCCTTCATCCAAAATCCAAGCATCCCTAATTAGGATCAACAAAGGCACATTCCCACATGTCATATCTACCAATCTCCTTCCATCTCTCCATCTATATTTCCTCCATCTCGCTCATCTCCTCATATTCACTCCAATGCTCCCCGCAATTTGGATGCCATATCCAATATGAATAAAGGGAAATATCCACAAAGATCTAAGGATTGCCATGTCCAGTCTAAATGACATGCTCAAGCAAAGCAAAATCCAATCAAGCAATCCATAGCATCCCAATGGCCACAAAGGCCCAGCAAAGAAAAAGCAAAATCCGATGCATACCAATGGCCACAAAGGCCCAGCAAAGAAAAAGAAACATTCGATGCATACCAATGGCCACAAAGGCCCACCAACGCTAAAGCAAAAATGATGTGGATCCCAAAGCAAAAAGATGTAATGCCTCTAAAAGAAATATCCACAATGGCATCCAAAGTTGCTAATACCCCAGCTACTCAGTCTTCTCCTCCATCTCCTCAATCTATTTTGGGTCCCAAAGATCTGAAATCTCCTAGCATAAATCCTCCATCCTATCTACCTCTATCTTCTAAAACCCATCCACTTCATCCACCTTCCCCACAACATGTGCCAATGTTGGTCCTGACAACATCTCCCTATCATGATCACTTTTCATATTTCCATCCAAACAATTTCTACCACCATATCTCCCATCTACCCCATCTTATCCATGCCTTTGCATAATCCATCCATCCCAATAAAGTTGTACCAACATCCAAGTACATCAGAAAGATCAGCGAAGAAAGTCAGCAACAAATCAAAAAAAGAATCAGAATATCAGTGGAAGGTCAACATCTAGTCAGCAGAAAATCAGAAAATCCATAAAAAATGGAAAAAATCAAGAGAAAAATATCAGAAAAGAAAAGAAAAAGAGAAAAACATTCGTCTAATGGTGAAAACTTGGCAATTCAAGCACCTTGGACAAGTACCATGGTGAAAACCTGGCAAACATGCATCATGTGTAGGTCTCCCCCCAATTCCTTTCTACAATTGGGGGCCATTCCCTTCTATCACCATCTTATCCAGCATCTCCTCCATCCCATTTGTCTCTCACTTCCTTCATCCTCCTTTGGATCTTGATGACAAAACAAAGACTACCAGGTATACATGCTTTTGGGCACCTTCTTGGCATCCATCACACCTTGCAGCTACATATCCTCTATCCAATCCATTCGTCCTAGCTTCCATCTACCTTCCTTATCCTCTTGTCGACATATCTTCTTTCCAATCGTACCCCATCCTACTACCTCTGAATGAATGAACTATCCTAAGCATGGGGCATCTTATTCCTTGGTAGCATATTTCTTGGAGACTATCTTTCATCCAAAATCTTCCATCTCCCAAATCCTTAAGAAAATCCACCATCCAATCTCCCCAAGCATTCCTCTATCTAGATCCCTCAGCGGTACCTCCAGCATTCCATCTTCCAATCCTTAAGCAAATCCACCATCCAATCTCCCCAAATCTTCCTCTATCCAATCCTCAAGCACTCTTCCATCCAAATCCAAATCTTCCTCCATCCAAATCTCCTAGCAGTTCCATCATCCTCATCCTAAGCATTTCCTCCATCTTTCCATCACCTAGTATCTTCCCTTGTCATTGGTATCTAGCTATAGGCTAACCTCATTGCAATCCAATGCCATTCATCCCTATCCATCTATTCCTAGCAATCTTCCAACATCCTCCAATCCTATCCACATCTTCTAGCTATCCAACATCCAAGATCAAGCCAATCTATCCAATCCAAATCCTTAGTCTTGTTCCTAGTCTTTTAGCAAGCCTTGATCTCAATCCAATCATCATCGTTGGGATGTGTCCTTCCCAAATTCATGTCATTTTAGGACACATCATCCACCATCTGTCTGTCTTGGCTTTCCAACCCAACTAGGGCATCATCTTGCATATCTTTGGAGCTTTAGCTTCATCCCCAGGTTCTTTGTACATCCTATCTCGAGTCTTGTACCATAGCATCAGTCGTGTATCCACCTAAGCTCATTTGAACATATGTGTCTTTAGGTCCCATCCTTTGAGTCAGTCAACCCTTGTGTCATCATGACCAATCCAGCTACGTGCTTTAGCAATCCTCCCTTGGTCCTTTTGAGGTTTGAGAATCTTACCTATCTCTTGTCATAGGAATCCTTATCCGGTTACCCATCATCTGCTTCACCAATCCTTTGAGTTGTTCAATCCTTATCTTAAATCAAAAATCAATACCTACCCTTTGATAGAGCATTGTCTAGGGAATCTTGTACTTGTCTTTGTAGGCCTCATCATCTTGAGCAAGAGATTGGCATACATTGATAATAATCCAATCATTCTGAAGATCATCAGTCTATCTTAGGTTGACAAATCCAATCCAATCCTATCTGATACCACATCAGGAAGCAGCAACTCATCCCCAACGCTTCACAATCCCCCACCAATCACACTAGGTCCATGGTGATGTATCCTTCCTCATGTTCAGACCAAAATATTCCCACAATCAAACCCAATCAATCATCCCCAATCATCCTACATATGGCAAGAGGTTTTGTGAGATACTTTTTATTTCATTTGGTCCTCTAGATTTTTGCTTATCTTTTGAGCTATCTTGTAAATATCTCCCCGTCCATTGTACATATCATCATGTCTTGTTGTGCTTAACCTTGTCAGTCTTGCACCAACATTTGATCAAAAATCTTGTCCCATCTAGCCTTGTACTTCAACAACATCAATTGTCGACTAGTCTTGATCACAATGATTATTCTTTGACTTTATCATTTTTGAGTGAACAACAACACTCATTCTCTCATCAATTAGTGGGTCCTTGAGGATGTATCCTTCCTCCTGTCAGACCTAATCTTCAACCAATCACACCAGGTCCATGTCGATGCATCCTTCCACATGTTCAGACCAATCTTCCCACCATCAATCAAATCAATCAAATCAAATCTCTCTCCTTGGAAAAGGATGTCTTTTTGGAGTTCTCATTTTTTCTGGGATTTTGTCCTTTGGATCTTGTTAATCTTTTACAGCTTCTCGTTGTCTCTCTACTCAAATTCACCACGATCCTTTATATCATGGTGCACTGTGAATGCGAACAATCTGGGGCAAGGTCTTTTGATCTTTTGCTTCTACCTGTGATTCAATCATGTGTTTGTGGTTGTTCCAGCATCATTTCCACCATGCCTCCTTCGGGTTTCATGTGTGATTCTGGGGAAACCCTGCATGTCTTTTTAGCATCAGTCCTATGCAACATTGGTGACAAGGCCTCACGATCCCAGTATCCTTGGCAAGTCTCTAGCATTGCTATATTAAACTAGGTTGTGCTCTCCACATTTGTACTTGGAGCTTCCCCAAATCCCCTGCATCTTGCATCATATAGATTAATCTAGCATCTTTTCATCTAGCTGCATTCTGCATTTTGCATTCCATCTCATCTTGCATTCACCCATCTTTGCTCTTGGAAGCTTGGCTATTTATCCTCCCTTCTTCCTTTCTTCTTTCTCTCTATTTCCTTTCGAGAAAATTCCACAACGTTTACTCCTTGCGTTATTTTCTCAAGGGAGCACAACCCCTTATTCCTCCAAATTCTCGCTTGGGGCATCTTATTTTCTTGTCTTTGACGCCATGCCACTTGCGGCATCGCATCAAAGAGGGGAAAAATGTAGACACCTAAAAATCCTTTAAAAAATAAAGTATTTTTATTTTCTGAAAAACCCCTGATGACATCATCATTTATTAATTAATTTATTTATTTTTATGTCATTAAATCCCTTTATCTTAATTAAAAATATTTAATTAAGAAATCCCTTCCAAAAAATTTTAAATCTTATTTAAACACCCTTTCCCTATTTATTAATTATTTAATTAATAAATTGACCAAAAATCCAAAAAATAAATTATTTATTTATTTTTTCCCAAAACCTTAGAAATATCCTAAAGACCACTAACCTCTTCTAGAATCTTCTAATCCCTCTTTAATTTCGATTAAAGGCTAATTCCATCATTTCCTAACCCTAATCCCAACTCAAAAATATTTAATTAAGATTAAATATTAAATCCTCATGTTTATTAAAAATATTTTAATAAATATCCTCAAAACCTAAAACCTTTTGAAATAAATAAACCTTTATCTATTTCCTAAATTCCTAGAAAGTCCTAGACTCTTCTAGAAAGTCTTCATCCTCATCCAAAGCCTAGACTCTTCTAGAAGAAGTCAATCCTTATCTTTGACCCTAACCTTACCCCTAACCCTAACTCAACCACCTAACCCAACCCTTTCCAAAATCCTATAAATACTCCTCATTTCTAAGAGAAAAATACCAATTCACTTTCAATTCTAGTATTGTTATAATGCTAGAATAGCTCTAAATCATTTAGCTTTCATACTAATTGTTAGTTTTAATCATTTTCAAGCATTTTTAGCTCACGTCTTAGCATAGAACTAATGGATTAACTTAGTTTAATTCTTGTTTATGCATCATTCTCACATCTATTTTGGGTTCTAAAATCTACTTAATCATACTAGTTGCATAAATCTTGAGTTCTTGAAGCCTTAGGGGCAATGTTGGGTGTTCTACCCAATATTGTGCCATATATGGGGTTTTCATGAAACTTAATCCTCCAAATCTGCATTAGGAACATGCTCCAGGTGCTTTGAGAGCATACCCACATTCTTTTTATATGAGCAAATCAAACAGTGCTTGGGTGCACCTGTTTAGGCTCAATCTGAGGTGGCTTAGCTTAGATGTTCTTGTTTTGAATTGATATGATGCTAGATTAGAACTTAACATTTGACTGATTTGAGACTTTCAAAATAGATACAGATAGCCTTGCTCACAGAAGTATACTCAGTCAAAAGAGAAAATGTCTCCTCATAGTCTATTCCCTCCTTCTGAGAGAACCCATTTTCCATGAACCTTGCCTTGTATTTCTCGATGCTACCATCTACACTGTGATTGATCTTGTAGATCCAGCGTGATCCAACCACTACCCTATCTATTAGTCTAGGCACTACGTCCCACACATCATTCTATATTATTGAGGTATATTCATCAACCATCACATCTCGCTACACTTGATACTATGTAGCCTCCTGATAACTAGAAGGCTCACTTTCTACCAAATGACTAACTAAAGCCACATGGTCATTGAACTTGGATAGTTGTCTCCTTAGTCTCTTACTCCTAGAAGTTCCAACACAAACCTGGCTATCCCGTTATTGAACCTCATGGTTCTTGCTACCACTTGAAGAGGATGAGATATCAACCTCCATATCTTCTTGACTCATTTCCTATTGTACCACTTGCTCCATACTCTATTAACTATCACTATTTGAGCCTATTCTAGTACTAGTAATTTTAATTGAGCTTTTCTATCCTTGACTCAGTTGAGATACCCTTGGAGCTTCTGTCAGCTACTCACATTGATCTTTTACTGGAAAATATATGGACCTCCTAAATCCCTCATCCTCCAAGAACTTGACATCACACCTGACTATAATCCTCTTGGTCCCTGGAATAAATATTTAATATGCCTTTGAGGTTTCACTGTACCCATAAAAGTGCCCCCTCTTTGTAGTCTGATCTAAGTTGGTATCTGTATCACCTAGAATATGAGAATATTCCAAACTTCCAAATATATTGAAGTGACTAACATCTGGCTTCTTCCCTATGAAAGCTTCCACTAGTGTCATCTTCCCTAGTACCTTATGTGGAACCCTATTCTGCATGTACACTATTGTACTACATGCCTCTGCCCATAAGTAGTGGGGCATATCCTAGTCATGTAGCATAGCCCTTTTTACCTCTGATATAGACTAGTTCTTCCTCTCAGTAACTCCATTCTGTTATGTATTGTAACGAATAATACACTCTCTCTCGATTCCTTCCCTAGTATAGAAATCCTATAATTCATTTCCTTTGTACTCGCCTTGATTATCTAACAGAAGAAACTTTATCTTCCTTCCTGTCGAGATCTCTACAAGAGCCTGAAACTCTTGGAAGTGACTGAAAACCTCATCCTTGGTCTTCAAGAAGTATATCTAGGTCTTCTTGGAAAAATCACCAATAAAAGTAATATAGTACTCATATCCTCTGAGAGATTTCATCAGCATTCCGCGTCCACCTACATCTGAATGTACTAGATCAAGAACACCCTTAGATCTGGTGTCACTCTTTGGAAAAGATTCTTTCACAAAATTCCCTAGCAAACATCCCTTACATACAAGATAGTGCTCTGTGCTCACCTCAAGAACACCTTTCACCATCTCACGAAGAAATTTACGTGCTTCATGATGTATATGGCCCATCATCCTATACCATAGCTCTCCAAGATCTCTAGGATTACTACTGCTCATGAGTACCTTAGCAATGTCAAACTAAAACCTATAAAGGTGTCCGCTCCTAACTCCAATAGATATAGGTGATTTCCAATCCTTGTGCTTGATCAACACTTGTGTCCCTCTAAAAAGTAAATTATACCTGTAAGGTGGGAAATAATATGGAGATGAATAGGGTTTGGAACAATGGACATAAAAGAGACCCTAAACCAATATTAACCACCTACATGAGATTCTAATGATATGGAATGTAAATCTAGAAATACTTGCAAGGAATAATGAAATAAAGTACATACATCATAACATAGCTGATCTGAAAATACCTATTTTTTGATGTCTGTACTGTGTTTCCAGGGATTATGCACCTAGATCTCGGACAGGAACACAGAGGCAGAGAAAACCTAGAAACCTTTTCCTTTTCTAAGAAAGGTCAACCGTGACCCACATGGAAAGGTTGGCCTTGACCCCAAAATCTTGACCTTGACCTATACTACTCTGACAAAAATTTTGTTCATGGATCCTGGAAGTTTTCTAAAAAGGGTATCTAGATCTACTCTGTAACTCCCGAAACAGCGACTGTAAATATCTGAAAATGGTGTTTTGGGGTGGCTATATAGGGTTTTGCCTTAGTCAAACCCCTATTTTTGTGATGTCCACCTACACAAATAGCTGAATGCAATAGAATATGTGTGTGTGTTGCTGATAGGAAGAACTTTGAATGTGCAATGCCAAGATCTAATCCTCTAGATTGAAACTATTAGAATAACTGAGTGGTGGGGTGAATCAGTTATTCTCAGGCCCAAATACAAAATGTATAACTCCAAAACAAATTCAACTTAATTCTGCAGCTTGATAAAAAATAATACTTAAATTGTCTGTGCATTTACTGATTACCAGTTAATTAATTATAGTGATTACCGATCAAATCAAATATGCAATATGTAAAGTATGATACCCAAACAATCACAACATAAACACATAACACATGAGATTTAACGTGGAAACCCTATGAAGGGAAAAACCACCTGGGACCGGCAACCCAAAAATTGTTTACTCTTCTGAAGTGAGGTCAATGAAGACCCAACCTTGTTAAAGGTTACAAAACACACTGCAAGGTGTGACCTTGTTAGAGGATTTAACACTAACCATTATCGTCCAACCAGCATTCACTATGGGGTTGACAGGATAACAAATATACATTCTATGAATGACATTACAAGACTTTCAAGTCTACTCTATTAAGAGATTTCTCTGATTACAATGGTTAAACTGTAACAACAATTGATCTGAATACAATACAACTTGATTTGGAGATCTTCAAACCTATTCTTAAGCTCATAAAATCCTCTAATCAATATTCCTATTCAATTTCATCAACATTCAATAACTTACTGTCACTCGGTAAATACTCTTTGACGCTTGGTTAACTCTGCAGTCCGGTTCTCCTTAACCAATTTGATCAGGCATGCATGAAGCTTGTTCACGTGATATCTCTGTAGTTTTTCTTCCTCTGACATACGTTTCATTATGAAACCCTAGTCTCTTAAATAGACAAGTAGACCATTTCATTCTCATCCATCAGATTTTGCCGCTTAATCTCCTTTGTTGATTTTGCCGCTTAAACCTTCTTCAACTGTTGTGTCAGTAATACATTTCAATTTTGTCCTTTAGATCTTCCTTGAATTTTGTTAGCCGTTGATCTTAAAACAAACATTATCTCCAACCTTGATCTTATACACTTTATAGCTCATCAGCTTCTATCAACTAAACAAATCATTTTGTTCTTTTGCTCATACTCGGTTAATAAAGAAATGCATCGGTGAACACAAGCTCATTTTATATTGTGCTCGTTGGTATACACTACACTGCTCGGTGTACACTAGAATGCTTCATTAACCAAGACCACACTACTTTGTAACACTTTGCTTCTAACTTCATAACAGATTAATGCAACATAATCAAGTCAACATTATGAAGTCATAGACTCATTAGTAAGTCACCAAAAGTATTCCTTGTCCTCATCTGTCATCTCCATCTTCCTCTATGTAGATATCTTGGTTCTTCATCTTTTCTCTCCACTTTACAGATGTGTCGATGTTTTAAACTCCATGATAAGTACTGTCAAAACTAGTTGACATCAATGACAATATAAAACTAATTCAATTATCTTACATAACAATTCAGTGCTCAGTAAGTGATCATCAATCACTTGTTTTTCTTCAATCATGGTTCTCAATCAATCAATTAGTTCATCAATATCTCCCTTTGGCATTGATGGAAAATCAAATAATATGAAGTGTACCATACACATACCAAACATGTATTCTACAACTTTGTATGAAAATGTTGTAACTCAGTAATAAGCTCTCCCTTAGCTTAATATGTTTAATCACTACGTTACTTAATCAGCATTTCAAATGTAGACCTTCTTCTGCAGATATGATCTTTGCAGTTCTCTGATTGTCTCTTTCTGTTCTCAGTAACAGATCTTCAATGCTCTCCTTGACTTTCTGATTTCTCCTTTTGTGTGTCTCTCTTTTCAGTTATCTAATTATGTAGCTCTCTTTTCAGTGCTCTAATTCTATAGTCTGTATCTTCATATGTTCTGTGACTTCATATTGTTCATCTCTCCCTTTGACAACAATGCCAAAGAAAAATATAAACCATATAGCTCTGTAGTAGCCATGTAACTCTCTATTGTCCATTTATTTGTATCAAGTGTATCTCTGTATACTGATCATGCCACTTGTTTCTCAAATATTTCACAACTCTAGATAGAATCCAAAGTGTGAACTCTACTGCATCAACATGTATGATCTTTTGATAAGTTTAGGCTAATGCAACTTCCAGATCACCTTAGTGACCAGTAGACAAGGGACAAACCCCAATTCTAGTCCTCAAGTATTCAAATGTATCCTTCAGTAGAGGCTTGGTAAATATGTCAACAAGTTGCTCCTTAGTTGTAACATATTCTAACTTAACTTGCTTCTCCTGCACTTGTTCCCTTAAGTGGTGATACTTAATAGATATATGCTTTGTTTTTTAATGCATCACTGGATTCTTTGAAATTTTTATGGCACTAGTATTATCACAGTATATAATCACCTGCTCAGTGATTGTCTCATTCATTCCTTCCAATACTTGCTTCATGTATGCAATGTTTGAACAATTTGCAGCAGCAGCAATATACTCTGCTTCAGCTGTAGACTGGGAAATACAAGACTATTTCTTACTTGTCCATGTAACAAGTCTTTCACCAAAGAAAAATGCTCCCCTAGTGGTGCTCTTTCTATCATCCACATTTCCAGCCCAATCAGCATCGGTGTAAACTTTAAGTTCAAACTTGCCATTCTTAGGATACCATAATCCATAGTTCTCAGTTTTCTTCAGGTATCTTAAGATTCTCTTTGTAACAACCATGTGTGACTCCATAGGATTTGCAGAAAATCTTGCAACTATCCCCACAGAATGTGCTATATCAGGTCGACTATGAACTACATACATTAACTTACCAATCATACATCAGTACAGTGTCTGGTTTACCTCTATATTTTCATCTTCTTTTGTCAATTTGCAGCCTATGACCATCAGTGTTCCAACTGGTTTAGCATCTTTCATGCCAAATGTTCTCAGTATTTCCTTGATATATTTGGATTGTGTGATGAATATCCCATCATTCTATTGAATCACTTGTAAGCCTAGAAAGAACTTAATCTCTCTAAACATAGACATTTCAAATTCCTTTCTCATTTCATCAATAAATGATTTACATATGTGATCTTGTCCTCCAAAGATAATATCATCAACAAATATCTCAGTAATTAAAATAGTATCATCAGTATCACCTTTCATATATAAATTGTTATTCTCACTAGTTCTAACAAATCCAATACTTAACAAATAAGTATGTAACCTTTCATACCATGCTCTCAGTGCTTTTTTTAAACTATATAAATATTTATGTAATCTACATACCATATCTTTCTTGTTTGGATCCACAAATGCTTCTGGTTGTTATATGTAGACTTCTTCTTCAAGTATTGCATTCAGAAATGCAGACTTGATGTGCATTTGATAAACTTTAAACTTCTTATGTACTGCAGAAGCTAGTAACATTCGAACTCCTTCTAGTCTAGCAACGGGTGCAAAGGTTTCACCATAATCAATTCCTTCTTCCTAAGCATATCCCTTGCAAACTAGTCTAGCTTTATTCCTTGTGACCTCTCCATTCTCATTCAATTTGTTTCTGAAAATCCACTTAGTACCAATAACATTCTTATCCTTAGGCCTAGGTACTAAGGTCCATGTCTTATTTTTCTCTATCTGCTCAATTTCCTCAGTCATTGCATTTATCCATTCTTCATTCTCCAATGCAACTTTGACATTTTTTGGTTTAAATTCACAAACTAAGCATGTACCTTGTCTTGTTTTACTCCTTTTTTGCATGCCAGCTTGCTTGTCTCCAATGATTTGGTTCTCAGGATGATGTCTTTTGATAAATCTAGCCAATATCTGATCTCTTCTTTCTTGTGCATCCTGTTTAGGTTCATTTTCTTGCTCGGTATGTCCTTCCTGGTTGTCGATTTCTTCCTACTATTCATCAGCATTCTCTTCTTGGGGCTCAGTAGGTTGAGCTTGCATTGTCGGTAGGGGCTCTGAATGTTCAATGTAAGTGAATCTACCGTAAACTTCTAGTTCTTTTCTGCTTTCTTTTGCATTCTTTTCATCAAACTCATCAACCCTGACATTAGTACTTTTAATCATTTTATTAGTCACTTTGTTAAGACACTTGTATGCTTTACTTTTAGTGGAATATCCAAGAAATATCCCCTCATCACCTTTTGAGTCAAACTTTCTAGTTCTTTCATCTTTTAGAATAAAACATTTACTACCAAAAATTCTGAAATAACTTACAGTAGGTTTGTGACCAAATCACAACTCATAGGGTGTCTTATTTGTGTCCTTCTTCAGTTGTACTCAGTTCAGAACATAAACAGTTGTGCTAACTGCTTCTCTCTAGTGTGTCTGAGCAACATTCTTTTGTAACATCAGTGTCCTTGTGTAGTCAACAATTGACCTATTCCTCCTTTCAGCAATTCCATTTTGTTGAGGTGTCCTCGTTGTAGAGACATGTCTTTTAATACCATGCTCATTACAAAAATTAGTAAATTCATCATAAATAAATTCACCTCCTCTATCAGATTTTAAGCATTTCAACTCTTTACCAGTCTCTTTCTCAACTTTTGCTTTATACCATTTGAACATCTTAAATTCTTCTGATTTTTCTTTCAAGAACATGACTGTCATTAATCTAATGTAATCATCAACAAAAAGAATCAAATATCTATCTCCATAGTAACTTTGAGTTCTCATGGGACCACATAGGTCGGTATGCACTAACTCAAGTATTTTCTTTGTTAAATAATCTTTTCTTTTGAAACTAGATTTTGTCATCTTACCTTTCTGACATTCATGACACATAACATGATCAGGCTTTGATACGTTAGGCAAACCTCTAACCTTTTTCTTTTTACTGATCTTAATCATGTTATCAAAATTCACATGACATAACCTTTTATGCCACAACCATACATCTTCATCTTTCATCATTAAACAAGAAGATTGGTCATTATCAAGATAAAATAAATTACCTCTCGATTGTGTTCCACTTCCAACAAGTCTTCCTGCATCATCAAATATCTCCACTTTCTTGCTCTCAAAAGCAACTCGGTGGCCTGAATTGTTCAACTGTGTGACACTTAGCAAATTATAGTTTATTCCTTTTACCCAATAAGTATTTTTACATTTTATTCTATCATTTATCATCAGGGATTATTTTCCTCTAACCATACAAGGTGCATCATTACCCATTCTCACAGATCCTCCATTGTATTCTTCAAGATGATCAAATTTTTCTTCATCACCAGTCATGTGATGTGTACAGCCACTATCTATGATCCATGTATCATTTTTATTAACCTTAGAGATAAGTGCTATCTCTACATACCTTTCATCTTCCTCCGAACCATCCTTCATTGCAACAAATACTACCTCCACATCTTCATCAGTGTCGGTATCGATGACATTTTCCTCTGCAATGTAGCACACCTTCTTGCCTTTATCATTATTATCTCGGTTGTCTCTATTGTAGTGTCGGTAACTTATGTTTGCCTCTTCTCCCATAGCTTCCTTCACTAGATCGGTCCTTATTTCTATCATCATCTTTCCTGTGTGGACATCTAGCAGCAATATGACCAACCTCTTTACAGTTAAAACATTCTAAAGGTAATTTACCTCTATATCTAACTTTACCTTTAGGTAACCTTCTGGCCATAAAAGCTTCAAGTTCATCAAGCTCATCATCAGTATTGCTATCACTATCATCATTCTTATTTCTGCTACTAGACTTACCAATCTTCAGAGAAGACATAAAAGCAGAATCCACAAACAGTACAACAATATTATCAAAGTTGTTCAATTCAAAGGTTGTTAGCTTACTGATTAGATTATCAAGAGTAAGATTATTACCAGATGTAGACCTTGTTTCATGAATTGCAGATATTCTGATTGCATAAATCGGCAATAAGGTTCTGAGAACTTTGCTTACCACTTTTTCTTCATCAATAACACCAGCATATCCTCTAATAGCATAAACTACCTCTTTTAATCTGTTTGTGTACTGCATAATATTTTCACCTTCATTCATTTTCATGTCATTGAATCTTCCCCTTAAACTTTCAACTCTGGCTCTTTTGACATTCACATCACCACTATAAACTTGAGCAAGTTTATCCCACATCTGCTTACCAGTAGTACAATCCTTGATATCTTCAAATTTAGCATCTGTACAGGCAGCAACAATCTCCATCATAGTATCATTATGTTCATGAATGTCTCTTAGTTGATCAAAGGTCAAGGGACTAGTGGGCGGTGCAAGGTATCTATTCTCCATTATAAGGGCAAAATTTCCAATTCCAAATACATGCAGCTTCATTTGGCTTTGCCATAGTGTGAAGTTATCCTTGTTTAGCTTTGGCACTTCCCTCTTATACATTTTGTGATCTTTGTGTTGAAGTCCTTAAAACTCTATTCCAAGCAACCAATGCTCTGATACCAATTGTTAGAATAATTGAGAGGGGGGTGAATCAGTTACTCACAGTCCCAATTACAAAATGTATATCCAAAAATAATTTACTAAAACTTCTGCAGCTCGGTAACATAAGATAGTATTTTGTCTGTGCTTTTACTGATTACTAGTTAATAACATATAGTGATTACCAATCAAATCCAATATGCAACATGTAAAGTATGACAACAAATAATCATCATAGTCAACACATAATATAATAAATTTAATATGAAAACCCTGTTAAGGGAAAAACCACCTGGGGCCGACAACCCAAAAATTATTCACTCTTCTGAAGTGAGGTCAGTGAAGATCAAACCCTGTTAAAGGTTACAAACACACTGTGAGGTGTGACCTTGTTAGAGGATTTAACACTAACTGTTATCGTCCAACCAGCATTCACTATGGGGTTGAAAGGATAACAAATGTACACTCTATGAATGATATTACAAGACTTTCTAGTCCACTATGTTAAGAGATTTATCTGTTTACAATGGTTAAACTGTAATAGAAGGTGATCTAATTATAACACAACTTCAATTGAATATTATCAGATCTATATTATGCCCATTCAAATCCTTTGATCAATATATCAATTCTGTTTCAATCAATATTTAGTAACTTACTATCTCTCGGTTATAGCTTTCTAACGCTAGGTAATTTCTGCAATTTGGTTCTCCTTAACCAGTTTGATCAGGCATGCATGAAGCTTGTTCACATGATATCTCTATAGTCTCCTTCTTCTAGCATAAGTTTCATTGTGAAATCCTAGTCTCTTAAATAAACAAGTAAACCATTTTAATTCCATCCATCAGATTTTGCCGCTTAATCTCCTTCATTGATTTTTCTGTTTAAACCTTCCTCGGATGATGTGTCAGTAACACATTTTATTTCAATCCCTTAGATCTTCTTCAAATTATGCTAGCTGTAGATCTTCATAACAAACATTATCTCCAACTCTGATTTTATACACTTTACAGCTCATCAATCCTTATCGGCTAAACTGATCATTTAGTTCTTTTCTTCTGCTCGGTTAAAAAAGAAATGCGTCGGTGAACATAAGCTTGGTTTATACTATGCTTGGTATACACTACATTGTGTTAGTATATACTAAAATGCTTCTTTAACTGACCACACTGCTTTGTGTATTTTTCTCTATCCTTCATCATAGATGAATGTGACATAATCAAGTCAATAACATAAGGTCATAGACTCATCCATAGGTTACCCAATGTATTCCTTATCCTCATCTGTCATATCCATCTTCCTCAATGTAGATATATCTATTCTTCATCTCTTTTCTTCTTCTATCTACAAATGTTTAGGTATGGTAACTTACAAGATAAGTACTGTCAAAACTAGTTGACATCAATGACAACATATTACTGATTTAATCATCTTACATATCTAATCAACAACTCAGTGATCTTAAATCGCAAATCTTCAAGTCATGCAGTTTATTCAAATCAGTTGTATTTCATCAAATTTTATCATTTATTGGCAAGGATCCCCTTCCTCTAACCATACAAGGTGTATCATATCCCATTCTCACGAATCCTCCATTATATTCTTCAAGATGATCAATTTTTTCTTCATCACCAGTCATGTGATGTGTACAGCCACTATCTATGATCCATGTATCATTTTTATTAACCTTAGAGATAAGAGTTGTCTTTACATACCTTACATCTTCTTCTGAATCATCCTTAATTACAAAAAATACTACCTCCACATCCTCATCAGTGTAGGTATCGGTGAAATCTTCCTCTGTAATGTAGCACACCTTCTTGCCTTTGTCATTGTTATCTTGGTTATCCATATTGTAGTGTCGGTAACTTCTTTTTCTTCTTCTCTCATATCTTCTATCACCAGATTGATCTTTGTTTCTATCATCATCTTTCCTATTTAGACATCTAGCAGCAATATGACCAACTACTTTACAGTTAAAACATGCTAAAGGTAACTTACCCTTATATCTACCTTTACCTTTAGGTAACCTTCTGGCCATAAGAGCTTCAATTTCATCAAGCTCATCATCAGTATTGCTATCACTATCATCATTTTTACTTTTGCTACTAGACTTACCGATCTTCAAAGAAGACATAAAAGCAGACTCAACAGATGGTACAACACTATTATCAAAGTTATTCAATTCAAAGGTTGTCAGCTTGCCGATCAAATTATCAAGAGTAAGGTTGTTGCTAGATGTAGACCTAGTTTCATGTATTGCAGATATTCTTATTGCATAAAATGGCAATAAGGTCCTAAGAACTTTGTTTACCACTGTCTCTTCATCAATAACACCATCAAATCCTCTGATAGCATGAACTACTTCTTTTAATTTTTTTGTGTACTACACAATATTTTCTCCTTCCTTCATCTTCATATCACTGAATCTTCCCCTTAAGCTTTCAGCTCTGGCTCTTTTGACATTGGCATCACCACTATAAACTTGAGCAAGTTTATCCCACATATCCTTAGTAGTAGTATAGTTCTTGACGTCTTCAAATTCGGCATCAGACAGAGCAGCAACAATCTCCATCATAGTAATAGTTTGCTCATGTCTATCTCTCAGTTGATCAAGTGTCAAAGGTCCGGTAGGTGGTGCAATGTAGCCATTGTCTAATAAAGTGAGGGCAGAATTCCCAATTCCAGATATATGCAATTTTATTCGGCTTTGCCATATTGTGAAGTTATCCTTGTTCAGCTTCGGTACATCCCTCTTATACATTTTGTGATATTTATGCTGAAGTCCTTAAACCTCTGTTCCAAGCAACCAAGCAGATTCTATCTAGCAACCAATGCTCTGATACCAATTGTTAGAATAAATGAGAGGGGGGGTGAATCAGTTATCCTCAAGCCCAAATACAAAATGTATAACTCCAAAACAAATTCAGCTTAATTCTGCAGCTCAGTAAACAATAATACTTAAACTGTCTGTGCATTTACTGATTATGAGTTAATTGCTTATAGTCATTACTGATCAAATCAAATATCCAATATGTAAAGTATGATATCCAAACAATCACAACATAAACACATAACACATGAGATTTAACGTGAAAACCCTGTGAAGGGAAAAACTACCTGGGACTGGCAACCCAAAAAATGTTCACTCTTCTGAACTGAGGTTGGTGAAGACCCAACCCTGTTAAAGGTTACAAAACACACTGTAAGGTGTGACCTTGTTAGAGGATCTAACACTAACCATTATCGTCCAACCAGCATTCACTATGGGGTTGACAAGATAACAAATGTACATTCTATGAATGACATTACAAGACTTTTAAGTCTACTCTGTTAAGAGATTTCTCTGATTACAATGGTTAAACTATAACAACAATTGATCTGAATACAATACAACTTGATTTGTAGATATTCAGAACTATTTTTAAGCTCATAAAATCCTCTAATCACTATTCCTATTCAATTTCATCAACATTCAACAACTTACTATCCCTCGGTAAATACTTTCTGACGCTCAATTAAGTTTGCAGTTTGGTTCTCCTTAACCAATTTGATCAGGCATGCATGAAGCTTCTTCATGCGATATCTCTACAGTTTTTCTTCCTCTGTCATACATTTCATTGTGAAACCCTAGTCTCTTAAATAGACAAGTATACCGTTTCATTCTTTTCCATCAGATTTTTCCGCTTAATCACCTTTGTTGATTTTGCCGCTTAAACCTTCTTCAGCGGTTGTGTCAGTAATACATTTCAATTATGTCCTTTAGATCTTCCTTGAATTTTGCTAGCCGTTGATCTTAAAACAAACATTATCTACAACCTCAATCTTATACACTTTACATCTCATCAGCTTCTATCGGCTAAACAAATCATTTTGTTCTTTTGCTCATACTCGGTTAACAAAGAAATGCGTTGGTGAACACAAGCTCGGTTTATACTGTGCTCGTCGGTATACACTACACTACTCGGTGTACACTAGAATGCTTAATTAACCAACTACACTGCTTTGTAACACTTTGCTTCTAACTTCATAATAGATTAATGCAACATAATCAAGACAACATTTTGAAGTCATAGACTCATCAATAAGTCACCAAAAGTATCCCTTGTCTTCATCTATCATCTCCATCTTCCTCTATGTAGATATCTCGATTCTTCATCTTTTCTCTCCACTTTATAGATGTGTAGATGTTTGCAACTCCATGATAAGTATTGTCAAAACTAGTTGACATCAATGACAACATAAAATTGATTCAATTATCTTACATAAAAATTCAGTGCTCAGCAAGTGATCATCAATCACTTATTGTTCTTCAATCATAGTTCTCAATCAGTCATAGTTCATTAGAAACCCTAGCATGAATTGAAATGAGAGAGAAATGCATAGATCTTAATATGATAAAGAAAGAATACCAAGCTCCCAAGGCTAAACTACTCCTACCAAACTCACAATCCATAATTGCTACCCCATGATTGTATCTTTGAATGCTTGAATGTTGAAAATGGTGGATCAAGGAAGAAGGAATCTTTCTTGCTCCAAATGAATGTCCACAATAGCTTGTCCACAAAATGCTTTCTAGCAATAATATCTCGATCTTCTATATCATCCTCTTGCAATCTTGCATCATCATCTCCTCATCACTTGCTTGCCTCTTTGAAATCACTTGATTACTTGATTTCTCTTGATCTCGCTTAATGAAAATGAAGGAAAAAGAGAGTTCTTATATAAATATTTTTAGAGCAAGGCTCCTCGGGCAATGTAAGGGCCCCTAATTCAAATTTCACCTTGAATTATGGTCCAATCACAATAGCCAACTAAGGAGGGAAAAGGATTCAATGAATTTTGAATTAAAACCTTTTGGCATTCAAATCCGAAGGCCCACATTTAATTTCAAGACCATCTATGATCCAATTTTGAAAAGGGGGAACAAAACTCGACAAGGGTGAAGGTCGACCTCAACCCTGACCCAAAGTTTTAGGCCCCATAAACTTTGAAAATAGGGAAGTTTCTGGTCGGCTAACAACTTGGAATGATGGGAAAACATAACAGAATGCTGGGAAAGGGCCTGGAGGCCTATGAGAGATGAGATAAAGGATAGGAGGACTAGTATATAGGTCATACCTAGAAAATAGATCCACAAAGAAGGAAATCAAGGAGAATCCTCAGGATCCTAACCCTAATTTCACTTAGAAATGAAGAAACAAGTGCAAATACATCCTAAATACAAATCTATCATGAAAAATGCACTAAATGGGGGAGCTAAACCTGCCAAGATGGAAGTGCTTCCATTTTTAGATGATAAATTTAGCCCCCACTTTAGCTTAGATATGACAATACGTGAATATGCAGCCTAAATTAAGAAAACATCAGAGTAAATAAAAAGGATATAACCAAGTCCTTAGTGTAGAGATCCTACAAAAAAACCATTAGTACCTGTAGCACACAAGGTTAATGAAAATTCATAAATCTCCTAAGACTTACTAAAATTAAATTGAGAAGTGCATAGAGCCCCTTATACCCCCTTGTTTCAGCTTTCTACTTCTAAAGGGTGAAACAGGGTGATAAGGATAGCCTTATACACTAGATATGTAGTTTTTTAGAAAAGCCTTTTCCTAAACTAATTAGAAGGATTCATATCCTTCCTAAACTAATTCAAGGAGTTAGGTATTTGAATCACAATTCCAATGTCACTGACAGCACTAAAAATGAAGTTACTAAACTCAAGTTATGATGAAAAGAGTGAATGTCTATCTAAATGCATATGAAGGGAAATTCAAATTTAACCTAAATAAATCCTAACAAACCCTAAAAAAAGCCCTTATTTTGACCTATAAATAAGGAGAGAGAGCACATACCTACTCATTATTACCATTTGTAGATTGTAAAAGAGAAAGCAGAATGCCGAGCAAAGAAGAACTTCGAGCGACACATATGGAGGTCCTGAGACAGTGTCTGGCTTCTGAACAGCCGCTTCCCGAGGTAAGCCTATTGTTGTTGATTTTTGTAATCTCAAATTATTATTTTTATAGGTAAGGTCAACCCTGACCCTTAAAGGTCAATCATAACCCAATTATGTTGACCTTGACCTTTAAAGGTCGACATGAACTGGGAAGGTCTACACTTATTATGGAGTGAGGTCCACCTTGACCCAAAAAGGTTTACCCTGACCTAGGAAAGTCGACCTTGACAAAGGAAGTTTGACCTTGACCTAATTGAGGTCGACCTTGACCTAGTCAAGTTGGATTGATAGCTTTGCAATTCTATAATGCTGATATGATGTCTTCTTGTGCTTACAGGACCTAGTTCATCTCTAAGAGCACCCCTTTGGAGGGCCACTACTAGTTATCTGAGAGAGACTGTCTGAGCTAAGCAAGGATGAGATACAGTTACTTAGAGACATAGGACTATACTAGGTAATAGTCCTACCATAGATGAGACTCCACCAAGTCATATTATCAGCTGTGATTGAGAGGTGGGATGAGGACACATGTTCCTTTCATCTTCCCTTAGGCGAGATCACTATGACACTTGAGGATGTATATAGGATCCTTTGAATTCTATTCTGAGGTGAGCCTATTAGACCAAGAGCACAACAGGGTCCTAAGGATATCCACACGGATGCAGAGAATTGCTTAGGGTGGGTTCTACAGATATGAACCTAAGCAAATTAGATCACTCTATCAGGTATACTGGTAGGACCGACACCCTTGGTATGAAGGGTGATGCTATGTATACTTTCCTTGGTTATAGTACCCAACACAAAGGGTACAATATTTTCAACACCTTTTACCCATCTTGTATGTAGGATAGAGAGTGATAGGTCAATCTTTTCTTGGAGCTGCAGCATGCTAGCCCACTTAAACCATGATTTATGTCAGTTGGTGAGATATCAGCAAGAGAGTCTCATGGTATGCACACTTTTATAGATTTGGTTGTTTGAGCACTTCACATGAAGACAACCATAGGGTGTTCCAGTGATGGTAGATGCTAGCACAATGTGAGCCTATGCTTATCCACTGAGAGATGTCTGGTAGCACGAAGATATCCTCTATTGGAGGGTATGTCTAGACTGTATTCCAAGCATAGATGTGACATGGAGGCCATACTACCGCATGACAGAGTGGCTAGATATGAGACACCAAATGAGGCACTCACAATAGTGCAAGCTTCTATAGGGTCATCAGAGTCACATAGTGATTCCATACTACTATGACCGGGTGATGAGACAGTTCGATCTAATACAGGGGGTCCCTAGAGCATTACCTTGATATGTACATCCAATGAGGTATTATCAAAGACCTGATGCTATACGTAGGCCATCAATAGAAAACATTGTAGATATTGATGTAGATGAGACAGAGGATATAGAGGTAGCCCCAGATGTGGCCTATTCAGGCATCAGCAGAGACTATGTATCTGATACTAGAGTCTGAAGGGAACCCACCCCATCCTCCCTAATGACTATCCCATAGGTGATCGATCCCTTTTAGAGAGGGCACACCAAGATGGTGGCATGCCATAGGTGGAGGAGGAGGAGCCTAGAGATGAGGAGGAGGCCACCTCCATGGGAGATCTGATGGAGGAGGGGAGAGAAAAGGAGAGAGAAGAGGAGATTCCCTCAATAGATAGTATCGGTATGGATGTGCATGTTTTTCATGTATCACCACTGAGATCATAATGACCTCCAAGCTCCCAGAAAGAGACACCACCTCTGAGACCTAGACATAGTGAGCATGGAGAGAGTAGTCACTCCATGCCCCCACCATCCAAATCCTTCAGCGATGTCCAAGAGGGAGATAGAGGTATAAAATATGCATTTGATATAAATATTTAACTTAATTTGTGAAGGAAAAGTACTAAAAGATAAATATGTTTTCATTCTACAGCTAGTGTGGCAGAGTGGAGAAGTTTTGTATCTAAAGTTATAAAGGATACATGTCTATCCTACCGACTACCAACCAACAATTGAGAGTTTCCCATTAGTCACAGAGATCTTGGCAAGCATGTCGATATCTTTGTGTGTGTCCAGTGAGAGTTGAGGTTGTGTAGAGAGAGAGAAGAGAGGTTGATGGTTGACTTACAAAGAGCATAGTAGCACCTATATGAGAGGATCATATCAAGGAGATACTCACAATCTACTGGACAAAGATCTGCATCTTCTCATCATAGATCAGAGAGATCTGGGAGTCATCAACCATCAGAGCATAGAGATAGACAGAGTGATAGATAGGGCCTCGTGCCATAGATGTATCAAACTGGACAAAAGAATTTATAAATGAAAAAATTTCTTTGCTAATTAGTTATGTGATTGATTACTATATTTTCATCAATAACATAAAACTTAATAGGAAGAAAGAACGTGCATAAATGTATTCAAATGTGATTTTCTAAAATCACATAACCTATTTAAAATAAACATAACTAATTTAGAAGGAAATACACAAGAAAAGAAAGATTGATTAAGGATAATAATGTTTGAGATGCATAATATTGATAGGTTCCTTAAAAGGCACACCATCCATATCAGCAATTTTGTAAGCACCTAAATCAAAGTCCTCTATCACAACAAAAGTTCCAAGCCAATTAGGGCTAAACTTTCCTTTTTCACTAGGTAAAGCATTCACATTTCTTACATTCTCATATAATACTAAATCACCCACTAAAAATGATTGTTCAATTACCTTATGTTTATACTTCTTATGAAGTGATTTATGATAATCTTTTATATGTTCCAAAGCATTTATTTTTTGTTCATCTAACATTTCTAATTCTTGTAATTGTTGTTCTCGAAATGTATCCTTATCAATTATTCCATGAAATGAAACACATAAAGAAGGTATTTCTAATTCCAAAGGCATAATAGCATCAGTACCATAGACAAGATTATAAGGAGAAGTACCTATGGCAATATGAACACTAGTCCTATAAGCCCATAAAGCATAGGTAAGTTGGCTATGCCAATCTTTCACATTCTTATTAACTATTTTCCTCAGAATTTGGTCAATGACTTTAGTTGATGCTTCACCTTGACAATTAGATTGAGGATAGTAAGGAGTCAAGAATATATGTTGAATTCGATATTTCTCCAAGAATTTAGTGACTTCTTTATTCTTAAAAGAGGTACCATTATCTGAAACTATCGTCAAAGGAATACCAAATCTTTCTATAATATTGTTAAGGATGAAATCACAAATAACATCTACAGTAGTTGAACGAAGAGGGATAGCTTCCACCCACTTCAAAAAGTAATCTTTAGCTTTCAGGATGTATGTACTTTCATGAGAAGAAGATGGTGAGATTTTTCCAATAAGATCAAAACCCCAAATACTAAAAGGCCATGGAGCAACTTGATTACGAAGCTCACAAGCAGCAGCATGAATCAAATTACTATGATGTTGACATTGAGGACACTTTTTAACAAACATGAAAGAATCTTGTTCCACTTTTGGCCAATAATATCTCATTCTAAGAAGTTTATTAACTAAATATTTTCCACCAAAATATCCCCCACAAGAACCAGAATGAGCTTCTGCCAAAGCTACTGGAATTTCTTTTCTACCAAAACATCTTAATAGTAAACCCTCATAAGAGAGTTTGTAAAGTGTATCTCCTAAAATGATATAATGCACTGCAAGCTTTGTATACAATTACGCATGTTCCTTGTTGTTGATTCGGGAAAAGTACCATCTTTCAAAAAATAAAAGATATGAGAATACCATTCATCCAAATGCAAATTGAAACAATCAGAGGTGACCTTATTAGAAATTGCAGTGTTTTTAAGAGTATGTATAGTGAATTGAAATTTTTCAATGTTATTCTCAAGACAAACCAAAGAAGCTATGCTTTCCATGGCGTCTGCATGTTGATTATGTTTTCTAGGTAAAGTTTGAATCCTATAAGAAGAGAATTGTGAAAGAACATCAAGAGCCAAATCTCTATATTGTGTGATTTTATCATTCTTAGTCTGATAACCTCCTTAATTTGTTCAGAAATCAATTATGAATCTCCATAAATTTCCAACTTTTTAATGTCAAGGGATGAAGCTACTCGTAGGCCATCTATAAGAGCTTCATACTCCACAATATTGTTAGTACTGCAAGGAAAAGTTAATTTATATGATAGAGGAATCATTTTTTTTGTAGGAGGGATCAAGATAATGCCAGCACCAGAACCTGTTTTACATCTAGATCCGTTAAAATAAAATTCCCAAACATCATCCTATTTAATAGCTAGAATGTTTTCATCAGGGAATTCTATTGAAGTAACACATTTATTGCAACGAGGATGAGGAGCTTCAACCAAATAATCTGTTAAATCTTTTCCTTTAATTGACTATTAAGAAATGAAATTAAGATCAAATTTGGTAAGTAACGTCACTCGCTTTACCAGATGGCCAAAGAGATCAGTTTTTGAGAAAAGATGTTTCAAAGGATCAAACTTAACAATCATATTAACTTCAACATTTAAGAGATAATGCCTGATTTTTTGACAAGAAAAAACTATAGCTAAGCATTGTCTTTCCAAATCTGTATATCTTGTATTGTAATAAAGTAAAGTCTGACTAATGTAGTACACAGGTCTTTCCTTACCTTCACTATCATGTTGAGCCAACATCACACTAACCACCTTCAGAGTGGCTGAAGTATACAAATAAAAAGATTTATCAAATTGAGTGGGTTTCAAAATAGGAGAATTTTTGAGATACTCCTTAAATTACTCAAAGGATTGTTGACATTCATCATTCCAAGAGAAAGTGGTATCCTTTTTAAGAAAGGAAGTAAAAGGAACGGTTCTATCAGCTAAGTTGGAAATAAAGCGACGAATAGCTTTAATTTTTTCTTGTAAACTTCGTAACTAAGAAATAGTTTTAGAAGGAGGCATGTTAACAATAGGTTCAATCTTTTCAGTATCCACCTCTATGCCTCTCTTGGATATTATAAACCCTAATAATTTACCAGAATCAACTCCAAAAACACTTTTCTTAGGATTCAATCTCATATTGTAACTTCTAATCCTTTCAAATATATGTCATAAAGTATTAACATGGTCTTCTCTTTGTATAGATTTCACCAAGATATCATCCACATAATCTTCAAGGATCTTATGAATGTAATCATGAAAAATTAAAGTCATAGCTCGTTGATAAGTTGCTCCTGCATTTTTTAATCCAAAAGGCATCATGACCCAACAAAATATTCCCCAAGGTCTCATAAATGTGGTCTTAAATTGATCTTCAGGAGGAATAAAAATTTGATTATAGCCAGAAAAACCATCCATAAAAGATAATAAAGCATGACCCGTTGTTGAATCCACAATCATGTCAATATTAGGTAATGGGAAATCATCTTTTAACGATGCTTTATTTAAATCTCTAAAGTCAGTACACATCCTTATCTTATTTTCTCCTTTTGAAATGGGCACAATATTTGAAATCTAGTCTAAGTAATCAATAGAGAGGATGAATCCAGCATCCAATAATCTTTCAATTTCAGCCTTAACTACTAAAGCAATTCATGGATTCATCTTTCGAATTTTCTGCTTCATATGTTTAACATTTGGTTTGAGAACAATATTATGGGTAACAATCTTAGAATCTATACCCAGCATATCTGAATATGTCCAAGAAAAGATGTTTTTAAATTCAAGTAAAAGGGAAACCAACTGATCACTTTCATCCTGATTCAAACATTTCCCAATTTTTATCATCTTCTCATAGTCATTTTCATCCATTTGAAACTCAATGGTCTCAATTGTTAGCAAATTACTTTGAATCAAAGAATCCATTGGTAGAGAAGAAATATTTTGTTCATGATGTTCTCCAAAATAAGCTTATGTATTTAGACAATAAGCCTTCTGTCATTTATGATGAAACGTAGGTAAGTCTTCATAAAATCCTAAAAAATCCGCTAAGGATTCATCTTCAAGAAAAACATCCAAGATAGGCTTTTGATCCATGTCAAGGTGGAATGGGTTAACCAACTTCAAATGTCCACCACAGATATGATTAATATTGAGAGGAAAAGATGAAGGTTTCTTGCAAGGATTGAGCCACAATCCATATGTATAATCATAAATTTCATTGTCCAAAGGTACTTGTATACCTTGTTCATATTTACCACATGCTTTCCCATTAAATCTTGATTTCTTAAGAAAATGATAACCAGAACCATATCTATCGACCATATTAGATTGAGTCCAAGGAGCGACATATGTCACAATATCATAACAATCATGTTTTATTGTTTCAATTGTTTCTTTAATCAAGGTGGAAAAAAAGTTACTTTTTAATTCCTCAAAAATCGGGGAAGGAGTAAAAACTTATTTTTCAAACTCACTTTGTTGTTTCATGAATTCTAAATCAGAGACTTTAAATTTTCCAATAAAAGAAGGATTAAAGTCCAATGTTCCCCAATCATCCCCAGTCAGAGAAGAAGATGGAGCTTTCATTTGTTTAATCTTAGGTGGCCCTTCAGGCTCTTTACTTTATTGGAGAGGTTCTGAAACTTTAGCATATTTTGCATTTAAACAAGGATTTAGCGCATCATCTGCATGTAGCGTATACATCAAATTATTATAAATGAACCTAACCTTGCGATGAAGAGTAGAAGGAATTATATGCATACTATGTAACTAAGGTCTTCCTAAAAGAATATTATAAATCAGAGGTCCAAGCATAACATGAATAGGTGTATTAAGAATAATCAGACCAACTTTGACATGTAATGTAATAATGCCTAAAGTTTTCTTTGCAATATTGTCAAATCCATGAATAGGGACATTATCAGGTTAAATAGTTGTAAGATCAGCCTTAATTTCCTTAAGCATATCCATGCTACACACATTAAGCCCAGATCCATTGTCAATTAACATTCTATGAATGATACTCTGATTAATAGAAACAACAACCATAAGAGCATCATATTGATTCTGCACCTCAACAGAAGGTAAATCATTATCGGAAAACACAATAGGAGGTATAGAAGGCATAGTAAGCATACAGTCCAAAAAGGAATTAATGTTCTCTTGATTAGGAGGTGGAGCAGGAAGGGTGGATAAAGCCTTTTGCAATGCCTCATGATATGTCAGGGAAGTTTGAAGCAATTCCCATAAAGATATCTTAGCAGGAGTAGCACGTAATTGTTCTACTAAGTTATACTCATTAAAGGTAGATGGAAACCTAGGAACTTGAGGAAGTATAGGTTCGGAAGGAGGTCAAGAAAATAGAATAGTAGACTTAGGGTTATTCCGTGTGCGATAAGCATGTGAGACGAAGTCTATGTTATCAAATAAATCAAAAAGATCTCTAGGTTTACCCTTAATTGTTATTTGAGGACATCCTTTTACCATCAACAAAGGTTTAGGATATATCATTCTAGATTTATCAATGTTGCAAATAGTGGAACATGAAGGTAACCATGCACATACCCTATGGTAAAGTTCAATTGAAGAGGTTGTGGAGGAAGATGAAATAGGAATAGGATCAATGGAGATTGTATTCGAACAATTTTCATCCTCACTTCCATGTACCTCTTTAAGGGATATATCCTCTTTTGTGTTCAAAGCCTCATCAAATTATTCAAAACAAAAATCATACATGTTGTCAAAGACAAAGCAACATTACAAGTATGAAAAATGTAAGTATTTTTGTATTTTTAAAGAAATTTTGCAATTTTTTTGTATTTTTGAAATATAAATGCAAGAGCATAAAAGAAATCTACATTTATAGGCATGTAAGATCTAACACAAAATCCAAATCTAACACCAAAAACAAAGAGTTGTCGTAAAATGGGTTCACCAAAATGTAAGGTGGGAAATAATATGGAGATGAATAGGGTTTGGAACAATGGACATAAAAGAGACCCTAAACTAATATGAACCAACTACATGAGATTCTAATGATATGCAATGTAAATCTGGAAATACTTGCAAGGAATAATGAAATAAAGTACATATCTCATAACATAGCTGATTTGAAAACACCTGTTTTCTTATGTTTGTACTATGTTTTTGGGAATTCTGCAACTGGATTTGGGATAGGAACACAGAGATAGAGAAAACCCAAAAACCTTTTCCTTTTCGGAGAGAGTTCGACCTTGACCCATAGGGAAAGGTCGACCTTGACCCCAAAATGTCGACCTTGACCTACACTACTCTAATAGAAATTTTGTTTGTGGATCCCGAAAGTTTTCCAAAAAGGGTATCTAGCTCTGCTTAGCAACTCACGAAAGAACAACTATAGATGTATTAAAATGGTTTTTGGGGTGGCTATATAGGGTTTTTCCTTAGTCAAACCCCCATTTTTGTGATCTCCACCTCCACAAATAGCTGGATATAATAGAATGTGTGTATGTGGGGTATGTGCAGGATCATGGTATGCCAAACTAGGCCCTTAAGTGGCAATGAAAATTTAGAAAATCAGGTTTAGGGAAGTTGACATAAAAAAATGAACAAGTTATAAATATTATATCAAAAATATGTAAGAAGAGAATCTGTAGAAAATTGAATTTAGTTTCTAAGATACTAGGTATTTTTTGAAAAACAATTATTCTATATTTTGAAATTTTCAATGTAGTAGTACAAAAATTTCAAGAAAAAATAAGAAGTGTATTTCTGACCACCTTAAACACAATCAAATAATAATTTTTTTTTACAAGATTCTAGATATAAGTAGTAGACTCATTTACGGATGTGACACATATTTTTTTGTAATTTATTTCCAAGTAAATAATTAATTATGATTTTTCTTCTACAACTTTTCTAGAATATAAAAACTTTCATGTCTGACCATGTTAACTTAGTCTAAACTTTATCAAATTGAAAACATTTTTCAATTTTTCTTGTAGTAGCAAAATCATAGAATGTGACACATATTTTAGATTTTAAAAATGTTATACAGTTTGAAAGTTATAGCTATTTTTTAATAAGTCTATCAATCAGGACTAGAAAGATAACAAGTAGGTGTATGTCTGACCACATTAAACAAAATCAAATGATAATATTTTTTTATAAAATTCTAGATAAAAGTAGTAGACTCGTGTCTAGATGTGATGTATATTTTTTTGTATTTTTTTCCCAAATAAATAATTAATTATATTTTTTCTGCTACAAATTTTCCTAAATATAAAAAATCTCATGTCTGACCACCTTAACTTAGTCTAAACTTCATCAAATTGAAATAATTGTTCTTTATTATTGTATTAGGTGAAGCATAGAATGTGATATATATTTCAAATTTCAAAAATATTATATTGTTTAAAATTTATAGTTATTTTTCAAAGAGTCTATCAATCAAGACTTCTTTTTCACATCGCCACTTTTTGGCATACCATGATCCTGCACATACCCTGTGTTGCTTGTAGGAAGAGCTTTGAATGTGCAATGCCAAGATTTAATGCTCTAGATTGAAACCCTAGCATGAATTGAAATGAGAGAGATATGCATAGATTTGAATATGATAAAGAAAGCATACCAAGCCCCCAAGGCTAAATTACTCCTACCAAACTCACAATCCATAATTTCTACCCCATGATTGTATCTCTGAATGCTTGAATGTTGAAAATGATGGATCAAGGAAGAACGAAGCTTTCTTGCTCCAAATGAATGTCCACAATAGCTTGTCCACAAAATGCTTTCCTGCAATAATATCTTGATCTTCTATATCATCCTCTTCTCATCTTGCATCATCATCTCCTCATCACTTGCTTGCCTCTTTGAAATCACTTGATTACTTGATTTCTCTTGATCTCGCTTAATGGAAATGAAGGCAAAAAAGAATGCTTATATAGAGATTTTAGGGAAAGGCTCCTCAAGCAATGTAAGGGCCTCTAATTCAAATTTCACCTTGAATTATGGTCCAATCACAATATCCAACTAAGGAGGGAAAATAATTAAATGAATTTTGAATTACAACCTTTCCGCATTTAGATCTGGAGGCCCGTATTTAATTTTGGGATCCTCTATGATCCAATTTTGAAAAGGGGGACCAAAACCCGATAAGGGTCAGGGTCAACCTCAACCCTGACTCAAAGATTCAGGCCTAGTCAACTTTGAAAATAGGGAAGTTTTTGGTCAACCAGCAACTTGGAATGATGGGAAAATATCACAGAATGTTGGGAAAGGGCCCGAAGGCCTTGGAGAGATGAGATAAAGGCTAGGAGGGCTAGTATATATGTCCTACCTAGAAAATAGAGCCACGAAGAAGGAAATCAAGGAGAATCCTCAGGATCCTGACCCTAATTTCAATTAGAAATGAAGAAATAAGTGCAAATGCATCCTAAATGAAAATCTATCATGAAAAATGAACTAAATGAGGGTGCTAAACCTACCAAGATGGAAGTGCTTCCATTTTAAGATGATACAATACCCTTTATCCTAAAGAACATATATAGAAATCAAATTCATACCTAATCCTGGCACATGAAACACATCATGAAGGGGAATAATCTTCCCCTTCTCCCTCTGAAACTGTACAGTCCCATTCCTAGCTGATTTGAGTTTGGACAAGTTTCCCATAAAAATCAGGATGCTTGTGTTCTCCTCCTTATAACTATATAAGTATTCCATAACTCATGTCATATGAAATGATACCCCACTATCTACATACCAAACACTTTGTGAGGTTGAGCTAACCATACAAGCTATGAGTGTGAACTCATCCTCCAATCTACTAGAGAGCTCATCTACACGTGTTGAAGTTGTCACCTACTTCTTGCCCTTATTTTAATTCTTCTTCCTTTGTAGACAATCACTGACATAGTGGCCAAACTCGTGACAACCAAATAACTTGACCTTAGATAGGTCCTTCTTCCTCTTCTCACTTTGTGAATTTGAACCTTTGCTAGACCCCTTCTTCACTTTCCCCTTTCCTGCTAGAGCAATGTTTTCCTGTTCCACCTCACTTTTTTGACTCTTGTTGTTGGCTCCATTGACAAGACTATCTAAACTCCTCTTGAGTGAAATCACTCCATAGTCAATCCCAACTCAATAAGGTGTCTCATCTACTGACAACTTAAACAAATTCATCCCATTGCTTATTAAACACATTTAGGGCTATTCTGTGTAGCTCATCATCACTTGGACTATCTCCAACAACTCCTAACTCATCCTTCACAAGTCTAAGCCTGGTGAGGTAAATTGTGACACCTTCTCCCTTGTTCATCTAGGTATTCTTAAATTTTTCTCTGAGAATCAACTTCTAATTGGTGGTAGCATTCTGGTACAGATTTAGAATGGAATCCCACATCTTCTTTGTTGTATCTAACTTCATAATATGTGGAACAATATGGTCCTTGACACCATCAAGGATTATCCTCCTTGCCTTGGCATCATCCTTCTTGTATGTTGCAAGTTGTGTTGCATCTATGGGTATAGTTACAATACTAGTAACATACTCCTTGATACCACTATCTTCCAGCAATAAAGAAATTTTGGCTTTGTAGACACCAAAATTTGAGGCACCATCCAATCTATCATGATCTCTCAAACCATCTGAGGCCATCTCAAAGAAATAAAAGAAATAATAACTTTAAATAGGTCAAACTAGGTTTTATAAACACTCGATTTATTTCCTTTGCCTAGGGTAAACCTTTTCTACCATTAACTCAGCTCTGATACCATGTGAAAATTCTATTGCAGACACTGATTATTAATCTCCTATCTTATAAAGATTATTTAACTATCAAAAATTAATTCACAGTTAATATTGAAAAATAACACAACTGCAACTTCACCAATAAAAAATACAAAAAGAAATATGCAACACACTGAACACAATATTTTTAGAAAATAGTCCCTAGAACAACCCTGAGGGGAAAACCATTATTGCAGATGAGAAATATATTAAACTTTAGAAAATTAAGAGATACAAAATTCCTTGCCTCTCACTGGAAAAACTCCGACAATCTCCCAATTCCTTGTGTTGATATTACTCCACTGCTATCCCCAACGCTATCACTGTGCCCTTGCTAAAATTGCAAGAATGTTTTCTATCACTGCAAAATTCATTTTGTAACACTACAAATGCTCTCAAAGATGTGGTTTCCAAATGCCCCTAGACCTCCTTTTATACTACCCTTGTTGGTAAACTAACGACCGAGATTGATTCTCAATCAACAGTTGAGATTAACACAACCCAACAACCAATAACAAAATTGGTTTCTGGTTTCTTCCAAAAGTGGTCAATTAATTAAAACATAATTGTCCCTTCTCTAACTTATTTGTTAGTAAAATAATTATTTAATAATTAATAACATATGGACAAACAGTTGTCCAAGCTACCCCAAAACTAACAATTCCTTTGTCTATCCTGGTGTCATGATTACAATATAAGAGGAAACATGAGAAACGGCCAATACGAAAAATGAAAATGTGCAATTGGTGGAGTCCATCTTGTGGCATTAGAAGGACCTTCCCCTACATTAAAATTGAGAAAAAATCAGAACACAGACACTATAATAAAATATTTCTCCAAAATTGAGCACTAAAAAGCCAGGCTCAATCATGTATTTTTATAAGTAATTCTACATTAAATGCACACAAGACTCTAGATTATAGTTTGTTTCATTATTAATGAACATAGTTGGCATGGGTTGATGTAGGTGGCTACAAATGGCTATAGGTGGTTGCATGTGTTTCATATTTCGGTCTATGTTGACCATGTTAGTTGGTTGTAGTAATTAATTTACCTCAACATCCCTCTAAATTAATTACACTAACTATCTAAATATCCCTCCATAATCTAGAAATGATGGGTCTTGTCCTAAAGCCTTGTTAGGTACCCATTTACAGGGTAAATGCACAATTTTTTATCGCCTTTTAGGCTAGCTTGATAGACATGGCCCAGTTGGACTCGGTCAAGCTGTACATGACCAATTCCAATATGACCAAGTACACATAGGTGCCACGCAACACCAAATGGTGCCTACATGGCCTCATTGATTAGGCCGAGTGCTACTCAGTCGAGTAGGACTATGCCGAGTCCAAATGCTATTTTAAATAGCGAAAAAGAACCCCAAGACCCTCATTTTCACATTGAGGGGCTATGGGTACTTAGCCCAGTAGGACTCAGCCGAGTCCTACTCAATCGAGTCTGCCTAGGTAGCATACCATGTTGGCAGCCAAAGCTCTAAAAACACAAAAAATACCAGAAGTTTGCAACTTTGCTATTCCATTCTCTACTCAAAATAGAAAATGTCAAAAAACTAAAAGTACCCTTTTCTAGATCTCGGAACTACAATTCTGGATATATAAATTTTATATTGTTTTAACTACAAAATGTTAAACAAATTTTCTAAAAACTACATATAGGTATATTAAACTTTGAGAAGATGTTGATTCGAAAAATATAGAAAAATGCAATTCATAAAAAAATTTAAATCAAATACAACACTAGAGAAGAGAGTCCTCTTTAATAATATGTAATTTATTTGGTTTTTAGTATAGTTTTGATAGGGAAAAGTGGTGGGAGACAAAAACTATTGATTTTAGTTAAGTTCAACTTTGAATACTTATAACGGCCAAACTATAGATCGAAAACACTTCTTTCTTTTTCCAACACTAGATATGCATGTCATCTAAAACATATATTCTAAAATTGGAGGAAAAAATAATGTTTTACTTATAATGATTTAATGGGAAGTAATCTCCCTGATTTGCAGTATTTTTTAGGATATAAAAAATAGAACTAAAAATTTAAAAAAATTATTAATTTTTGTTCAAATTAATTTTTAAAAATTATAGGCATAAAATTCATCCTATTTCACACATTTCATTAGTTTACATCATCTCCAAATTATCAACAGAAATGTGCCTTTTACGCCATTGAATTTTTTCAATTTTGGTGTTGTTAGTCATTTCCTTCGTAAAAGGGTGACATTTTATTGTGCTTTTACCCTACAATCATTATTCATTATTCTCTAAATACAATGATTGGAAATCACTAGAATCCCTCCTAAATGACAACCATGAGACAATTAGGTGACTGCTCTTAAGCCTATAAGATTGCAAAGAAATACAAACTTAGTTTCACATAATGTCTTGGTGAATATATCAACAATTTGGTCCTCTACCTTGCAATATTGAATATGAATCACTTGTTGCTAGATAATATGTCTGATAAATGATGATAGACATCAATATGTTTTGTACAAGCATGAAACATTGGATTCTTGGACAATGAGTTGATAATTTGATTGTCACAATGTAGTATAGAAGGCCATGCTTGATGTTGATTGAGTACTAATAGAATAGTCTGTTGCCAAGTTATTTCTTTAACTACTTCATTTTTTGCGGTATATTCAGTCTCTATAGTAGATAGATAAATAGTAGATTTCTCTTTAGTACACCATGAAATGGGACCTAAACCAAGATAGAAAACATAACTTGTAGTTGATTTGCGGTCATCTGCACATCCTACCTAATCTGAATCTGAATAGTCAATAAGTTGTTGATCTCCATGAGATGAATAATAGACCCCCATTGTTTAAGTCCCCTGAACATATCTTAATAATCTTTTGGCTACTATCCACTGTGGGACCTTAGGGGAACTCAAAATTCTAGAAACCACACTAACTCCAAAAGAAATATCTGATCAAGTGTGAGTCAACTACACAAGACTTTCAACCAATAACCTATATAAGGTAGTATCAATTGCGTCACCTTACGCATCATTTCTTAACTTTGGTCCTAGAGCAACTGGAGTAGACACACTCTTACAATCTTTCATTCTTAACTTTTTAAATAAGTCTAGAGCATACTTGGTTTGAGAGAGATAAAAACCATCATCCTTCTGCCATACTTCTATCCCAAGAAAGTAATGTAGAAAACCAAAATCTGTCAACTAAAAAGTATCTTGTCATTTTATTTTTTTGTTATTGATTTGATTCATGTTATTCCTTGCAATGATAAGATCATCAACATAAAACACAATAATTATGATGCCACCATCGTCAAATTCCTTCACATAAAAATTTAGATAATGTGGACTATTATGGAATCCTTGAGTTTGGAAATATTCATCAATTTTAGCATACCAAACCCTTGGAGCTTGTTTCAAACCATATTGAGACTTTCTTAATTTGAAAACTAAGTGTTCTTGTCCCAGAATATCAAATCCTTGGGGCTGAGTCATATAGATCTCTTCATCAATATCACCATTCAAAAATACATTGTTAACAACCATTTGGTGAAGAGGCCACTTGAAATGAGTTGTCAACGCTATAATTATCCTGATAGTTCTAATCTTTGCTACAGGGACCAAAGTTTTTGTGTAATCAATTCCTTCATTTTGTGAATACGCTTTGGTCACTAGTATTTTATTTTATTTTTAATGCTTCCATCTAACTTGAACTTAGTCTTATACACCCACTTATTATTGATGACATTCTTACCCTTTGGTAACTCCACTAATTTCCAAGTTTTACTCTTTATCAAAGAATCATACTCATTTTGCATAGCTTGTTCCCATTCATGTTTTCCTTTAGCCTCATCCTATGTTTGAGGATCATTGGTCCTCATTATGGTGGTCATTAAAGAATAATTAATTTCTTGAGTCCTTTGATAAATATCTTGAATATTGTTGGTCTTTGGAGGAGGACTAAATTCCTCAACTATATTAGAAGTACTAGGACATGATTGTGATTCATCAATTACATGTCATTTGAATAAAAAACCAATGGATTCCATAAATATACAAAGGTATTACCAACTTAGCATACAATAAATCAGTAATGATAACTCAAAAACACATCTAGACATATGACTAAATATTGCATTCTTTATTGTCTCTTTAAAAATATACAAGTTCAAAGACTCCTGTGTAGTCAAGCCAAAAGGTCTCTCTAAAAATTTCTTAATAGCTTCCTCTATGCAAAAAGTATCCTTTATATTACACAGCTTTGTATTTATAGACTCACCTTGATGACTAACTACTTTCAAGTTAGTAACCAACTAAGTTAGAGCATGGAAGTTATTCATGCTTTTACAACTAACTCTAACTTTTACAAAATTAAAATCACAATCCTAACTTTAACAAAAGGAAAGTTAAAATCTTAACTAAAACCCAAAATTGGCCAAAGTTGTAATATTTATAAAATATTTACACAAATATCAAAATTCCAAATTTATCCAACTTGCACTTGAAGAGGTAAACCATGAGGTGATAGGCAACTTTCAAGTTCTAACTTATGACATCAGGAAATGAGAGGTAGTTTTAACAAATATAAACATGGTGCACATGGGGATAGCGCTTAGAAAGTAAAGAGAATAATCTCATGTCTCTATGAAGCTTCTTAAGTGTAATTTCTACTTAATTTTAAGCAATTGGAGTGTTCCTATGCAAACTTTTAATTACTAGAAAAGGACTTTAGTGGAGTGGCCACTACTTTAAAAAAAATAAGCTTTAAAAAAAGGCAACTTCTTAGGCAAGGGTCCATTAGGGGGACTTAAACTCTATTTTGAGGAAAAATGTGGTTCCCTCAATAAAAAAAATTTGTTATAGGATTAATTGGAGTTTTCTCCTTCAAAACAAGAGCTCCTACTTTTTAGTGGTACCTATTTAAGTGAGTGAAAAGGGGGTGGAGCTACTAATTGCCCCACCAGAACCCCAATCTTATTAAGAAAAATCAGAAAAATGGCACATGTATTCACAAATTGATTTCGCTTCTTTTTATTTGCTTCCAATTTTTTCTCTAAAAATTATATACAAGATTCACATTAATAATTCTATTTAAACATGCTATTTATGATTACAAGTAAAAAACAAATAGCAAAATTTGATATCATGAAACACCAACTCCACACATTACTACTAAAAATTTAAAACAGCAACTGTTAAACCAAAATGAGCTAAACAGCCAAAATAAGATAAACAACCCTGGTCTATAAGAGTATGCTCCGAAGTAAGAAAACAAGTGGAGCAGCCTACAATGTTTACAAGGTACATTCCAATGCATTACCATAATGAACAGAGAGCCTTAATACTTCCTGCGAGAGTAGGAGAATATCCAGAGCATACGCTACAAGGTCAAACCCAGAAAGAATGGTCACCAGCCAGATCAACGACGCAGGAGTACAAAACCCCTAGTCCTCTAGATGCAAAATTAACTCCTTATATCATATTTTCCACCGGTCCACCCAATCCAAGATGTATGAGCATGAATGACACCATCGTGAATAGAATAACACAGTTGTGTGGCACACACAAGAATTCAATACCTCACTTTACACAATATGCTGAACCCAAATTTCGCAGCCATGAATTTCAAAATTCAAAGAAAATGAAAATATATAAGAAGCTAAAGATCAATTTAGATACCCGGATAGTCCATAGTTAGCAACCATCAGAGAATCTGTCTGTGGGAATGTGGGTATCCAAATCTCTTCCATAGGAAGGCATGCCATCTCTAGTAAAAGTACCCAAATAGTTATTGTTTCCAAAAAATCTACAGAAGGTGTTGTGTCACAACCACGTTTTTTCTTTTCCTTTATTTGCAGCTATTATTCTGGCCTAAAGGGGGACAGAACTCCTAGTTTTATGTATTTTTAAAGTGGAGGTAGCACGAGTTTTTTGTTATCCTTTCTTTAATGCGAAACCATTCCTTCCCTTTAATGCTGCATGTGTAGAACAACCACAACCGGTTTTCACTCCACGAAGTTTATTGAGAAGATTTGAGAAAGTATTTCTGGGACGCTATCTCTTTCCAGCCTGCAATGCATAACATGCTCCTTTCTGATGGAAAAAGCCAGTGTGCACAGCAATGTCTCATGTCCTTAGCTGTTGGTTAAAAAAAGAGCTCATTCATAATCAAAAGGAGCTACACTGGTGCTGTTTCAGTTTTAGAGTCTGCCATTCTCTGCTTCTAACTGCGTACAATTGACAACACAAAGTTTTCCCTGCAGTGCATGGGATTTGATCCAGCTAGCTGCATAGGTTCATAAGAGAGAAAATAGAGTCCAGCTGGAGAGGATTAATGACATTTTGGTTACCGCAGGCAACGTATCTGCCTCATATTTCTGAAGGTGAGTATCGATATATGACCACATCTCTCTATCTTAATCTTGCATACAATGTTGTCTTATAGTAGAGGGATGGGTTAGAATAGCGATATATATATATCCCTCGTTTTAAATTGTTGAATTCTTTCTTGGTCAGTTAACAGTATTCCCTGAGACAACATATCTTTCAAGAAATCTGTTAAGAGTTCACATGCCATATTGCTTGTTTCTCCAAGCATAAACAACTATAACATGCGACAAAAGTACACCTTCGTAAAGCTTTGATGGATGTCCATACCCTGTTCCAAGGATGCCATTTTTATCGCCACAGGGAAAATGCTGGAAATGTTGTTGAATCTGTATTTAATCTTTGCCCTATTTTCTGCATGCAAAATGTCAAGATTTGTATGAACGCATGCACACGTCTATTAGCTCGTGAGCTTTCTGATAAGGCTTACATAAATTGCATTCATCCTGGATACGTTAGAACTGGAATGACATATGGTACAGGAGACCTTTCAACAAGTGGAGGAGCTGAAAATGTAGTCAAATTAGCTCTGTTTTGTAATATAGATGTACCCTTTTTGGTGTGAAATTGTGCCTTCTTTTATATAACAAAATACTTACAATCACTTGATAAAAATTAAAATACTCTTAGCACTGTTTGAATGTGTTGCTCTGGTGTTTATGAGGTGTGCATGTTAGGAGACTCCTTAAACAAAGCTTCAGCTTCTATTTTTTTCATGCAATCCAGCAGAGATATTCTTAGTTTGTGTTCAGTTGTATTGTCTGTCAAGCCATTTCAAACAGTTGGGTGTCATTTATCAATGCACTTCCATAGCTTTGAAGGTTTCTGAAGCATTTTTGAGGAAGGACATTACCGTATAGTGCTATTCGCATCTAGTATTCGACATAGTGGTATTTCTCGACTCTGAGGTTTTCCTTTCTTTTGATGCTGGTATTCGACATGGTGGTATTTCTCGACTCTGAGGTTTTCCTTTCTTTTTATGAGATAGAAGATTGTAATTGAGGCTAATATTAATCTTTTACTACATGTTTCGACAGTTGGTCAAAAATCTATTGAGTTTGTTATCTTGACATGATAGTTTATTTTTACTTGTATTTGATGGGACTTTTCTTATTGTGATTTCTTTAGGACACTCGACATATGGTCGACGTTTCACTCGACTTTGAACAAAGGTATGACTTATCTTTTCGACAGTTATGGTCGTAATTATATTTCTATTATTCCTATAATGTAGGGAACTGAATGACATTAGTCGACTTGTGTAATCGACCATTGACTTGTTGACTGACTTCCTAAAATTGTGGATTCTTTTGTTGTGGCTTTTAGTGTTGAGATTTCAGTCTTTACATATGGTATCAAAGCTCTGGGTTCCATACTAGGGCCTTGAGTTCAGTATGCTTAGTTGCAACCCATAGTCGCAACCCATAGTCGCATAAATTGAGAGTCAATTAATGCTTGGTCTAAGAACATAACTGTGGTTCCCTAGATTGACTAGAGTGTCTTTCAATTTCAGTTATCTTGATAGAAAGGATAGGATGTTCCTTGTGTTATGGGAAATGGACACTTGAGGGATAATATTTTGTTGTGTAAAATTTCTTGAATATCCCCAGTTGTTCTTGAAACTATGAAAGTTTGAAACAATTATGTGTTCTTGGAAACTGTTTACCTATGAGTGGTGTGATTGCTTCCTATTGCAAAATGTTAGAATATATGAAAAATTATGAGGTACATTGTGTGTGGGATACACTTATAAATTTAATGCTTTTTTTTTTTTTCTCTACAATAGTGAAGGAAAGAAAGAAGATACAAATTTTATGAGATATTGCGTAGACAAATAATGATCTGTTTTGCACTAAAGGTATGAGTGCTTACCAGAATTTAAGACTTGGCTTGTGATAACTATTGGAAATATGTAATTCTAGTAAGGTATATTTGCAAGTGTTATGAAAGGATTTTTAATACTAGAAGCTTATGAAATTCTTGGGAAGAAGAATTCAACATGTTTTTAATTGAAACATAAATTCGTAGGAGAACTTGAAAATATATTATTATGTCTTACCTTGCCTGGGATGATATTTCAAAAGAAAAGAGAGAATTAACAATCCATGTGGGTTGGCTTTAGTGGAAAGAGCAATCACGTTTAAGGTAATTGAATGTGCTATTACATGATGATGTAAACTTTGAGATTTATGTTCTAGAAGTATGGTCATATTCTTAAGCATACCTTGGATGCAAGGAGACATGTAGCTTTTACTCCCTTCTTGTGGCTAGTATTAGTCACTCTATAAATATGAATTTGGTTTTCAATTGATGTTTTATTTTGAAATCTAATGAATTTTGGAAGTCGTGAAGGACTAGTTTAAAAATTTTAAGTTTCTCTTGTGACCGATGAGGGTCTGAATTGGAATTTGCAACTTGAAATATTATAATCTTAGGGTGGCTAGAATATGTGTTTTATGTTGCTAGTCCTATGATGCGAAGTGATGTCATCTGTCATGTTCAATGTACAACATTGACAAATTGAAAAGGAGTAGATTGCAAAGAACACACCATCCCTAATCTTGCATTCATATCTTACTTGAAATATGTTTCAACTATTAAGAAATGGTCAAATTGAATTGACATCCAAAAGGTTGTGTATATTAGAAATACATTTGATGAAACAAATAATATTGGTTGATATTACTTGATGTGAGTTTTGATGCTATGAGGAGCATTGCATGGATACTCAAGAAATGATGGAATCCATAGGAAATACATCTTTTTGACATTAATATGATATTACTAGCACATGGGTGATTATAATTGAGACCTTGCATGAAATTACTATGAGGTGAATGAAATGTATGTATTAGTTGATACATTTGATGAGTGACGAGTAGGTCGCCATATTTTTATGAAAGGGGATCGAATTATTTGGTTATGAAGCACTATTGGTGTTTTTGACAGAATGGTCAACACCTCCTACTTGTATGTGTATCTTTTTATTTGACTAGATGGTTCAAATTATGTGATTGCCTATGATGAATGATGTTTTTCATGATGAAGGGCATAATTCTTTTGATTAGTTGATTGCTATATGATTTACATACTCTATTTAATGTAATTACAAGAAGGAAATTATATGAAATGTATGAATTGCATCTTCTTTTCACTTTATGTGTATGAGAATTGGAAAGCTTACCTTCAAGTGAGGGGTGTCGAATGTGGAAAAATAGGGAAGGGTAGAAAAGGATGTTCCTCTACCTACCAGTATTCATTCCTGGTGACAAAAAGATGCTTTGGCCAAAGCTTGTTCGCATATGTTTTCATAAATATGCTGCCCATGTTCCATCTCCCTACCACATCCATGATTAGTTCTACTTAGACATATGTGGAAAGTAGATAGTTTCATGGTTGCACCAAATACCCCCTGCCTTTTATTTTTGGGCATTGCAAGGTTGGGAATTCTATGACTAGGTAGAATCCCAAGGAAGTGTAAGGCTTTGTGGATAGAACGGACAAGTGTCCGAGCCACATTCCTGTCTCAAGATTTGCAGATGGACGACTGACTGTCCAATGGCATAGGAGACATGGACTTATAGAAGGACAAATGTCCCATTTACTATTAAGTGTCTTATTTCATGATTAACCTTCGTGGTTATGTTTTTGGATGCATTTTTACAGATGTATAACATACATTGATGTGTTGGTTTATGTGTTGATTTTATATGGTGATGAACTATCATGATTTATTTGGATGCTTATGTAAGATGAAGCACACTTGCATTACATTGATGAAAATGTGAGTATTTATACATTTTAAGATGTGAGAATTGTAGGATTTATATTATTCTACAGATGTTAAAATTTCATTTTAAATATTATTGTGACAAGATGGGCATGAGAGCCTAGGTCACATAAATGGAAAGATGGATTCACTAATCATTTCAGGTGATTTGTGAAATGGACGAATGAGTATCACACCTAGTAAGTACCACATGTTAGATGGTACGTATGAATGATTTATTTACTTATGATCAAGTTTAGTTTTAGAACTTAATTGTTGAACATTTGTAATATTCCAATTATTATCTATATTCTAGAATATCTACCATTGGAAATTATCTTCTATAATTGATTGAACTGAAAATATGATAAGAGTCTACATATAAGTATGACAGGAATTTGATACGAAGTACTCAATCCATTGATTATGTCGGCATGATGCCAAGGTATGCTAAGCAACACAGGTACATGTGTGCTCTTTTGTAAATTGAATGTATTCTATAGATTTATGACTAAAAGCATTAGGATGAAGGAATGCTATATCTTGATTATGTTGGAAACATGTACTGATACTTTGATGTTGTTCCTATGTATGCACAGACGGAACGACACATTATGATAGAGGGGGAATATTGTTGGAGAGAGGTAACTCTAACCTTGTAAAACTATAAGGTAGTAATGGAATTCACACACTCACATTTAAAATGATCTTGAAATGATCTTGAAACGCATTGTGATTGTTTCTTTAAGTCTGTTTACTTCAAATGGATTGTTCTATAAGAGTACATGTTGATTTTTCTAGAATACTTTTCAATGAGATTTTTTACTCCCTTAAACAATTAAATTTAAATCTTGTTGATTCTATGCAAAAATAGAAACTGGTTACATGCATTGTATGGAATATTTTGAAAATGGAAGATTATTAATCATGTCAAGTTTCATTTCATGCATCGGGACAATGCATTCTCTTAGAGGGGAAGGATGTCACAACCACATTTTTTCTTTTCCTTTATTTGCGGCTATTATTCTGGCCTAAAGGGGGACAAAACTCCTAGTTTTATGTATTTTTAAAGTGGAGGTAGCACAACTTTCTTGTTATCCTTTCTTTAATGCAAAACCATTCCTTCCCTTTAATGTTGCATGTGTAGAACAACCACAACCGGTTTTCACTCCATGAAGTTTATTGAGAAGATTTGAGAAAGTATTTTTGGGACGCTATCTCTTTCCAGCCTGCAATGCATAACATGCTCCTTTCTGATGGAAAAAGCCAGTGTGCACAGCAATGTCTCATGTCCTTAGCTATTGGTTAAAAAAAGAGCTCATTCATAATCAAAAGGAGCTACACTGGTGTTGTTTCAGTTTTAGAGTCTACCATTCTCTGCTTCTAACTGCGTACAATTGACAACACAATTTTCCCTACAGTGCATGGGATTTGAACTAGCTAGCTGCATAGGTTCATAAGAGAGAAAATAGAGTCTAGCTGGAGAGGATTAATGACATTTTGGTTACTGCAGGCAATGTATCTGCCTCATATTTTTGAAGGTGAGTATCAATATATGACCACATCTCTCTATCTTAATATTCCATACAATGTCATCTTATAGTAGAGGGATGGGTTAGAATAGCTATATATATATCCCTCATTTTAAATTGTTGAATTCTTTCTTGGTCAGTTAACAGTATTCCCTGAGACAACATATCTTTCAAGAAATCTGTTAAGAGTTCACATGCCATATTGCTTGTTTCTCCAAGCATAAACAACTATAACATACAACAAAAGTACACTTTTGTAAAGCTTTGATGGATGTCCATACCCTGTTCCAAGGACCCCATTTTTATCGCCACAGGGAAAATGTTGGAAATGTTGTTGAATCTGTATTTAATCTTTGCCCTATTTTCTGCATGCAAAATGTCAAGATTTGTATGAACACATGCACACGTCTATTAGCTCGTGAGCTTTCTAATAAGGCTTATGTAAATTGTATTCATCCTGGATATGTTAGAACTGGAATGACATATGGTATAGGAGACCTTTCAACAAGTGAAGGAGCTGAAAATGTAGTCAAATTAGCTCTGTTTTGTAATATAGATGTACCCTTTTTGGTGTGAAATTGTGCCTTCTTTTATATAACAAAATACTTACAATCACTTGATAAAAATTAAAATACTCTTAGCACTGTTTGAATGTGTTGCTCTGGTGTTTATGAGGTGTGCAAGTTAGGAGACTCCTTAAACAAAGCTTCAGCTTCTATTTTTTTCATGCAATCTAGCAGAGATATTCTTAGTTTGTGTTCAGTTGTATTGTCTGTCAAGCCATTTCAAATAGTTGGGTGTCATTTATCAATGCACTTCCATAGCTTTGAAGGTTTCTAAAGTGTTTTTAAGGAAGGACATTACCGTATAGTGCTATTCGCATCTGATATTTGACATGGTGGTATTTCTCAACTCTGAGGTTTTCCTTTCTTTTTATGTTGGTATTCGACATGGTGGTATTTTTTGACTCTGAGGTTTTCCTTTCTTTTTATGAGATAGAAGATTGTAATTGAGGCTAATATTAATCTTTTACTACATGTCTCGACAGTTGGTCAAAAATCTATTAAGTTTGTTATCTTGACATGATAGTTTATTTTTACTTGTATTTGATGGGACTTTTCTTATTGTGATTTCTTTAGGACACTTGACATATGGTCAATGTTTCACTCGACTTTGAACAAAGGTATGACTTATCTTTTTGACAGTTATGGTCATAATTATATTTCTATTATTCCTATAATGTAGGGAACTGAATGGTATTAGTCGACTTGTGTAATCGACCATTGACTTGTTGACCGACTTCCTAAAATTGTTGATTCTTTTGTTGTGGCTTTTAGTGTCGAGATTTCAGTCTTTACATGTTGACTTCATGAAGTGAAAATAAATAATTAATAAATGTACAAATTAAGGATGCAATGAACACACAAGAACACACATCAGAATTTACATAGTTCATTAAATTGACTATATCCACAATGAGTAGGCGATATCTCTATTATTAATCTCTATGTTCAAGTTACAGATACAACAGTAGATATGCTTAAGCTATACAACACAATAAATGATTGCGTTATCTACAAACATATAAAATTTCCAAAGAAGTTGAATGGATAAGCAATCAGAGGGAATGATGACAAGTCATTAGACTTCACAATCCAATAATTTTTTATTTGAAATATAAGTGAATAGCACCGATACTATCACAAAAGAGAGTAAAAACATGTTACTTGCATCCTAATTTATCCAATAATTACTGCAAACATATCATTTCTTTAGCACCTTCAATGACAGTAATGCATTTTACTTCAGTAGTGGAGGGTGCAACCACATCTCTTAGCATTTGTTCCCTCTTGGAGGGATTCTTTCTTGTTAGCTTGTTAGGATTTGTCGTTATGACATCTTTTCTCAACACAAGGTTGTCCATGTAACAATTTATTTTGAATACTTAGGCTTGAAAAACTTAGGTTTATACTTAGGAACTCTTGTAGGACATCTAGATGCAAAGTGGCATATCTTATTGCATGAAAAACATTTCAAAGGTAACTTTCCTTCAAATTTACCCTTACCTCTTTTTTCTCTTCTAGTGATCAGTGCAAAAAGTTCATCTAGATTTATTTCTTCTTCTTGTATGTGTTCCCATTCATCAGCATATTCACCAAGCTCTTCTTTTATGTTCTCACTATTGGTGCTTGGAATTGTAGATTTTATCTTTTTGTGTGTGGATGCCTTAAATTTTGTTTCAACATTAGGTACGAAATCTCCCATTTCTATAGCTTCAAAGGTAGTTAGCTTTGCAATCAACATTTCTCTACTAAAGTTTGGAGTCAAAGGTATGATTTCTTCTATAGCCTGAATTTTGGTCTTCTAATAGGTGTCAATGATCTAAGGATCTTCGCAATGACTTTTTCCTCTTCATAAGTGCCTTCAGAATTTCTGATTCTAATCACAATCTCTGTAACTCTTTGTACATAAGCCCTAACATTTTCATCATCCTTCATTTGTAGATTCTCCGTCCTTGTTTTCCAATTTTGTAACTTCGCTTGCATGGTAAACTTGTCTCCTTCATTGATGTAGGAGCATTTTGGGTTCCTAAAGATCTTTCTTAGTCTTGGAGGAATTCCCTATCAAAGGGATACAATACTTTGTTTTGGGTAGCTTTCTGAGTTTCTGGGTTGTGATGATCTCTGGACATCTCTAGGAGGTGTGATGAAAGGATTTTGTTCCTTGATGTATGTGGAAGCTATGTCTAAGATCACAGCTCTTGACGTGGCATGGTTTGGGAGATATTGGATGATCTGTTTCAAAGTTAGAGTTGTTTTCCTTGTCTTCGAAGCAGTATTTTCCTATAGTTTTGGTGCTAATTGCACATCGTGGTGACCTTGATCCTTAATGAATCAGCCTTTGCGCTCTTAGGTCCTTAAAGAGGACCTAAATTACTATCATTTCCCAAGGGCACAAATCCTAATTCATTATGAGTAAAAATTTATGACCATTTTTCTCGGGGACTTATTTTCTGCCAGGTTTTATGCAAAACATGGAGTGTCTCTTCTTGCGTGGTTTCGTGTGATGAGATGGGGCCTTGTGTAGTTAAGGGAATGTTCTTGGGTTGTGTGTGGACCTAAATCAAAAGGTACATTAAGTTTTGATCATTCTTTCATTAGTTTTGGTTTCTTTCCTTAAACTGGACCTATATTGTAATTAAAGCCTGACGGGCCGACTTGTGGCTTAGTTGGCTATATATTGAGAGTTTGGGTTGATGTAGAGGTGGTGGTAGATCATTAGGAAAGATTTATAATATGTAGTGATATGATGGAAGAGTAGAGTAGAAACAGATTTGCGAATCTGGGAGTTTGTAGCAGAACTAGTGGCCTGCAGGCTTAGGACAACAATAGGTTGCTTAGGTGTCTTGCGAGCACAAGTTTAGACTCTGTCTTGGTTGTTCCTATCAGAGGCTTCCTATTGAAGATCTGAACTAGTTGGTGGTTCCTTGGATCTTGCTAGATCTTACTGAGACTTTTTTATTTCATTGTAATAGGCCAAAACCCGAAAGACCTTACAGTCGGGCATGTTGAATGAAATTCTATTTTGAAGCATTATCTTGTTGTATTCCATTGTGCTTGTTGTTGTTATAATTGGCAGTGTAGGTTCAGACTGTCCATTATTGGATCCTCCATCCCTACCCTATGTCAAGTGGTATCAGAGCTTGAAGATCTTGAGTGTGTAAACCAGTTGAGGCTGTTTACACCAGGACCTTGATTTGAAGATGTCTCTAAGGAGACCATATTTGATGTGAGAGATGAAGATTTCCTTGAGAGAACAGATCGCTGAGTTGAGGCAGGTTGTGAAGATCAATAGTAGATCATTAAGTGTGTGGAGGCAACTAGTATCTTGCAATCAGATCACTGAGCAGAGGCAATTTCACTTTGAAAGGAAACTGATTGATAAGTTGGGTCAGCTTTGGCCCAAATTCTGAGAGAGAAGACATCTTGACAAGGTTTCTTGTGACAGTATAGAGGTTGAAGAGGTATGTGATATTGGTTTTTTTTATCAGTTGGTGGACTCTGACATGAAACCTACAGAGCAACTTGTGACTATTGCTGAGATACCTGTGTTTACTGATACCGTGGTTGACCTTGTTGAGGCTGGTGAGAAGATTTGTTTTCATGTTCAGTTAGTTGTGTCTGACATGGAGATTGCAGAGCATCTGGTTGGGTGTGATCAGATTGTTGTGGGTGATGAGTTATCTATTACTGAACACCTTTGTGATGGTGGTGTTGGTGACTTTCTTTTGTTCATTGTTATGGAGCCGATCTTATTTGTTGGTTGTAGACTTGAATTGCTAGTTGACAGTAATGAATCTTGCAATGAGTTGTAGAGATGGGATGCTGATGATGAGGGATTTCATGTGGATCTGACTTTGGATCTACTTGTTGGGGAGTTGGATACTCTTATTTCTCAAATGAGTTGTGGTGATCAATGGTATTCTGATTGGATTGATGAGATTTATGTGACCCTGATGTTTGAATGGATGAAGCATAGATGATTGATATTCAAATTTATTCACTTATCCTTGAGGGATTGGAAGCCTTTGGTGAAGATGAAGTTGATTGCAGATAATTGTTTTGAGATTAAAGTATGGGACATACTTTCTATTTACCTAGGTAGTCTGATGCAGGAGCATTTTGGGTTCCTGAAGATCTTTCTTAGTCTTGGAGGAATTCCCTGTCAGAGGGATGCAATACTTTGTTTTGGGTAGCTTTCTGAGTTTTTGGGCTGTCATGATCTCTAGAGATCTCTGGGATGTGTGATGAAAGGATTTTTTTACTTGATATATGTGTAAGCTATGTCTAAGGTTGCAGCTCTTGAGGTGGCATGGTTTGGCAGAACTTGGATGGACAGTTTCAAAGTTACAGCTATTTTCCTTGCCATTGGAGCAGTATTTTCCTGTAGTTTTGGTTCTGATTGCATGTGGTGATGACCTTGATCCTTAATGAATCAGAATTTTCTCTCTTAGATCATTAAAGAGGACCTAAATTAATATCATTTCCAAGAGCGCAAGTCCTAATTCATTATAAGTAAAAAGTTATGGCCATTTTGCTCGGGGACCTATTTTCAGCCAATTTTCACGCAAAATGTGGAGTGTTTCTTCTTGCATGGTTCTGTGTGATGATATGGGGCCTTGTGTAGTTAAGGGAATGTTCTTGGGTCATGTGTGGACCTAAATCCAAAGGCACATTAAGTTTTGATCATTCTTGCATTAATTTTGGTTTTATCTTCTAGACTGGACCTATATTGTAATTAAATGCCCAACTGGCCGACTTGTGGCTTTGCTAGCTATATATTGAGAGCTTGGGTTGATGTAGAGACAATATTAGGGGTGGTAGATCATTAGGAAAGATGTAGATGTAGTAGTGATATGATGGAAGAGTAGAGTAGAAGCAGATTTACAAATCTGGGACTTTGTAGCAGAACTAGTGGCCTGCGGGCTTAGGACAACAAGAGGTTGTTTAGTGGCTTGCAAGCACAAGTTTAAATCATGTGTTGGTTTTTCCTATCAGAGGCCACCTATTGTAGATCTGAACTAGTTGGTGGTTCCTTGGATCTTGCGAGATCTTGCTAATACTTTGTTATTTCATTGTAATAGGCTGAAACCCAGAAGGCCTTACAGTCGGGCATGTTGAATGAAATTCTATTTTGAAGCATCATATTGTTGAATTCCATTGTGCTTGTTGTTGTTATAATTAGTAGTGTAGGTTTGGACCATCCATGATTGGATCCTCCATCTCTACCCTATGCCAAGTGGTATTTTGGACTATCCATTATTGGATCCTCCATCCCTGCCCTACGTCAAGTGGTATCAAAATAGCCAGTCTACACCAAGACCTTGGATTTGAAGATGCCTCTGAGAAGAGCATATTTGATGTGAGAGATGAAGATTTCCTTGAGTGAACAGATCATCGAATTGAGGCAGATTGTGAAGATCGACAGTAGATCGTCGAGTGTGTGGAGGCAACTGGTATCTTACAATCATATAGCTAAGCAGAGGAAGTTGCACTTTGAAAGGAAATTAATTCATAAGTTAGGTCATCTTTGGCCTAAATTTTGAGAGAGAAGACATCTTGACAAGGTTTCTTGTGACAGTATAGAGGTTGAAGAGGTATGTCATATTCATTTTTTTGATCAGTTGGTGGACTCTGACATGAAACCTACAGAGCAACTTGTGATTGTTGCTGAGATACCTGTGTTTACTGATACTGTGGCTGACCTTGTTGAGGCTGGTGAGAAGATTTGTTTTCATGTTCAGTCGGTTGTGTCTGACATGGAGATTGTAGAACATCTGGTTGGATGTGATCAGGCTATTGTTGGTGAAGAGTTATCTGTTGCTAAACACCTTTGTGATGGTGGTGTTGGTGTTAATATGATTTAGAACAATAGAGAGGGGGGGTGAATCAGTTGTTCTCAGGTTCTAATGTATAAAATAACTTCTAAAACTTTTCTTTAAATCAAATCAAGCAACCAAAACAAACTCGATCATCACTCATTCAATAATAGAAACATATAACATCACAGTCCACTACCCAGTTGTATCTAACTTGTAAAACACAGAAATGTTCAAACCAAAACATTCACACAAGTATTGACACCAGGATTTATAGTGGAAACCCAATGTGGGAAAAACCACTTTGTAACATGCTACTATTATTTTCACTCTTCTGAAGTGAGCTCGGTTAAAAGCCAACCTTGTCAAAGGTTACAATACACACTGTCAAGTGTGACCCAGTTAAAGGATTTCAATCACCCTATTAAAAGTGAGCCTAGTCAAAGGACTTACATACACTCCATTAGAATGAAACCTTGTTCAAAGGATTTAACATATGACTATTAGGTCAACCTCTGAACTAAAAGGATTTTGACTGTTACAATGGTTAGAAAGTAGCAGTAGTATTGATCTAAAAAACATACAACTCACTTTGCAAATATCAGATCCAATTCTATACACAAATGTTGGTTTACTGACTTTGAAACTTTGCCATCTCCATCTCTGATATGCTCGAAACTTTTCTTCAAGCAATCACGACACTTCTCCTTCAACCTTTTCACTTATACAGTCAATAAAACTTACTTATCTTCTAGCATATACTTCACCCATGCATACACATACCTAATGCTTAGGTTCCCTTAATACTTTCCTCTGTTAGGTTAACTTATCTTTTGTCGCTTAATCTCATTCGTAGATCTTAGGGTTAGGTCAGATTCAATGAATATACCCTCTTTGTGTTCTTCAGCTCCTTTTCTAGAATCATCTCAAATCTCTTAAAGATTTACAATAAAACATTTTTTAGTGCATTAAATGATTTCAAACAATCAATAAATAAAGTCAACACGTTTTACATAATCCAAGAATTCAACAATGTCGGCTCCAAATCTGAATTCTCTTCAAATATAAAAATTGTTGATGTTTAGTAAATACTGTGATCATCCACTCGGTCTTCATGTAAAACGCTCGGTCATTACTAAAACTATTTCCTCGGCATAAACTGTCTTCCTCGGCAAATAACTGATACTCGGTCGACACTAGATTTTTGCTCAGCAATCACTAACTCGGTCGACTCTGTCATAACTTGGCTTAAACATGATTTCTCCATTTTTTGCTCGGTTAAGCCTACCAGTTTAGTCTTCAATCTTACTAGGATAAACAATACATTGTCTCATCATTGTACAACATAGTCAAATACACTTTGCAGTCTCAAGATAACTCAACCTTTCCCTAGGTGCTATTGTTACCATCCTTTCTATCCCTTCTTCACAATAATACAATAGATACAGTACTTTCCTAAGTAGCAATAGTCTTACCAATTAAGGTTTGACATCAATGACAATACAAAAATTGTTTCAATTACAGTTTCCAACAATCTCCCTCTTTGGCATTGATGGCAACACCATATGATATCACCTGAATAACACATGGATTACCAACCAATCCAAAAACTTATCTATCCATCAGAGAAAATTTGTAATATCCTTTGCTTCATTCTGATTCAGAATCTATAAATCTTACTTCTGTGACCGTTAGAAGTATCTGGATCTCCCTCTATCCTGATCTTTCATTTCAGTTCATCATCTCCCTTTCTTTCAGTGTCATGTGTTATAGTATAATTTTAGTTCATCTCCCTCTTTAACAAAAATGCCAAAGCAGCAACTAAAACATACATCCAACAGATGTAGATATATCTGTGTAGCTCAGTGTTTCTCCCTCTATCATCTTGCTTATGACTGATTTGTTGTCTTTGCTTCTTCTTCACAACTCTAGGATAGTCCTAAAGTGTGACAATCTTCTACATCAATTTGTCAAATGTTCTGCTATAGCATATTTGATGCAGTGCTCCTAGCTTGTCTAGGCAGCCTCAATTAGGGGAAGGACCCCTAATTGACTTCTCAGGTACTCATGAGCTTCTTTAGGTAAAGCTTTAGTGAATATGTCTACCAATTATTCTTTTTTATTCACATATTCCATTCGGACTTCCTTGTCTTGTTCCAATTCCCTCAAATAGTGATACTTGATTGCTATATGCTTGGTCTTAGTGTGCATCACTGGATTCTTAGAAATATTGATAGCACTTGTGTTGTCATAGAAAATAACAACAGGTTCAGTGATTTCTTCTTTCATGCCTACCAACAATTGTTTTATCCATATCAAATTTGAACAGTTTACTGTAGCAGCAACATACTTGGCTTCGGCAGTAGATTGGAAAATGCAATTTTGTTTCTTGCTTGTCCAAGAGACTAATCTTTGTCCAAGAAAGAAATCTCCACCACTAGTGCTCTTTCTGTCATCTACATTTCCTGCCCAATTAGCATCATTGTATACTCTTAGTTCAAATTTGTCATTCTTCTTGTAATATAGCCCATAGTCAGTAGTTCCTTTCAAGTATCTCATAATTATTTTCACTACCATCATGTGTGTTTCCTTAGGATTGGCAGAGAATCTTGCCACAATCCCAACAACTAATGCAATGTCTGGTCTACTATGTACATCATACTACAATTTTCCAATCATGGATATGTACAAAGTCTGGTTCACTTCTACAGCATCATCATTCTTAGATAACTTTTTTCCAGTAACCATAGGAGTACCCACCGGTCTAGCATCTTCCATTCCAAAAGTTTTCAGTATTTCACTAACATACTTAGACTATGTAATGAAAATACCTTTCTTCATCTGATATATTTGTAAACCAACAAAGAATTTGATCTCACCAAACATGCTCATTTCAAATTCAGTTTGCATTTCATTTGAAAATCTTTTACACAATGCATCTTGTCCACCAAAAATAATGTCATCAACAAAAATTTTGGCCAACAGGATACCTTTACCTTCTTCATCTTTCATGTATAGATTGCTTGTGTCATTTGTTCTGGAAAATCCAATCTGTATTAGATAGTTATGCAACCTCTCATACCATGCTCTGGGAGCTTGTTTCAATCCATATAATGCTTTGTTTAGTTTGCATACCATGTGTCTTTTGTTTGGATCAATAAAACCTTCTGGTTGTTCTATGTAAACTTCTTCTTCCAGTATACCATTTAAAAATGCAGACTTGACATCCATTTGATACACCTTGAAATCTTTATAAGTAGCATATGCAAGCAGAGTTCTTACTCCTTCCAATCTAGCTATAGGGGAAAATGTCTCCCCATAATCTATTCCTTCTTCTTGTGCGTAGCCTTTGCATACCATCCTAGCTTTATTCCTAGTGATTTCACCTTTTTCATTCAACTTGTTTCAGAATACCCACTTTGTTCCTATAACATTTTTATCTATAGTTCTCGGCACCAGAGTACAGGTTTCTTCTCAATTTGGTCAATCTCTTAATTCATTGCTTGTATCCAATCTTCATTTTCCAATGCCTCTTTAGTTGTCTTAGGTTCAAACTCACATAGTAAACATGTTGGATCCTTTAACTTGCTTTTGGTCTGAATTCTAGTGTCTTTATCTCTAATTATCTGTTCAGGCTTGTGATGTCTTCTTACATATTTTTCCAAAATAGGTTTAGCATTTTTCTCCTCTATTTCATCAAGGTCCCCAACAAGATTGCCAGATTCAGCTTCTGAATTCTCAGCAACCTCTTCCTGATACTCAGTGTCATTAACTTGTAGCTCGGCCTATTCATGTTCTCTCTTGGCACTATTTTCCTGATGCTCGGCAGCATATGTCTGTCGCTCGGCATTGCTTACCCAAGACTCAACATCAGGTGCAAGTCTGTTACTTGCCTCTTCTATTTCCTCAATGTACACAAAAGATTTGTAATCTTCTGGTTCTCTTTTGTTGTCAGCCTCATTTCTTTCTACATACTCATCAATTTTGACATTCATACTTTCCAAAATTTTGTCAGTGTTAGAGTTCAAACACTTGTAAGCTTTACTTTTTGTGGAGTACCCTAGGAATATGCCTTCATCACTTTTAGCATCAAACTTTCCATTCCTATTATCTTTTAATATGTAACACTTACTTCTAAAGATTCTAAAGTATTTAACACTCGGTGCATGCCGATACCATAATTCATAGGGTGTCAGATTTGTGCCTTTCTTGATCTATACCCAGTTAAGAGTGTAGACAGTTGTACTTATAGCTTCTTTCCAATATTTTGGTGCCACATTCTTTTCAATCAATAATATCCTTGCACAGTCCAAAATAGATCTGTTTCTTCTCTCTGCTATACCATTCTGTGGAGGTGTTCTAGGTGTAGACATTTTTCTTTTTATTCCTCTATCATTGCAGAACAAATTAAATTCATTTGATGTAAATTCTCCACCTCAATCAGATCTAAGACATTTCAGGCTCCTACCTATCTCCTTCTCAACCTTAGCCAAATACCACTTAAAGAATTGAAAAGCATCAGATTTTTCTTTTAGAAACATTACATGCATCATCTTGGTATGATCATCAACAAACAAGATAAAATATCTAGCACCACAATAAATTTGTACACCCATAGGTCCACAAAGGTCAGTATGAACCAAATCTAAAATATTTTCAAAAGTAAAGGATTTTCTCTTGAAACTTGACTTAGTCATTTTTCCTAACTGGCATTCTTTGCACATCACATTCTCAGGTTTCTTCAATGTAGGTAGACCTCTTACCTTCTTCTTCTTACTTATCTCTACCAAATTGTCAAAGTTAACATGACATAGCCTCTTATGCCATAACCAAATATCATCAAGCTATGCAATTATACATATTTCTTCTAATAGGTCAAGATAGAACAAATTACCTCTATTCTGCTCTCCACTTCCAATCAGTTCACCAGTGGCATCAAATATTTTAGCTTTCTTGTGATGAAATTCTACTCGGTAACTAGTTCTGTTAAGCTGAGCAACACTTAGAAAATTATAATTCAATACTTCAACCCAATAAGCATTTTCACAAGAGATCTTATCAGTTAGTTTAATCAATCCTTTTCCTCTAGCAGGACATGGTGCATCATTACCAAATGTCACACTTTTACCTTTATAATGATGTAAGGTCTCAAACTTACTCTTGTCACTAGTCATGTGATGTGAACAACCACTGTCAATAATCCATTTGTCATTCTTGTTCACATAGGAAATTAATGCAATTTTCTCATCCTCATCAGATTCATCTTTCATTACAACATAGACTACCTCAATTTCAAAATCATCACTATCAATGTCAGTCTCTTCTTCAGCAATGTAACAAGATTTCTTACCTTTTCCTTTGTAGTCTTTGTGCCTTCAGTAGCCTTTGTCATCTCTTCTATCTTTGTGTTTGTTGTTTCTTTCTTCATCTTTATCCTTCCTATCAGGACATCTAGCAGCTATATGACCGACCTTATTACATGCAAAACATATAATAGAGAGTTTACCTTTATATCTTCCTTTTCCTCTTCTTAGTCTTCTAGCCATAAGAGCTTCTAGATCTTCAAGGTCTTCATCAAAAGTGTCACTGTCACTTTCACTTTTGCTTTCGCTTTCACTTTCACTTTTGTATCTTTCTTTTTCTTTCTTAGGTTTGTTCAGGACTAACTGTGACTTAAAAGTAGTTTCAACATTTCCAATGCTACCAATAGTGAAATTATCATAATTAGACAGTTCAAAAGCAGTCAGCTTACCAATCAAACCTTCCAAAGTAAGCACATTTGTAGAGTTACATCTAGATTCCTGAATAGCTGAGATCTTAATAGCATATATAGGACGTAGAGTTCTTAGCACTCTTCCAATTATGGTTTCATCATCAATAGTTCCATTTGCTCCTCTAATAGAATTCACAACTTCTTTTATTCTACCACAGTATTGTGCAATATTTTCATATTCTTTCATTCTCATTTCATCAAACTTAACTCTGAGACTCTCAGCTTTAGCTTTCAGTACAAATAGGTCACCATCATAGATTTTTGCAAGAGTGTCCCACATATCCTTAGCAGTAGTGCAGTCCTTAATGTCCTCAAATTCTAGATAGCTTAGGGTAGATGCAATCTCCAATATTGCCTGATTATGTTCTTTCTTAGCTCTCATTTCCTCAGCAGTCAAAGGTACAACAGGTGTGACATAGTCATTCTCAATGTAGTACTTTGCAGAATCACCAATACCGGCCAGATGCAACTTCATCAAGCTTTTCCATGTAGGGAAGTTTTCATTGTTCAGCTTCGGTACCTCCTTATACATCTTGATCATTTGCTTCAAGTCCCTTTAAACTTGTTTTCTATATACACCAGTAAGCAACACAGCTCTGATACCAATTGTTAATATGTTTTAGAACAACAAAGAGGGGGGATGAATCAGTTGCTCTTAGGTCTTGATGTATAAAATAACTTCTAAAACTTTTCTTTAAATCAGATCAAGCAACCAAAATAAACTCGGTCATCATTGATTCAATAATAGAAACATATAACATCGCAGTCCACTACCCAGCTGTATCTAACTTGTAAAACACAGAAATTTTCAAACCAAAACATTCACACAAGTATTGACACCAGGATTTATAGTGGAAACCCAATGTGGGAAAAACCACTTTGTAACATGCTACTATTATTTTCACTCTTCTGAAGTGAGCTCAGTTAAAAGCCAACCTTGTCAAAGGTTACAATACACACTGTCAAGTGTGACCTGGTTAAAGGATTTCAATCACCCTATTAAAAGTGAGCCTAGTCAAAGGACTTACATACACTCCATTAGAATGCAACCTTGTTCAAAGGATTTAACATATGACTGTTAGGTCAACCTCTGAACTAAAAGGATTTTGACTATTACAATGGTTAGAAAGTAGCAGCAGTATTGATCTAAAAAACATACAACTCACTTTGCAAATATCAAATCCAATTCCGTACACAAATGTTGGTTTACTGACTTTGAAACTTTTCCATCTCCATCTCTAATCTGCTTGGAAATTTTCTTCAAGAAATCACCACACTTCTCCTTCAGCCTTTTCCCTTATACAGTCAATAAAACTTACTTATCTTCCAGCATCTACTTCACCCATGCATACACATACCTAATGCTTAGGTTCCCTTAATACTTTCCTCTATTAGGTTAACTTATCTTTTGTCGCTTAATCTCATTCGTAGATCTTAGGGTTAGGTTAGATTCAATGAATCTACCCGCTTTATGTTCTTCGGCTCCTTTTCTAGAATCATCTCAAATCTCTTAAAGATTTACAATAAAACATTTTTCAGTGCATTAAATGATTTCAAACAATCAATAAATAAAGTCAACACATTTTACATAATCCAAGAATTCAACAATGTTGGCTCCAAATCTGAATTCTCTTTAAATATAAAAATTGTTGATGCTCGGTCAATACTGTGATCATCCACTCGGTCTTCATGTAAAATGTTCGGTCATTACTAAAATTGTTTCCTCGGCATATACTGTCTTCCTTGGCAAATAACTAATACTCGGTCGACACTAGATTTTTTCTCGGCAATCACTAACTCGGTCGACTCTGTCATAACTTGACTTAAACATGATTTCTCCATTTTTGCTCGGTTAAGCCTACCAGTTTATTCTTCAATCTTACTAGGATAAAAAATACATTGTCTCATCATTGTACAACATAGTCAAGTACACTTTGCAGTCTCAAAATAACTCAACCTTTCCCTAGGTGCTATTGTTACCATCATTTCTACCCCTTCTTCACAACAATACAATAGATATAGTACTTTCCTAAGTAGCAATAGTCTTACCAATTAAGGTTTGACATCAATGACAATACAACAATTGTGGACTTGAATTGTTGGTTGACAGTAAAGAGTCTTGTGATGAGTTACAGATATGGGATTCTGATGATGAGGGATTTCATATTGATGTGGATCTAACTTTAGATCTACTTGTTGGGGAGTTGGATACTTTTGTTGTTGAGACGGGTTGTGGTGATCAGTGGTATGCTGATTGGGCTGTTGAGATTCATATGATCTTGATGTTTGAATGGATGAAGCATAGATGGTTGGTTTTTTGATTTGTTCTCGTCTTTGATGAATTGGAAGCCTTTGGTGAAGATGAAGTTGATTCTAGATAATTCTCTTGAGATTAAATTATGGGACATACTTTCTATTTACCTGGGTAGTCTGATGCACCTGAGTATTTTGGGTTCTTGAAGATCTTTCTTAGTCTTGGAGGAATTCCCTGTCAAAGGGATACAATACTTTGTTTTGGGCATCTTTCTAAGTTTCTAGGCTATGATGGTCTCTGGAGATCTCTGGGATGTGTGATGAAAGGATTTTGTTCCTTGATGTATGTGGAAGCTATGTCTAAGATCATAGCTCTTGAGGTGGCATGGTTTGGGAGATATTGGCTGAACTATTTCAAAGTTAGAGTTGTTTTCCTTGCCATCGGAGCAGTATTTTCCTACAGTTTTGGTGCTGATTGCATGTCGTGGAAATCTTGATCCTTAATTTATCAGCCTTTTCACTCTTAGGACCTTAAAGAGGACCTAAAGGACTATCATTTACCAAGGGTGCAAATCATAATTCATTGAGTAAAAACTTATGACAGTTTTTCTCGGGGACCTATTTTCTGTTAGGTTTCATGTGAAACTTGGAGTGTCTCTTCTTGCGCAGTTCTGTGTGATGAGATGGGGCCTTGTACAGTTAAGGGGATTTTCTTGGGTCATGTGTGGACCTAAATCCAAAGTTGCATTAAGTTTTGATCATTCTTGCATTAGTTTTGGTTTCTTTCCTTAGACTGGACCTATATTGTAATTAAAGCCTGACTGGCCAACTTGTGGCTTAGTTGGCTATATATTGAGAGTTTGGGTTGCTATAGAGGTGGTGGTAGATCATTAGGAAAGATGTAGAATGTGTAGTGATATGATAAAATAGTAGAGTAGAAGCAGATTTGCGAATCTGGGAGTTTGTAGCAGAACTAGTGGCCTGTGGGCGTAGGACAACAACAGGTTGCTTGGGTGGCTTGAGAGCACAAGTTTAGACTTTGTCTTGGTTGTTCCTATCAGAGGCTGCCTATTGTAGATCTAAACTAGTTGGTGGTTCCTTGGATCTTGCTAGATCTTACTGATACTTTGTTATTTCATTGTAATAGGTCGAAACCCGAAAGGCCTTACAGTCGAGCATGTTGAATGAAATTCTATTTTGAAGCATTATCTTGTTGTATTTCATTGTGCTTATTGTTGTTATAATTGGCAGTGTAGGTTTGGACTGTCCATTATTGGATCCTCCATCCCCGCCCTGCGTCATTCATATAGTGCTTCTAATCTTGTCCAAATCTTGTGCGCAGAATCTAGATCTTTCACCTCAGTATTTCTCCTTTAGAGACTGCGTTGATCAATGCTTCCCTTGTGACTATGTTATATGAAAATATCTTCTTTTCTTCATCTATAGCATTATCCAATTCATCCTCACACTTAATGTTTTTTTCATTCTTTATGATCATCCAATAGTTGATGCCCAAACATAGAAAATGAGTTCGCATCTCGTTCTTCGAACTGTCAAAGTTCTCATAATCAAATTTTGGACTATCCTTCCTATAGAATGTCATCTCCAAGATCACCTCAAGTTGTTAAGCTTTCTCTTTAAGGACCAGTAGCTCTGATACCAATTGTTAGGAATAATATTCCACCAACACAACTAAGAGGGGGGGGTGAATCATTTGTATGATAGATTATTATACTTTAAACTTTGAATAGAAGCAATATCAACATAAATGAATACTATGAATGCTAGCATAATAACATAATATTTTGTTGTCAAGGAAGCCCTGTTAAAGGTAAAACCCTGGTGGGAATTAACACCCACTAATGATGTACTGAGAGTATAGTAACCTTGTTAGAAGATCTAGCCCTGTTAGGAGTTGATTAAAGCATTATAGTACATAGTCCTTGTTAGAGGACAGACCCTATTAGGAGTCAAGAAAAGAGGTAGGCTCACTGCCCAAAGAAGGTTATGTCCACCTTTAGAACTCATTGTTCACAACACAAGTGTATATAAAGAGATACACTATCTTTCAACTGTTTGATAGAAAATTTATTTGCTTGATCAGTTCCAATGAAGTACATAAGTCATCCTCTCCTCTACATCCAGCAGACACAAACTCACAGCCTTCACAATCTTCATTTATATCACATACATTGTGCCATGTCTTTTCAAAAGAAAAGATCTTACATATATACCCTATTAAAAAATAAATGATCAGGTCGGCTAATTAGGATTTCCTAATATATAAATAATTACATAACTCCTTGCTAAGATACACACGGTATCTAAAATATGTATACAACAATTACAATTCAATAATTAAGGACCAACATCTGTAATTCATGCTCATCATCCATGATATACACTACAACTCTGAAGTTAGCTTCCAAATAGGTCTTCTCTAGAACACATGCCACAGCTGACATCATCCTACTTTCTGTGCCTTGCTAAAATCACCAAACATTCTTCAGTACCCTATCTGATATCCCTTAAGCTCACATACATTGAATCCTTGTTGCCTATAAGATATACCCAAAACTCAGAGACTTACTCTATCAACTTCCACTATCACAGTCTAATAACTAGTCTTCACTAGATATTTTGTAACTCAGCCAATATGCAATATTTCATCATGTGATCTTAGATATAAGATCACAACACCTTCCTGTACACACAACTGTGTTCACATGATCTGAATCATCTATACGGTTTCTGTACACTGTAATAACCAGCATGTTCTCTTCATAGAAACATATGTTGACATCAGTGACAAAACATGAATGACAACTGCAGTAATTCCAACATTACTCAACATACTGATTAAACATATCAAATGTATCCAAAAATATCCCCATTGCATTAGCAATATCCAACAATCCTTTTGTCATTCACCCCATTAAGGATGAACGCATTTTATTTTATAGTGGGTTGGATTATTAAGGAAAAGGCAATTGTATCCCACTTTGGGTTGTCCCTCTCATCGGTCTCGTTAAGGCAATTCCTTGGGAGGCAAGCCCACTATATTTCTAGCATGTTCATGTAAAGTGAATAAATGAAATGAGAGATAGATTTGGGAGTTTGATTCACAAAAAGGTGAAGAGCATATCCCTACTATTCTTTTACTCCCAAACACAATTAACAATGTTCAATTAACCAAAACCCTCTAACTAATGGTAATCAAGTGTTTCTACTTTCCTCCACAAACAAGGGGTTCTTAATTTTAGTGTTGGTTCATTCCCTAGCCTTTCTTTTAATCAAGAAACTTGGTCATGTTGGCATTTTGATTCACTTGAAAAGTGAAGAGCATAGGCCTATTACCAAATTTATCAAACAATAATAGGTTGTCTAATTACTAGATTGAAAGTGAAAATGCCACAATTTAAGCAAAAATTCACTAAAGTTTCAAGGCTTACCTCATTTCGAAGCTAGCTAAGGCTAGGGGTATTTTTTATTGATATTTTCATGATAACTCACCTAGTGGCAATTTTTCCAACTCCTTTGCCTCTTCTTTGAAATAGTTAGTCAACACAACCGAGAAAAATGAAGAAAACAAGCAAAAGATGAATTCTAAGCCTTTAGTTTTCAATTTTAACCAAAATTGATCAAGGCATAAAAAACCAATTCAAGGAAATAAACTTTGATTTATAAGCATTAACAACTTGTAAATAATGTTTGTATTCCTTACCTTCCTGCTTGGAATCCTCCAAAACGTTATTTATGTGGGATATATTCTCCTTGTTTATCCTCTTTGCTACGGATTTATCCTCATTGTTATTTCTGCTCTCTGGATTTTTGACTTTTTTATGCCCTGCCATCATAAAAACAAAGGAAATATATTTATGACTGTCAGATTAATCAATTTTCAAAAATTGTCAAAAGCATTGTAGAAATGATTACATGCGCTATTTAAAACCTTGAATGCACTGCAAAAACTTTTAAATGTGCGGTGACAGAAATTAAATGCGTTGTTTAATTAAGCAAATGCGCATAAAGAAAACTTGAAATGCGCCACAGGATTTATTGAATGCATTGTGAGGTCAAGGTGAATAAGCTCAAAGAATGAAAGATAGAAGATAGAAGTTATTGGATGTGATGTTTCTTCATGCAAAGGCACAATAATTTATCTTGGATGCGCTACTTCAGGCCTTGGATGCACTGCAGGAATGCTTGGAAGCACTGCAGGAATGCTTGGAAGCACTGAAGGAATGCTTGGATGCACTGCTTTACTTGTAAAACAGAGATAAAAATAAGAAAATGATATAAAACTAACAAATTCTCCAAAATTGAAATGATTGAGGCCTAATGCCCCACGGTGGGCACCATTTTGTGTACTAAGGAAAGTACCGTCATAGGGTTTGTTTAGAAATAAATTTTAAAATAGACTAAATTACCACAATATATGAGCTATTTAATTGCAAATAAAGCTAATGAGTACTCTATGACTCTCTATTTAAGTATGCTAATAGTAAGCCCTTAGCAAGCTTCCATTAGTGACAACCTTAAAATGAGAATGAAGCTAAATGATTAACAATTTAAGCCTATTTCAAAGAAAAGTGTGCTCAAATTAAGATAAAAATGTCTTTCTAGCTCAAAAACTCAAGAGATTTGATACAATTCTCAGATGTGTGGATCCTTTTCTCCTAATTTTGGTCTTCTATTTATAGATTTTAGCAAGCATAGGGGGTGAAGTTACTTTGATCATGATCAAGTTTGAGTTAAGTCTATGGTTCCACCTTTAGGGACAATTTAAAAAGTTTGTCCTCAAAGCTTGGGACAAAGAGACAAAATGAGTGTTCAAGATGCTCTCACCTTATGTGTGATTGAGATTCAATTTTGGCTTCATCCATGTGAGCCCAGTCCTTAATTCCTATTGGTTGAGGTATTTTTCTCCAATGCATGGTGGGTGAGGGAAATTAGGAATTTAATAATTGAATTTAAATGATTTGTTTAGCCAAGTGTACCCCTTAAATGGGTTGATTTGATTCAAATTGATTTATTGGCTTTTGATTTTCAATTATTATTGGATTTTGGCTTGATTGCAATTAATGCTTTTATTTTTCTTTAGTTGCTCACTTGAATTGATCTTGACCATTTTTAGGTGATTACAACTGGCACACGTCTTCTCCTTACTCATGTAGTTGAACTGGTTGGGATGCGTGATTGGAGGCTTCACATCGACTTCTATTTCTGAAATATGGATGTAATATTTGAGGCAAGTTTCACTTAAGACTTTGGCATCGATACATAGGGATATCGCCAAGTTGAAGTGGATGGTTAAGAAGATTGAAAGAAAAAAAAGTGTAAACTGCCGCAATCACTGCTAAAAGTGGAAGATAACAATCAATATTTTATTTTGATTACCTTATTTCACTATAACCGTTACCGATGATTTAGGAAGAGTGGCATTTTTCTGTTTAATAGAAAATTGGTTGTGACGTACTGCATACAAGACCTAATTAGCTAGAAATCCAACCTCGCTGATAAGATTCAAAGTTCATTTTGTAGTTCAAATCCTAATATAAAGATTAGGCAAACATTGTTTGAAAAATTGAAGCCATATTATGTCAAGACAAACAAAGTGTTTGAAACTAGTTGTCATTATCATATTGATTTTGATCTCCATGGTGCAAGAGCACCCTTCTTTTTACTTGTTTTTTAAGCCATCTTTGGAATTTGTATGATTTCCCTGAGGTCATGTTGACCATGTTGTGGAATCCATTAGGGATTAGAAGTCTATATAGGTCCTAGGTTCTAATTTGTGAGACTATAGTATGATGGTCTTTTGCTTGGTAAATTTAGGTAGATGATGTCACAAGGTTTAGAGTGTGTGAAGAATCAATTTTGGAGTCAAGATGGGGTCTAGAACTTCGTAGGACCTTCCTAAGGTCTCTAGGAAGCAAGATTTGGAAAAGTTGCTAAATTATTGTAAAAGTTGCTTAACAACTTTTGCAACTTTTAAAAGTTGCTCGATGCAAGTTTGTCCTAATGCCATAATCAGCTTAAGAGGACTCTAAACCTTCCCTAATCCCATCTTAGGGTTATATATGCAAGCCTTGGACCAAATCCCAAGGTTAGTCATTCTACTGTATGGAGAATAATTTTTGGAAGTGAGCATAGTGTGTGGATTTAGTTACAATTCAATAGACAGTGAATTCAAGATTTATGCTATGAGTTAGATTTTGATCTATGGCTGATAGTAGATGTTATTGTGTGTCTTTACTTTCAATTTCTACAATTAGTTTATCCTTTTTCTATTCATTTCATCATTCTAGTTTAAATCTTTTGTATTAGCACTGCTCACTGGTTCCTACCAGGAGAGTTGTAGAGATGGGGATCTAACTCACTATTCCACTGTTCATTTTGTATGGCCTTTTGGGGAAAGTGAGTAGACTCCATGAGTGTATCATATGCAGAAGGAGGGTCCCTAGAAATCTTTCTAAATGGTTTTATAGTCAAGCCCTAGGCGAGCCATGGTGAGCCCAGCTAGGAAGGACTGAGCCAAGAAGGAAGATATGTTGCAGGGATGAATAGGGAAATGTGGATTAGTGGTTGGAGACCTTAGGAAAGGTCATTGAAAAGATCTTTATGAAAGGAGAAGGTGTGAACAATTCATTTGGTTACCCAAAAATAATGAACACTTCATGAAGTCAGTAAAAGCCTCAAACACTACCAAAAGTACCTATTTTTGGTTAGGGGTTTGTATGGCCTGGAGAAACCCCTAAACCTCCAAAATCCTTGAGAGGTTGGGTAATGATTAAAGAATTAATGATCATTTTGTAGGGTCATTTGGAAGAAAATATGTGAAAGACCCTATTTTCTCAGAGAAGGAGGCCTAATTGGGCTCTTCCTTGTAGCCCTAAATAAAGAAGGAAGTGTGATATCGGTAAGGGAGATTGATGAAGTGAGAGTTAAAAAACATTATATAGAACCAAAAAATACATTTTCCAACACCTCCTCTTCTCTGCAAGTTCCTATGTTCATTTGGAGGTGGTGAGCCCGTATCCTAGTTTTAAGGGTCAGTGTATCTATGGAAGGAGTAAGAACCAAGAACCTTGCTTTGTCTTGGTAAAAGTGAATTGGTAGTTTGGTTGGAGTTGAAGACCAATGGATTCAACCTTTAAAGGATTACTATAGGTCATATGTGTCAATTGAGACACTCAAGGGTTACTAGGTGGACCTAGGCAAGGGCTAGTGATTAGTTCTCCTAACCTCCCTATCAGATTGGTATCAGAGCCCCAAATAAATTTGGGATTGCATAGTGCATGTCAGAGTGTGAATTCATTGGGTCTTCAAACATGGTGACTAATGTGGAGTTAGCTAATAAATTTAAGGACCAAGAGGAATACAATAGGTTGTTAAGAGAAAGGATAGCCCAATTGGAACAAGCATTGGGTGAAAGTGCATATAAAGACTGAAGAAGCCAGTGATAAGTTGGATTGGAGAGAAGCAAAGGACAAGGAGATTCATAAAGAGGACAAGACTCTAGAGCTAGACCCTGTGTTACATGAAGAGACCCTCTTGAAAGTCGTAAAAGCCATGAGTGGTAAGGCTCTAGAAGGCATACCCTTGTTCAGTGGCAAGATGGGGGCAGATCTAGTCATGGACTGGATAGAAGGCATGGAGAACCATTTTGAATGTGATGGGGTCACTAAGGAACAGAAGGTAAGGGTGGCCAAATCTAGACTTAGAGGCTCTGCATTAACATGGTGGAAATTTATCCAAACTGAGAGAGAAAAGGAAGGCAAGAATCCAATCTCTACTTGGAAGGGCATGGTGAGAAAAATAAGGGAATCCTACATGCCAGATGACTATGAGATTCAACTACATAAAAAGAGGTAGAGTTTAAGACAAAAAGACCTTGATGTGAATTCCTATATGCAAGAATTTCAAAAGCTTTGCATGAGGTCAAATGTGATAGAGGATGAAAGTATCAAAGTAGCCAGATATCTAAATGGATTGAAGTGGGGTATTCAAGAATAGATAACTCTTCTCAGTCCCAAGATAGTACACCAGTGTTATCAACTAGCCATCAAGATTGAAGACAAGAGTGGAAGGAAGCAAGATCAAACCTCCAAGAGTAGAGGTAGGGGAAGAGACAAAAGGGGACATAGAGGAAGTTACCAAGGTAGAGGGACTGAACCAAGAAACCAGGGAGAGTCCAAGCTTACAGATCATAGTAGTGATTCATCTTCTAGAGGAAACTTTGGCAGAGGTAGAGGCAACCAAGGAGGCTCCAACAAAGGGAGAAGTGCAAGCAGAAGAAATTCCTATTTTGCTAGCATGAAATGCTATAACTATGGGCAGATGGGACATCCATCCTATAGGTTCCTAGATAAGGAATCTTCTTCAAATGTAGAAAAGAGTGGCCTACACTCAAGAGGACACTTCAAGTGTCAAATCAATGAAATTTGATCATATTGAATCAGAAATGGGACATAACCTCATTTTTAGGAGGGTACTCATTAGACAACCAATAAAGGAAGAGCCAAGACAAAGAAGAGAACTCTTTAGAGTGAAGTATAAAGTCATGGGGAAAGTATCCAAGTTGATTGTTGATTCTAGATCCACAGACAACATCATTGCAGAAGAGCCAGTCAATAAACTCAAGATTGCCAAGGTACCTCATACCAATCCTTACAAGGTAACATGGTTGAATAAGCAACAAAGTGTCCTAGTAAATGAACAAGCATGGGTTGAATTCTCTATTGGTGGGTACAAATAAAAGTTGTTGTGTGATGTGCTACCCATGGATGCATGCCATCTATTGTTAGAAAGGCCATGGAAATATGACAGAGAAGCCATATATGATGGGAAAGACAACACCATCACCTTTACGAAGGATGGAAGAACCTTCAAGATCCAATCCTTGCTAGAAGAAGAAGGGGAGCAGTCTAAAACTCCTAGTGTATTATTGAGTAGTGGAAAGGAGTTGTTACATGCACTCCAAGTAAGGGACATTAAAGGATATGCCATAGTAGTGAAGCCTAAGGAAGAAGAGAAGTCTACCCAAGCACCACTAGCAAGGGAGATTCAAGAATTACTTGGTAAGTACAAGGATACTATAAGTGATGGGACACCAGCAACCTTACCACCTAAGAGGTCAATAAGTCATCAAATTAACTTTGTACCATGGGCCTTATTACCAAATAAAATAGCATATAAACTCACACCAGAGCAGAATCAAGAGGTGGAAGACAAGTGCAAGAATTGCTTGATCAAGGGCTCACAAATAAGAGAATTAGCCCATGTGTGGTACCAGTGGTCCTAGCATCTGAGAAAGGGGGAAAATGGAGGCTTTGCAGTGATTCAAGAGCCATTAACCAGATCACAATCAGGTATAGGTTTCCCATACCTAGGATTAAGGACTTGATGGACTGTTTAGGAGGAGCCCAATACTTCACCAAGTTGGATCTTAAGAGTGGTTACCACCAGATTAGAATAAAGTATGGAGATTAGTGGAAGATAGTCTTTAAGACTACTGAAGGGATATATGAGTGGCTTGTAATGCCATTTGGGCTTACTAATGCCCCTAGCACATTCATGAAATTGATGAATAAAGTACTAAAAGATTATGCAGATAGGTTTGTGGTGGTATATCTTCATGATATACTAATCTTCAACAAGACAAAAGAGGAGAACCTAACACAGGTGGAGATTGTACTCAAGAGACTCCATGAGGAATAGTTGGCAATCAACTTAGAGAAGTGTGAATTCCTCAAGCAATAGATATTTTATTTGGGATTTGTGGTATCCAAAGATCAATTGAAAATGGACCCAAGCAAGGTGGAAGCTATCCTAGATTGGCCTACACAAACCACAGGGACAGAAGTAAGAAGCTTTCATGGTGTTGCTTAGTTCTATAGGAAGTTCATAAGGAATTTTAGTGGCATAGGTGCACCAGTCCTAGACACCATCAAAGGTGGAGTGAAGACCAAGTTTAGGTGGACACTAGAAGCTAGCAAGGCATTTGAGAAGTTGAAGCAGCAAGTGGCAACACAACCCATTCTCCTACTGCCTAGTTTTGATAAACTATTCACCATGGTGTGTGATGCTAGTGGCATAGCAGTTGGAGGAGTGTTGAGTCAAGAGGATAGGCCCATATCCTTCTTTAGTGGAAGCTCAATGATGCTAAGAAGAAATACTCAGCCTATGACCTGAAGCTATATGCTTTAGTTCAGTCACTTAGGAAGTGGAGTCATCACCTCCTTCCTAAAGAGTTTGTGGTGTTCACAAACAATCAAGCCTTGAGTTACATCAACACCCAAGATAAGATAAGTAATAGACATCTCAAATGGATGGAGTATCTGTAGGACTTCACCTTCACCATCAAGCACAAGAAGGGATAGTTGAAAAAGGTAGTAGATGCATTGAGTAGGAGGCTACTAACAATCAAAGAGGTTCAACTTTAAAGCATGAGGATAGATAGCTTCAAGGACCTCTACAAGGATGATGAAGATTTCTCAGAGGCTTACAAGGTATGCTCTGATTTTTAGAACCATTCCCACAGTCAGTTTGTTGACTATACTTTGCAAATTGGGTTGTTGTTCAAGGGGAATCAATTGTGTGTTCCGAAGGGATTAATGATAGAAAATCTAATTCAAGAAAAGAATAATGTCAGTCTTAGTGGCCATTTTGGAAACAACAAAACAATGGAATTGGTACAAAGGTTCTACTATTGGCCTAAGCTACCTAGAGATGTTAGGAGATATGTGGAGCAATGTGTGATATGTATGAAAGCCAAAGGAGGAGCCAGCAATGTGGGACTTTATCAGCCCCTACCCATTCCTAATAGGCCATGGGAATGCATTAGCATGGACTTCATAGTGGGGCTTCCCAAGACAAGGATAGGGATGGATAGTATCTATGTGGTGGTAGACCAATTTAGTAAGATGAGTCACTTCATTCCCTACAATATAACACATGATGCCAGTCACATTTCTCAACTCTTCTTCAAGGAAGTGGTAATAATTCATGGACTTCCCCTTAGCATAGTCTCTGATAGAGATGCAAAATTTATGGGTCATTTTTGGAAGACCCTATTGAATAGGTTGGGAACTAACCTATCATTTGGCTCAGCTTATCATCCTCAAACGGATGGCCAAAATGAAGTAATAAATAGGGTACTAGGTAACTTACTAAGGTGCCTAACTAAGGAGTATGGACAGACTTGGGATTTAGTCCTTCCTCAAGTAGAGTATGCCTATTTTTGGTTAGGGGGTTGTACGGCCTGGAGAAACCCTAAAACCTCCAAAATCCTTGAGAGGTTGGGTAATGATTCAAGAATCTGTGATCAGTTTGTAGGGTCATTTGGAAGCAAATAGGTGAAAGATCCTATTTTCTTGGAGAAGGGGGGCTTAATTGGGCTCTTCCTTGTAACCCTAAATAAAGAAGGAAGTGTGAGATCCGTAAGGGAGATTGATGAAGTGAGAGTTAAAAAACATCATATGGAATCAAACAAGACATTTTCCAACACCTCCTCATCTTTGTAAGTTCCTATGTTCATTTGGAGGTGGTGAACCCTTATCCTATTTTTAAGGGTCAGTGTATGCATGGAAGGAGTAAGCACCAAGAACCTTGCTTTGTCTTGGTAAAAGTGAATTGGTAGTTTGGTTGGAGTTGAAGACCAGGGGATTCAACCTTTGAAGGGGTCCTATAGGTCATATCTGTCAATTGAGACACTGAAGGGTCACTAGGTGGACCTAGGCAAGGGCTAGTGATTAGCTCTCCCAACCTCCCTATCACTCCACTATCAGGTTTTTTGAAAGTTTGTAGAAGACACTTATGGTTTTGAATATGCTCCTCTACTAGACAAAGTGAGTTCAACTCATTCATTTTATGTGACAAAAAAGATGATGTAGTTGGTCAAATAAATTGCATAAAAGGAATATGTGAAACATGTGCTAATTTGGCTCATTTTCCTTTGAAAAATGAAAATATTGATGTAACAAAGATGGTAAATTGCAAGAGTTACAAATATGTAAAGAATGAAACACAATTTGGGAAAGAATCCAAAAGATTAGAATGTCGAAGAGGAACTAACTATAGGAGCATTTATGGACAAATTTAAAAAATTGATTCAACCATACATTCATCATATTTTTTTACAAAGAAGCGAGCACAATAGTTCCAAACACTGAGAGACAATTTTTCACTTGGAACTATTCTATCAGTTGTTGATTTCACATAAAACTATTCATTTGTTCATCAAAAGACAGTTCAATCATAATACTATGTTTTAGAGCATATTACTATTATGGTACATGTGTGTTATCAACATGCACAGTTTAGATTTGGATGGTATTTAGAGAACATTTGAAGTATGGGTCATCAAGAAGGAATATCATTTTTATACAAGTGATGATAAAGAGCATGACATTCATTATGTAGAACACTGCTTCAAGATATGTTTTGCAAATTTTAAAGAAAGATGCATAAAAATTGATAAACATAATATTTGGTCAGATGGATGTGGTACACAATTCAAATCATCTAGACCATTTTATGCACTATGTAGATATCATCGTAATGAAAATATACCACAAGTCTGGAATTTATTTGAGAGTGGACATGGAAAAGATGAACATGATGGTGTTGGAGCTTGCATCAAATGTGCTCTATGAAAGTATCAAATGAATTATAAGGGAGTTCATATAAAAAATGCACATGATGTTGTTGAATGGTGCAGGACACATTTTGCATCAAACGAGGATAGCACATCATCACGAATGACTCAAGCGATATCACAAATAATTTTGGGAAATAAAAGGTATTCACATGTTTCTAAATTATGTATGTTTGATATATATTTATTCTTGTTTAAATTTTACATTTTTTATTCAAATTTATAAAATGAAATTCATATTATATATGCATGTGTTCAAGTGTGGATAGAAAAATTATGCATGGTTGCAAGAGGATAGAAAAGATGTGATCTTTGCATTCAGTTATGAGTAAAAATTATTGCAATTGGAAATTGAACACCAGGGACTACTCATGCTTTCGTTGTCACTACATTGTTGACAACTATGAGGAATGCATCAATCGGGAACGTGGATTGTAGGTATCTAAAATCTGGTGCCACTAGTTGTTATAGATGCGTTTGATAGAGATGAAGATGAAAACTTTGATTACATTCCTTTGATTTCTACTGATTACAATCATATTTTAGGATTGGTCAAAACTAGTAAGTATAATAAATTGAGTCTCACATTATATGGTATTGAGTTATATATATATATATATATATATATATATATATATATATATATATATATATATATATATATATATATATATATATATATGATAGATTGAACTAAATCAATTTTAGGATCTCACATGTATATAAATTTGTTGTGCAGGAGATGTATTTGCAGTGATTACTGAGCCTGGAAATGTAAAGGAGTTAGTTACTAATTATTGTGTTGTACTGCAGAGAGGATGAAGTTAATTGACCATGAAGAAAGTGATGGAATGTTGTTCCCCATAGGTTTTCATTCTTTACATGTCAATATATTGTTCATTAAATGTAAATATAAAATTTCAAAGTTTTAACAAATTTTTAATTTAAATTATTTTATTTAAATTTATATTGTAAAAGATTATGACCTGCAAGCTTAGTCATATTAGAGGGAATGCATTTCAAGAAAAGAAAATTAATTTAACATGGAATTCACTTTGTCGATTACCAACCAGACAATAAGGTGTTTCAACATAGCCACCTAGTAGTTGCCACCTCTCTTTGTCTCCATCCAGTTAAATCTCAACGTGAACATCGTAAGTTGAGACTAGATAGTGAGGATCATGAGAGAATATTACATGCTCTCCATGAGAGCTCGGAACCACTTGAGTTGGTCTAAAAAATAAACTACATATGAGTGACCCCACAATAGTGGGTTACACTTTTTTAGACATGCTGATTTTTGTTGAAATAACACATTTTTAATAAATTATGATGATTTAAGCCTTGAGAGGTTCCATTTGAAGGAATTAATTACAAATGGTTATCTCAAAGCCTCTTAGATTAAAAAAAAATTGATATAACATCTATAATCCTCATTCATACCTACAGTGGAGTCTCCTTCGCACTTATTAAAATGCTGACAAAAAATCACTTCGACTTTATGTTTTGGTAAATCAACTGAATCCATTTGAAAAACACATCTATGTAGTATGATGCTATTTGGAACAAGCTTTCTAATGAAGATAATTTTAATACATATCGAGTTCATTATCACTTTTAAATATTACTTTAACTAAACATAGGTTTTTTGGTCATTCAACAACCTGTCTCTTCAAGACTTCGGGAAAAATAGTAAATTACAAAAAAAAATTATGAAAAATATGTAGGAAAAGAGTATTTATGTTACCTTTCTATAAATTTAAAAAAAAAATGAATTTTTATATACACAGATCAAGTTAGAGCGATCCAAGTGACCTTATGTCTAAATTACGGTTACTGTCAATTTAGAACTTAATAAACTATGACATATTGACCTAAAATGAATGAAACCAATTGTATCATTTAGATATTGAAGCTACAAATATAATATCAAAATAATTACATTGTTATCATATTTTAAAAAAAGGTTATGTTGATCCAAGTGACAGTAACTCCTTACAAACATAGTTTTTCACACAAACCACTTTTCGAAGGAGAAGGAAAAATGAATTTTAATTTTATTTAAAAATATATATTTAGAAACTAGAAATAAAATTCTAAAAGACTCTAGTTTACATCATCTTCAAATTCCTAATAGTTTTTCAGCAACATGTGTTCAAAAGTAAAGTTTTTTCTCAGAATGTTGATCTCTGTGTCAAAGTTGGCCAAAAAGTGGGACACACAATTGTGGGACCATCCATACATATTTCATGTGTTAGGACCTACTTAACATAATAATGGCTAGAGCGGGAGCGAGAGGAAATTTGAATTTTCAAGTGGGTGGGATTCTTGGTTTGCAGGCCGTGGGTTCCACGGGGGGTGCCTGCTGTGATGATTCCCTCGCAGATCAGGACTCTACAGACCCAGAGAAAAAGGATGGGGTCCCAAATGAAAAGGAGAAAGACCTAGGAAAGGATGTGGGGGTGGGAACTGAGAACGCGGGCCTCCCTAGGCCCTCCTCAACCACGAAGATCTAGGCATGTGACCAGGATGGTCTCCTTTGTTGGTTGTCAACACTCTTTGGGATTAAACCCATAGTCAAGTCTTCTTTTCCATCTATTAAGGACATTTTTTACAAGGAAAAAGGCAACTACGCATTAGAAATCCCTGACAAATTGGTTGACCACAATATTGCATCCATGGACCATACTCTGGTGGGCAATTTTGTTGGCTCTAGACCTAACATAGACATCATCAGGATCTTTGCAAAAAAAAATGGGACTTAAAGGGTCAAGTCCAGGTTACAGCTATGGCAAAGGGGTTTTTTTCTTTCAAATTCTCCTGTAAAGAGGACCTAGATAATATCCTTTGCGTTGGCACCTGGGTCATAGGAAAGGCCATTCTGGCATTGCAAAAATGGACTCCTAAACTTGATCTTAATGACTCCTTCTTTGTCCAGGCCCCAGTGTGGGTGAGACTGCCTAAACTTCCCTTGGAGTTCTAGAATGAAGATGTTTTTGACAGGATCGCCAAATCTTTTGGCACCCTTCTCTCCATTGGCCCTATAAAAATGGTAAGGTGCCACCTCACATATGCAAGGATTTGCATAGGAGTGGAAGAAGGCAAGGATATGATGGAAGTCATAGAGCTTCATTCCAAACTGGGAAAGTGTGTACAGAAACTGGACTATGAAAGCATCCCCTTTGCTTGTTTCCACTATAAGAAAGCTGGCCATAGAGCCAAAACTTGTCCAGTTCTCTGGAACAAAGAGAAAGAAAGGAAATCCAGACAAGCACAAAGAAAGAAAAACAAAGGATTAATTAACAGCTGAGAAATGGAAGAATTAACAAGTGAAAAATGTAACCCCCAGGAGGGCACCGAGTTCAAAACTCATAGAGTCTGGAAGAAAAATGAAAAACCCATGTCCAATCCTATAGTCCATGAAATCAGGGAGGCAAAGGAAACTAGGGTTGTGGAGGAGCCACAAAGGCCTCAGCCTTGCACCTAAAAGTCTGGCAGAGAGACCCTCCCCCTCATGGGTTTGAATCTGGACACCACCATATAGAAAGAAACAAGAGAAGTAAACAAGATCAATGTTTAGGTGGAAGGTGGTGACTCGTGCCCTGGCACCATCTCTGTTTCCTTTGTCCCAGACTCCATTTCTCCCCCTATTGCCGGTGAGAACACGCACAACTCAAAACCTATCCTTGAGATGTAGGAGTCAGGGAAGTACCAATAGATTAAAGATCTGATGGTCACAACCTCCCCAAACCAATTCAATAAAATGGTAGAGCTCTTCGCCAAGCATAAGGAAAAAAAGGAGGGCTAGATCTTAGTACACAAGAAGAAGAAACCAAGCAAAAGAGACCCTTCTCATGTTTCCCCTGCAGCCACCAGAAGCAGGAAATAAGTAGAAGTAAGGGGTAGTGCTAATATGCCAGACAGAAAAAGGATTGGCCAAAGTAGGCAAGAAGAAGCTAGCTTGATCAAAGTGGATGGAACTAGGAATTCCATCCAAGCTTCCAGCACCTCCATCAAGAAATGAAAGTCATCTTTTGGAACTTTTATGGGCTAAATAGCTCACACAAGTAGGATGTCATTAGAAATATGATTAGGGATCACAGACCGCATATTTTCTTAATCCAGGAAACCAAAATGCAGAAGGACAAGCTAGAGAGAATCAAATTTAGCAAAGTTATGGAAAGTAGAGCTACTAGCTCTGATGGTACTTCTAATGGCCTCATTACCATGTGGAATTTGCATCATCTCAGAGCCGATGTTATCTATGATGGAGGTAACCTTCTTCTCTTGCATTTTACTAGAATAAAAGATAATGAAAGTTGGTTCATTTTTAATATTTATGCTCCTAACTCTAAAAAAGAAAGAAATACCTACTGGAACAAGATCAATTCCATCTTAGCCCCTCTTAATTGGTCTAAGGGAATCATTATGGGGGACTTCAACACCCCCCTAAAAGAAGGGGAAAAACAGGGAGGAATAGCCCCTGATATGGAAAGCAAACAAGATTTAATGGACTTCATCAATGACCTGGCTATGCTGGATATGGATCTTCAAGGTGCAGATTTTACCTCATCCAACACATGGATCGGAAAGGATCGTATCCAAGTCCGTTTGGATAGGGCCCTATTTTCACCAGATTGGTTGAACCACTACAGTCTCAACCTCTCTGCTCTGGTCAGAGCTTGTTCAGACCACTCTCCTATCGCTCTCTCCCTAGACCAGATAGCCAAGAAAAGGAACTTTCCCTTCAGATTTGAAAAAATATGGGTCTCCCACCTAAATCTACTTAATAAAGTCAAAGAATGGTGGAACATTAATGTTGAGGGCACTGCCATGTTCAGAGTGGCGAAAAAACTAAGGAACATCAAATACAATGTCAAAAATTGGAACAAAGATGAATTTGGCAATATCTTCACTTCCAAAGACAAGACACTCAATGAACTAAACCATATTCAAGCTGAAATCCAAAAGTAGGGCTATGATGAAGACAGACTTCAAAAAGAAAAAGCTATCCTCTCGGATTACCATAACATAATCGGGCAGGAGGAAACTTTCTGGAAGCAAAGATCAAGGTCCATCTGGCTAAGGGAAGGGGATCAAAACACTCGCTTCTTCCACCTCTCTACTATGAGACACAGAGAAGCAAATAGGATTAGTATAATCAAGAAGGGAGACCAAGCCCTGAAGGAGGACAAGGATATTGCTAATGAAGCTATCTCTTACTTTTCTCATCTCCTCTCTAAAGATTTGGGGATTTCTGAGCAAGATCAGGCCAACCTCCTAAATAACATCCTGAGCATCATAACAAATAGCCAAAACAAATCTTTATGCTCTATTCTGGACATGAAAGAAGTGAAGAGAGCCTTGGATTCTCTTCTTGGGGACAAAGCCCCTGGCCCAAATGGCTTCCCTATGTTCTTTTTTCATCTTTATTGGGATGTGGTGAAAGATGATGTGGTTAAAGTTGTGCAATAATTTTTTGGCTCGAAGAACCTCCTCAAAGAGCTCAATGCTACCTTCTTGGTGTTGATCCCCAAGACTACTGGCATGGATTCTTTTGAGCAATTCAGACCCAAAAGCCTTTGCAATTCCATCCTTAAGATCATTTCCAAGTTTATCACCTCCAGGATTCTCAAGGTCCTCCCTTCCTTGATCTCGCAGCAACAATCCGGCTTTGTGCCTAGCAGACAGATCCTGGACTCCATAATGATGGTGCATGAAGTGATTCATTCTTTAGAAGAAGGAAAAAGGGAAGGTTTTCTTCTTAAGCTTGACCTTTCCAAGGCCTACAACCGGGTTGACTAGCAGTTTCTTCTCAGAGTTCTCGAAGCCTTTGGTTTCAACTCCCAGTCTCGCAAGCTCCTTCATCAAATTATCTCGACCCCCTCCTTGGTGATTATGATAAATGTCTCCTCGTCCACCTTTTTCAAACCTTCTAGGGGCCTAAGGCAAGGGGAACCCCTTTCTCCTATTCTATTTATCATTCTTACTGAGTTCTTGGGGAGACTCATTTTGACTTCAAAAATGATCGGGGACGTGAAAGGCATCAAACCCTCGTCAAGTAACAATGTCTTTACTCACCAACAATTCATGGATGACACCATTCTTGGTGGAGAAGCCTCGGTGGGAGAAGCTAGAGTGGTGAAGGATCTTCTTAATAATTATATCAGAGCTACTGGCCAATCTATCAAATGGAATAAAATCTCTATTTTCTTTGTTAACACCCCTGAAGAAAGATAGAGGAAAATTGCTAATATTCTGGGATGTGGCATTGACACCTTCCCTTCTTCCTACTTGGGTCTGCCCTTAGGTGTCAAACCCCTGGAAGCCTTCTAGAATAAACTAATAGACAGATTCAACAGGAAGGTCACTGGTTGGAAAGGGGTCATTCTCAGCCAAGCTGGAAAGATTCAACTACTCAAATCAACATTACAGAATCTCCCAACCTATGCCCTCAGCCTCTTCCCCATCCCAGCTAAAGTTGCGGAGGCCATGGAAAGAATCCAGAGAAGATTCCTATGGTTAGGAGCAGAGGAACACAAGCACATTCCCCTCATTGCTTGGGAGAAAGTTTGCCGCACTAAAAATGCTAGTGGCCTTGGCATAAGGAAATTAAGACCTTTCAACAAAGCCCTTCAAGCTAAATAGATCTGGAGAATCTTCAACAGCAAAGGCAAGTGGCGGGATACCATTGAAGATAAATACCTCATGCATAACTCATTAAATAGATTTTTTGAAGAGACTAACTCCCCTAAAGGTTTTGTCATATGAAATGGTCTCCTCAATGCCAAGGAACTGGCTAAATCTAGAGATAAGTGGAAAATTGGAAACGAACATTATGTCAATTTTTGGAATGACAACTGGCTTGAGATGGGCAATTTGAGAAATTTTGCATCTCTCTATGCTTGGAGACATGTTTGCACCCAAACCTTTGGGTCCCAAGTTAGCAACTATAGAAGGAATGACAACTGGGTGGATCTCTCTCAGATATCACAAGACTTGTCTCCTTTGATGATTTCTCTCAATGCATTTTCTCTCTCACCCAATCAGGATAAGATTATCTGGGAGGACTCTTCGGATGGATCCTACACAATGGCATCTACCTATTCTTTGCAGACCTCTCAATCCCATGATATGAAGCCATTGTGGGCCAAAGCTTGGATCCCAGGCCTCACACCCAAAATCAACATTTTCTTCTGGTTGGACTACTCCAGAACCGTATCCTCACAGTGGAAAATCTCATCAAGCATGGGTTCCAGATTCCTAACAGGTGTGTTCTTTGCAAATGTCAAGAGGAATTGGTGGACCCCCTTTTTATTCACTGCTCCTTTGTAAGTAAAATCTGGCAATACCTTTTCTCGGTCCTCAATTTATCTTGGTGCTTTCCCCTATCCTTCATTGATCTCTTTTCCTAATGGGCCTTCAAAAGGTTTAATCAGGACTTTTGATTATTCTGCACCTAGTTCCTTCCTCATCTTTGCTGGGGAATCTGGAATGAGTGTAACAATCATATTTTTCATGATTGTTCCTCTCCCCCAAAAATTATATTTGAAAAAATCCATCATGCTGTTAAGGAGAACTTTTTCTATTGTGGAAGATCTAATCATCTTGCAGGAAAGTCCCAGACTACTACCTAGGATAAAAGATAGAACTATACATGGAGCAGGCCCCTGACTGGTTGGACCAAAGCCAACTTCGATGGTGCTGCCAAAGGGAACCCATGACAAGCTGGAAATGGAGGAATCATCAGGAATTGCTTTGGCCTTGGCATTGTGGCTATTAGTCTCCCTTTGGGTGCTCAAACCAATCATTATGCTGAAGCTTGTGCGGCTCTACAAGTCACCAAACTCGCTCATAAGATGGGGGTCAAGTGGCTATGGATCGAAGGAGACTCAATGAACATCATCAACTGCTTAACCCTCACTCACCCTCCCTCATGGACTATAGGCAACATCATTGCTAATACTCGAGCCATTCTTAACTCTTTTGATAAGGTGTTTATATCCCATGTGTATAGGGAAGCCAACGGTGTGGCTGATTGGTTCGCCAATTTGGCTGTCACAAAGGATGCTAAGTTGACATGGAAAAAAGGAAAAGATTTTCCAACAGAAGTGAAGAGTATCTTAGAAAAGGAAACACTCCAATGCACTGAGGGCATCATCTTACAACCGCAATGATTCACTACAAGGATGGTGGTTGTCTCCCTTTAATGATCAGTCACACTTTGAACAGAATGGTCTCGAGCTTGACCTCCAGGTTGTTTGTTCCTTCTTTTACTTCCCTGGATTGGGGTATTTTTTACTTTCTCTAGCCTTGTCTGCTCAATTCCTCTGTGGCTTTTCGGCCCTGGCCTTTTTGTGGCCTGTTTCTTGTTTCTTATGTTCTTGCTTCAAACTTCTTTCTTAGAGATGTGGGTTTCAAGTACCATGTAAAACCTATTTTACTTAGTCAAAAACATCTCTAGATTAAATTGACTATACTTTGTTGATATATTGAAATATATGATGGATTATATTTTATTTATTTATTAAGAAGACTTTGATTATATATATTGACATGATTCAATGCTTTTATATATGTTTTGATGGTTCAATGGTTTTAATATATAGTTGTGTATTCATTTTATACATATGGTTTTATATGTATGTTCTTATGTATGCTTTGATGGTTCAATGATTTTTATATGTAATTATATAAATATTTTTACGTTTGTTAAAGTGAACATGTTTAATGGATGATATTAAGTTTAGAAATTACTTAGTTAGATTACTAATGACATGTTAGATCTAGATTACTTACATTACTTATGGTCCATTAGTTACATATTAGTGTTATTTTTTATTATATTAAAATTAGATTAACTTATTAGTTAAAGAACCTCTTAAGACCTCCTCTTAAGCAGTTATATAAATGTTTTTATATTTGTTAAAGTGAATGTATTAAATGGATGATATTAAGTTTAGAAATTACTTATGGTTCATTAATTACATATTATCTTGTTATTTTTTGGGATGGATCAATTAGACTACTTAATAGTTAAAGATCCCCTTAAGACCTCCCCTTAAGACATTATTTAAGTTACTAATGACATTAGTTAGATTACTTAGGACATGTTAGTTCTAGATTACTTATATCACTTATAATCCATTAGTTACATATAAGTGTTATTTTTTAGGATATTAAAATTAGATTAACTTATTAGTTAAAGATCCCCTTAAGACCTCTTAAGTAGTTATATAAATGCTTTTATGTTTGTTAAAGTGAACGTGTTAAATGGATGATATTAAGTTTTAAAATTACTTATGATTCATTAATTACATATTATCTTTTTTTTAATGGCAGTTCAATTAGATTACTTAATAGTTAAAGATCACCTTAAGACATCCCCTTAAGACATTAGTTAAGTTATTAATGACATTAGTTAGATTATTTATGACATGTTAGTTCTAGATTACTTATAATCCAATAGTTACATATTAGTGTTATTTTTTATGATATTAAAATTAGATTGACTTATTAGTTAAAGATCCCCTTAAGACCTCCTCTTAAGTATTTATATAAATGATTTTATGTTTGTTAAAGTGAACATGTTAAATAGATGATATTAAGTTTAGAAATTACTTATGGTTCATTAATTACATATTATCTTGTTATCTTTTTATGATGGATCAATTAGATTACTTAATAGTTAAAGCTCCCCTTAAGACCTCCCCTTAAGACATTAGTTAAATTACTTATGACATGTTAATTCTAGATTACTTATATTACTTATGGTCCATTAGTTACATATTAGTGGTATTTTTAATGATATTAAAATTAGATTACTTATTAGTTAAAGATCCCCTTAAGACCTCCCATTAAGACATTAGTTAGGTTACTAATGATATTAGTTATATTAAACTTATGACATGTTAATTCTATATTATTCATATTAATTATTGTCCATTAGCTACATATTAGTGTTATGTTTTATAACCATCTATCAAATCAAATCATGTAACTGTCTAACCATATAATCAATGATCATATCATATAACCATCTATTAAACCAAATCATATGATTGTGTATCAAATCATATAACTATCTAACCATAATCAAATCAAATCATGTAACCATCTAACCATAATCAAATCATGTAACCATCTAACCATAATAAAATCAAATCATGTAACCGTCTAACTATAATCAAATCATGTAACCATCTAACAATAATCAAATCAAATCATGTAACCATCTAACCATAATCAAATCGAATCATATAACCGTCTAACCATAATCAAAGATCATATCATATAACTGTCTAATCGACTAACCATAATCAAATGAAATCATGTAAGTTTTGTCTAACCATAATGTATATAAATGTCAACCATAAATGTCCTGGAGAGAGAGAGAGAGAGAGAGAGAGAGAGAGAGAGGGGGTGGGGTGAGAATGTCCTAAGAGGGGAGAGAGAGTAATAAGGGGTGGGGAGAGTCCTAGAGAGAGAGAGAGAGAGAGAGAGAGAGAGAGAGAGAGAGAGAGAGAGAGTTAAGTGGGGAGACAAATAGTGTTAAAAAGTGTGAAGATATTTTTAAGGGGGTGGGAGGTGTCTTAAGGGATTTGGTGAGAGAGTCTTAAATAATGTCAAACAATAGCACCAAAAAGAAATAGAGTCTTAATGGGCAGAGAGAGAGAAAGAGAGAGTCTTAAGAGGGTAAGGACAGAGTACTAAGGAGTTTGGTGAGTTGTAATAGGCATGGGGAGAGACAAAGTTCTAAAATTTTCTAACATTTTCTAATAATTTTCTAATTTTTTCAAAGGTTTCAAATTTTCCTAAAGTTTCAAGTTTTTGAAAATTTTCCTAAGGTTTTAATTTTTTCTTAATGTTCTAAATTTTTTAATAAAAATAATTTAAAACTAACATTTTAATATTACTAATGAAAAATAATTTAAAAACAAGCAATAAGATTACTAAAAAACTAAGATTTTCTAACATTTTCTAGTATTTCCTAACATTTACTAACATAATTTTGTAACTTAAATCTATTTTTTTAAAATTTAAAATTATCGAAAATGAAATAACTATTTGAAAATAAAAAATGAACTAAAATAATTTATAAACATATAATTTACAATAAAAAATAATTTAAAAAAGAAAAGAAAAATGTGTACCTGAAATATATGACAGTCGAAGGAGGTGGATAGAAGGCAAGGATGACAAAGTCAACAAGGTTGTCAGGGGATTCGCTCCAACTCTGGGGTCTACAAGCTCTCCGTGAATAGTAATTGTGAAAATGACCCCTCCACCGAAAATTTGTAGGGAATCCAGCGTAGGGGGTCTACGAGCGAAGGGGTTCTTCGCACGAAGACGTCTTCATCCTTTCGCCCAAAGTACCCCACGTCAAGGTCTTTGGGCAAAGGGGTCGTACCTCTTCGTGCAAAGACCCTAACTTCGCACAAAGACCCTAAAAGTCATTTTTTTCAACCGACCGAAAATTCTTCGTCCACAAAAGTGGGACTCACTTTTGTGGGTTCACCCCCATTTTCTTTTGGTAGTCTTTTTTTTGGGTTAGTATTTTTGTCCTCAAGCTTACAGAAACCAATTGCAAACTTGAGTTGACAAATGTTTTAAAATCATGCTTGATGGGAAAAAGTTTCTAGGGAGTCAGAGAATGAAGTTACAAAATTTGGTCTCCATGCCATGTCAAAGGTTCCTACATTAGAGCATTCCTTGAGTCATGTTGAAGATAAGTAATCATTGGCATTGACAATAGGATTAGAAGGATAATGAAATTGTAAATCACACACCCCCTCTTCCTGTAAGGCAAAAATTAAAAATGGCTAAGTCTTTGAATAATTTTAGTACTTTGCTCTTTTTGCAGAACACCAAAGTCTAAGAAGTCGTCAAAATCCAAGCTCTCCTTAAGATCAAAAAATTTCTCATACAATCAAATCGAGAAACTGCCTAGCATTATTCTGCTTAAGAGGGTCAAAGCTCCACAATACTAAAGAAAAATTGAAGTTGAAGAATATGCTTTGAACCCTTGAACATTTTCTAATTAGAGCATTTTCTATTTATTGGTCCTATTCATTTGAAAATTTGAGCCATAGTACAAATATTTTTATTGAGTTTGAAGTTTGACTTGTTTGAGTTGTATTAATAGCTAAGACTTGTGATCGTATGCGGATCATTTTAGCTTATGATCTATGTAGAAGCTAGTACTCTATGATAGGCATAGATATATTGCATTTGGGAAAATAATTTTTCCATGATTTTAACTGGGATGCTATGTGTAAGAATACCTAAGTAATTATATAATTCTAGAAATTTATTAAAAAAATGATCATACACTACTAATTGAATATAAAAGAAATTCTCTTCAAATTCTGTATAATTTCTAGGGAAGTTCCTGTAAAAACACCTTCCCTACTACCAGCAGATTGCTAATACAAGCTCCATATAAATTTCTTACGACATAAGCCTCTTCAAAATTTCAGACTTCTAAGTTTCTCATGCCATGAACTTCATAAGAAATTCAAAGACTGCTTCGCAACGGTCCACCCACGTTGCATTGGTCGCCGACAATGTTTGCACTAACTTCGCCGCTGCAACCATGAAAGTCACAGCTGTAATCACCTTGCTGTATTTCCTAGTCTTCAAGCCAATAGGTTCCAGCACAGCATGAATCTAGCCAAAATTACAAAACATTAGTTAGACCACTCTGCTCTTTTGCATGGAAATCAAAGCGTTTAATCATCCACCCTCAAAAAATAATGGGGAAAATATTAGCAGTTAAAAACTGTATCAAAATAGACAAGAAAAACCTCTCTGAAACGGACGGCAATTTCTTCTGTGATGAGATTACAAAGACAGTGAATGTCATTAACTGAGAGAAGCTTCTCATCAGAACGAGAACTCTCAATGATGATTACATCAGCATCCATTTCGATGATTGAAGGGGTGATATCATTGAAGTTTGAGTGGCGCATGTGGGTATGGATCTGTAGATTTGGAAGACAGCCAATGTGCTAAATACATGATATTCATATCACAAAAATATATAGAATGCATACTGAAAGTTCCTTGACAGGCGTGAGTGGTATTACATGACATTCACGAATATATATATATATATATATATATATATATATATATACTTACTGAAAGTTCCTTGACAGACCTGAGTGGTATTACATGATATTCATGAATATTTATATAGAATGCATACTTAAAGCTCCTTCACAGGTCTGTGTGGTATTACATGACATTCATGAATATATATATATAGAATGCACGTACTGAAAGTTCCTTTACAAACCTGAGTGGTATCCTTCACACCACAATTAGTGATGCGGAACCTGTGAACGGCCCAATCCAGGTAGTGAGCATGTTCTGACTTGCGTAAAGGCAATCCTTCCACAAGAGCTAGTGCCTCATCAATTCGAATTACCTAGAATGCCAGCATACGATTATTTGAGCCACGTATTAAGTAACAAAAATACATCTTCCCGTTTTCATCTTCCAGCCATCTTCTAGCGAACAAACGGGGCCTAAATACACTGAATATGGTGAAATTCCCAACACAAAAACATCTTACCTGAAGTCCACCAGCTTCCAAATCTTGCACCTCGTCCTTGATAGCCAAGGCAATTTGCATGCAAGTTTCAGATCTGCATTACACCCTTTTTAGGGAAATAAACAAGCAGTAGAGACAATTTATACGTTACACGTGTAGAGCAGAGAACGCTCTATTGATTAGGAGTTTTTTCTAACATCCTTACCTTGCTTGGTCGTTTCTCGCAAAACACCCGTTCAAAATTGTAACTGGACCAATGAGCACACGCTTCACAGCTCGGGCAGTCATAGCTTCTAGACGACTGATATCACCATATATGACAGGTGGCTTCACACACTGGGATCCACAAGACTGAACCCAACCATTTTCTGTCAATGCGAAGCCTTGTAGCTGTTTTGCGAACTGCTCAACCATGTTATTTGTCTGCAACAGAAACACAATTAGCTTTGGTTAGCAACATTTATCTATAAAAGGCTTTCAACTACCTTAATATGAATAATATCACGCACGAGGCTCACAAACCTCAGGTTCCTGTGCCTCGACAACTCTGGCAACTTCTTCTTCCACAGAAATCCTGTTCATTAAGTAAAAAAAATTTATTGCTAGGTACATCATATGCATCCTTTCATACGAAGACACATTGTTCTATCCTAATTTATCCAAAAGCATGAAACATCCAAACACTCACTCGTTTCTATTGCATTCACGGAGAACCCTTCCCAACTCAACTATCTAAGGAAATGATCCAACGGTTGTTGTTGGAAGAATTTGAAGATTTAAATGTTTCTGTTGGAATGAAGGTAGAGGTTAGCTGTGATGAGGAGGGGTTTGAAGGGGCTTGGTTTGAAGGAACAATTATAGGCATTGTAAACAATACTGACATACCAAAATATTATGTGAAATATCACCACTTCATAAATGACAAATGAGCTCGAGAGGCCCTCGTTGAGGAGGTATATGTAGACTATATGAGACCTATTCCAACTTCTATTAGTTTTCATTGATATGTACCTCTTGGCTTTTCAGTAGAAGTACTAGACAATGATTGTTGGTGGTCGGGTGTGACCGTCGACAGATTTGTTTCACCACTTAGTCAAGTAGAGTTCTTTGAGGTTTACTTTCCTGACTCTCACACTCTGAAGCCATATCCACGCGCCCATGTACAACCAGAACAAGAATGGGTTAGAGGAAGATGGAGGCAAACATACTGGATCTCAATACAAACATAATTAATGTTTGTATTGAGATCCAAATGGGATCACGTATTTTTTGAGTTTCATTATTTACTATTTCAAGTAAGAGATCGTGTATTCTCATGTTTTCACAAAATGGCCTTTAGACCATTGCAATTGTCATTGTATATCAATTATTGTTAAAAAAAATCATTTTGTTATTCTTACAATATCTTGGCTCTAATTTACTCCTTGTATTTGTAATTCTTATGGTTTCTACACTCAAACTGTTCGTATTATCTTTTTTATTCATAATTTGTATTCTATATGTATAAATATGTATTTAAACATGATAGATAAATTATCAAAACTAAATTGCTATGTATTATAAATTGAAATGTGCCTTTCAATTCTATATATAAAAAAAAACATATTAATTGACAAGTAACATTTTTTATTTCTAAATATTACAATGTTTTTACATATATATAATAAAAAGTTTGCTTAGGTCACTAATTTACGTTATTCCATACTAGATATGGTGAGACCAAGGTTGAACTTTGAATCAGAGGAAGCAAGAAGAGAGTCGCGTAGACGTCAGCAAGAATAATTGACAAAAAATCAAAGAGAACAACATAGGGCAAGGCGTAATGAAGCTGATAGAAAAAGAATACGTAGAAGAAGGGCAAAAGTAATAGTGGAACAATTAAAAAATGAAAATAGAGATGAAACAAATGTTTAAATAAACAACCATCAACGAACTTATGTTCAAAGCCTTCAAAATGAAGGGCGTCAATTGATTCAAGATGATACTGAACCAAGTCACAGATATAACAATCTGCCTAATGTAAACATTCAATTAGATGTTGAAAATAAAGACTTAGTGTCCATAGAGCGTGTTCTACAAATGCCACAACATGAAAATCAAATAGAAATGAATGTTGATGTGGAAGGTACTATGGAAAACATGCCAAACCCAAATGGTATGCTTGAAACTGAATTTAGAAGACTACAAATGCAATTTAGGCATCAAATAGATGGTTTGAAGACTCCTAATATGTGTCATGTTTGTTAAGAATCATATCTTGCAATGAAAGTATATCGCACCTGTCAAGATCCTATATGCAACAGGTGTAGACAAGAAAGATGAACTCATAGGTTTTCATCTTCAAACAATATGGACCCTTGATCTCAACCAGAAGAGCTTGTGAATTTGACTCGGGTTGAAGAGATGTTGATTGCACGTGTAAGTACTATACTGCAAGTTACACATGCAACTGGTGGTCAATATAAGTATAAAGGACACACTATCATTTTTCCTCAACATGTAGAACAAGTAACCAATGTTTTGCCACATACAATTGATCATTTGCCAATTATTATTGTTCCTAGAAGGGATCAATGTGGTACACATTATAACTTTACTGTAAACAGGGATCGTGTGTACAGATCATTGAAATACAAAGTAGAGCATGACAAGTTTTATGCAGATATTAGAATTGATGAATTTGCTCTCAATGACCTTCCTAGAAATGCTAATCAAAATATTTTTAATAGATTGAGGACAGTCCACATGGAATTTAATTCTGATGCAAACGAAGTCATTTTTGTGGGTCCACTCATGGATACAGAGGAAAGTAATGTAATTCAGTACACAACGTCTATGGCTTCATGACCACCTAATGCTCAAAGAGAAATGGAATTAATCCAAGCATGGGTTAACATCTTGAGATAGTTCCATATGCATTAATTGAATGGCTAGCTATAGGTGCATCACCCATAAATGAATGTGTCACATCAAGATTGTTAGATATGGCATTTCCAACATTGTTTCTTGATGGAAGATGTGATTCGTTAGAGCCAAGAATGAGGCGAATTCATTTGCGTGAATATGTGAAGCATTTGTTGCGGTATAGGGATCATCAATTTGTTAAACATCCAAGGTTTAGGTATTTCATGATGAATATAATAATGAAACATCGTGCACAAAATTTATCTGTTGTATTTGTAAAAAAGAGTTTTCAAGACATGCCAATTACCATCAATGAGCTACGAGAATATATGGAAAATATGCCACATAATAATTTGGCAGATAGGTTGATGAGATTTGGAACAACTCTAAGAGGAACAAGATCATATTGATGTAAATGTAGAGCATAATTAACAGACATGCTTCACCAAATTGGGACTCCTACAATTTTCTTCACCTTAAGTGCAGCGGATATGCAGTGGCCTGATTTGCATGCACCGATGCCAGGAACACCACCAGCTAATCCATGAGAATAATGTCACCATTCACATATGACTACTATGAAAAAATGAAAACTGGGAAACAACTTTCCAATAGAAAAGCAGAAGAAATTAGACTAGAGTGTCTTGAAAATCAATGATATACTATAATGTTGTATTGTTATTAAATATTGCATTATTAATTAATCTCCTACTTTGTGTCATAACAGTATATCATATTTTAAAATTGTGTTCTCTTTTGTTTAAATCTGTATCAATAATATAAATTATATCATGTTTGCAAACCCAACTTTTTCTTAATTTAAATATAAAAAAATCCACAAAATCATATATACTATTCCATTATATGTAGCATCTAAACTTCAAAATGGTAATGCAAAATGGTTATTCTGATTAATTTTATATACTGATGTTTGTTTAAAAATTTGTAGGATACCATTCCACCTATGGCTACCTCTGGCAAAGAGCCCAACATCATGGTTAAAAGCCCCTCTGCTTCGGTGGCCTCAAATGATGTCTTTGAGAGTGAATTTGACAAGTGTACGTGGATCGTTGTACAGTCATGCACAACTATAATCAAAGCTGTGGAGAACGCAGTGTTATCAATTGACTATGTTGACGAACTAGATATAATGCAGATAGAAGATGTTTCAAAAGTTTTGCGTGAGACATCTGCAAAAGTGGATGCATTTCCATCAATGATGAAAGAAGTATACCATGATCATTTTACAAATAAAGGTCACAATACCAACTTTATTGTTGAAGAATATGTGATGTACTTGCACCATTATGGAGAAATGTTATTGATTTAGATCATTCTTATTATGGCTTTCACACTTCTTAATTCTCTAAATAGTCGTAGTGGGACTTCTATTTCCCCTTTCATCTTTGTAAGTTTCAGGAACAAGTTAGTGAATATATAATTTTTCCTATTCCCATCATGGTTACCCCTATACTTCTAACATTTTGCAACATGTTTTATTGAGCTCTGTATTTCTAATATTTATTCATTCAATGAATGTACCCATTAAATGTGAGGAATTGAATATAGAAGAAATCTTATTCATTACTATTTCTAACCTAACCCTAAACAATGTTAAAAAAAACTATACCAAAACCTTTAACTATATAAAATAAGCTATTAAAAGTTAATCTTCAATAGAAACTAAAATAAAATTGTATCTTAACCCATAGCACGACGTTAAATTAACAACAATGATTACCTTAACCCTAACTCTGCATGTAACCTGGAACCCTTGTTGTAAGCCTAAATATAATAGTAAGTATTACTCTTACTTGACAATATTACCAACCCTAATGTTAACCCTAACCCCTTACCCTAGTGTTTACCATTAATGTGAGAGATGCAAGTCCAAAACATGATGCTTACTAAACCATGTGAGGAACAAGGATTTTATATCCATCCCCTTCTTTCTGTTGAACTCCATTGAAAGTAATATCCTTGACATCAAGGAGAATCCTGATAAGCAAATGCCTATCCTTCACCAAGGCCTTCTCCTCTGCCTCTACCAGTTTCACAAAGCCATTTGTCCGGCCCCTCAACCCCCCCCGGTTTTATTTGTTTATATTGCTTACTGGTTAGCCCTGTGTGGCTTAATGATACTTTAATCGATACTTTACTTGATATTGCTAGTACTAGATACTTTGGTTTAATTCGTAGATCTAGTATGGTGATTTTTATTTTTGATAGGGGCAGATTTAGAACTGTTGAACTCTGTTACTGTTGCTTGACTGGTCACATTAATATGTTGTTAATGTGCTTCTATTCCTCTCTTCTACGAGTCAGCACCCTTCTGCTGCTTTTATCTATCAAAAACATGACGCTTATACTAACCCTTAATATGATACTAATCCTAAATGTAAACATTGAATCTTATCCCTAATTGTAACCTTAACCCTACTCCAATATATTATTGTTACCATTATAATTACAATAATATGGTAACTGTTCAAGTTAGTTGTTACCATGTATCTACCATTGACCGTACATTAAATGGTAGCGTTATATGTGATACTAATGATAATTATCAAGTTAAATTGTAAACAATATAAAAAAATGTATTCCTAATTATGATACTTTAATCCTAACTCTGAAACCTATGTCTCATCGCTAACTACGTCCATAATCTTACTCTCGCACAAACCCTAATACTATTTGTATACCTAACACTACATATGATTTAACCCTGACTATAAACCATACATTCTAACACTGCACAAAACCTTAAATTTATCCTAAAAAATTAATGTATCCTAACCCTACCTGTAATGCTAACCCTAACCCCTTACCTTAATCTTTACCTTTAATGTGACAGGTGCAAGTCCAAAATTAATAGTACTCCTAAGGTTAAAATTATAAACTAATTGTAACCCTTCTTGAGGCGCAAGTCCAAAATTATTACTACTCCTAAGGTGCAAGTCCAAAATTAATAGTAACCCTAATACTAACAGTATACCTAACACTACATATAATTTAACCCTGAAGATATACCGTACATCCTAATACTGCACATAACCTTAAATTTATCCTAACCCTAACCCTAATCCTACATGTTCAATAGCCTAATAGTACTCCTAAGGTACAGATTATAATGGTAAACATGACGGTTATACTAACCCTTAATATGATACTAGTCATAACTGTAAACATAGAATCCTATCCCTAATCGTAACCCTAACCCTAACTCTAATATATTATCGTTAACATTATAATTACTTATATATGGTAACCATTTAAGTTGTCATACTCCTAAGGTGAGAATTTAACCCTAATTGTAACCATAACCCTGTCATTTACCATTGGTCAAAAGCTAACCATAAGGGTTATACTAACCCTTAATAGGTTAAACCATAACCCTCTTTGTAACCATAACCCTATTTGTAACCATAACCATGTCGTTTACCATAGGTCAAATGCTAAGTATAATGCTTATACTAACTCTATTTGTAACCATAACCATGTCGTTTACCATAGGCCAAATACTAACTATAATGGTTATACTAACCCTATTCGTAACCATAACCCTATCTTTTACCATAGGTCAAAAGCTAACTATAATGGTTATACTAACCCTTAATAGGTTAAACCATAACCCATCACTAAAACTTCAATTAACACTACATATAAACCCCATCAATATTACTAATTTGACTATTCACCTTATTTGTCATACTAACCTTAACCAATATTTTAACCCTAATCATAACCATAACCCATCACTAACCCTACAAGAAACACTACATATGAACCCCAAATGAAATTATAATTGATGAAGTTGAAATCAGAATTGATGAAGTTGCTCTTGTCACCCTTAATAGGTTAAACCATAACCCTATTTGTAACCATAACCCTCTCATTTACCATAGGTCAAATGCTAACTATAATGGTTATACTAGCCCTTAATAGGTTAAACCACCCACCAATATTTCTAATTTGACTGTTCACCATATTGGTCATACTAACCTTAACCAATATTTTAACCCTAATCGTAACCATAACTCATCACTAAACCTACAAGATACACTACATATGTACCCCAAATCATATTACTAATTTGACCATTGACCCTATTTGTCGTAGTAATCTTAACCAATATTTTAACCCTAATCGTAACCATATCCCATCACTAACCCTACAAGAAATACTACATATCAACCCCAAATCATATTACTGATTTGACCATTCACCCTATTTGTCATACTAACCTGCATGAATATTTTAACCTTAATACTAATCCAAACTCAACACTGTGCATCACATCATTAACCCTCAATTAAGCCTCACCATATAACTAACCCTAACCCTAACCCTAACCCCTTATCCTAATCTTAAACTTTATTATTACACTAAATATGATACTAATCATAACTCTAAACGTAACCCTAACTATAACATACTCTTACTTGAACCATAAATCATAATGTAAAATATCCTATTAACCCTAACTCTCACCCAATCCATAACCCTAACCCTAACAATAACTCTTACTCGAACCCTAACTCATAACAGAAAATGTCCTACTAACTCTAACTCTTAGCCGATTTCAAATTATTATAATAATTTATAATTTTTAAATATATATATACTATTTTTTTACTTTACAACATTAAACCAAATTGTTTCCCTAACATTTTATTTTTCTGCTATATACATAAAAATTAGAAATCGTAAAATGTCTACTATGTTGCGTTGCGAATACCACTAGTTTATATATATATATACACGTCGAGGGTAATCCTTCTCGAGGCACCTATTTTATATAAATTGCAAGGTGCAATAGGCGCCTCAAGAAGGATTACTCTCAACGTATTATATATATATATATATATATGCGCTAGTTTATAACCATCTATCAAATCAAATCATGTAATCGTCTAGCCATAATCAATGATCATATCATATAATTATCTATTAAACCAAATCATATGATTGCGTATCAAATCACATCAAATCATATAACTATTTAACCATAATCAAATCAAATTATGTAACTGTCTAACCATAATCAAATAATGTAACCACCTAACCATAATCAAATCAAATCATGTAACTGTCTAACCATAATCAAATCATGTAACTATCTAATCAAATCATGTAACCATCTAACCGTAATCAAATCAAATCATGTAACCATCTAACCATAATCAAATCAAATTATATAACCGTCTAATCGTAATCAAAGATCATATCATATAACCATCTAACTGGCTAACCATAGTCAAATCATGTAAGTTTTGTCTAACCATAATGTATATAAATGTCAACCATAAATGTCCTAGAGAGAGGGGGGTGTGGTGAGAATGTCCAAAGAGAGAGAGAGAGTCTTAAGTGGGGAGACAAAGTGTTAAAAAGTATGGAGATATTTTTAAGGTGGGAGGTGTCTTAAGGGGTTTGGTGAGTCTTAATTAATGTCAAATAGTAACACGAGAAATAAATAGTCTTAATGGGCGGAGAGAGAAAGAGTCTTAAGAGGGTGTGGACAGAGTATTCAAGAGTTTGGTGAGAGAGTCGTAATAGGCATGGGGAGAGACAAATTCTAAAATTTTCTAACATTTTCTAATAATTTTCTAAAATTTTCTATTTTTTTCAAAGGTTTCAAATTTTTGTAAATTTCCCTAAAGTTTCAAGTTTTTGAAAATTTTCCTAAGGTTTCGATTTTTTCTAAATTTTCTTAATGTTCTAAATTTTCTAATAAAAATAATTTAAAACTAACATTTTAACATTACTAATCAAAAATAATTTAAAAACAAGCAATAAGATTACTAAAAAACTAAGATTTTCTAACATTTTCTAGTATTTTATAACATTTACTAACATAATTTTGTAACTTAAATTTAATTTATTTCAATAAAAAATTACCGAAAATGAAATAACTATTTGAAAATAAAAAAACAAACTAAAATAATTTATAAACATATAATTTGTAATAAAAAATAATTAAAAAAAGAAAAGAAAAATGTGTACCTAAAATATACAAGAGTCGAAAGAGGTGGAATAGAAGGCAAAGGAGAACAAAGTCAACAAGGTCGTCAAGGGGTTCACTCCAACTCTACGGTCTACAAGCTTTTTGTGAATAGTAATTGTGAAAATGACCTCTCCGCCAAAAATATGTAGGGAATCCAACGTGGGGGTCTTCGGACGAAGTGGTTCTTCGCACGAAGATGTCTTCATCCCTTCACCCGAAGTACCCCACGTTAGGGTCTTCAAGCAAAAGGGTCATGCCTCTTTTTGCAAAGACCCTAACTTCGCACAAAGACCTTAAAAAGTCATTTTTTCACTCGACTGAAAATCCTTCATCCCCAAAAGTGGGACTCACTTTTGTGGTTTCACCCCATTTTCTTTGGGGAGTGTTTTTGCTAGGTTAGTATTTTTGTCCTCGTGCTTACAAAAACCAATTGCAAACTTGAGTTGACAAATGTTTTAAAATAATGCTTGATGGGAAAAAGTTTAGGTAGTTAGAGAATGAAGTTACAAAAATTGGTCTCGATGCCATGTCAATGGATCCTACATTAGAGCATTCCTTGAGTCATGTTGAAGATAAGTAATCATTGGCATTGACATTAGGATAAGAAGGATAATGAAATTGTAAATCATACGCCCCCTCTTCCTATAAGGCAAAAATTAAAAATGGCAAAGGCTTTGAATAATTTTAGTACTTCACTCTTTTTTTCAAAATACCAAAGTCTAATAAGTCTTCAAAATCCAAGATCTCATTGAGATCAAAAAAATTCTCACACAATCAAATGGAGAAACTGCCTAGCATTATTCTCCTTAAGAGGGTCAAAGCTCCACAATATTAAAGAAAAATTTAAGTTGCTTTGAACCTTGAGCATTTTCTACTTATTGGGTCTATTCATTTGAACACTTGAGCCATATTATAAATATATTTATATTTAGTTTAGTTTGAAGTTTGACTTGTTTGAGTTGTATTAATAGCTAAAATTTGTGATCGTATGCGGAACATTTTAGCTTATGATCTATGTAGAATTTCTCATCAAGTTCTGCATAATTTCTAGTGAAGTTCCCGTAAAAACACCTGCCCTAATACCAGCAGATTGCTAGTACAAGCTCCATATAAATTTCTTACGACATAAGCTTCTTCAAAATTTCAGACTGCTAAGTTTCTCATGCCATGAACTTCATAAGAAATTCAAAGACTGCTTCGCAACGGTCCACCAACGTTGCATTGGTCGCCAACAATGTTTGCACCAACTTCGCCGTTGCAAGCATGAAAGTCACAGCTGTAATCACGTTGCTGTATTTCCTAGTCTTCAAGCCAATTGGTTCCAGCACAGCATGAATCTAGCAAAAATTACAAAACATTAGTTAGACCACTCTGCTATTTTGCATGGAAATCAAAGCGTTTAATCATCCACCCTCAAAAAATAATGGGGAAAATATTAGCAGTTAAAAACCGTATCAAAATAGACCAAAAACCTCTCTGAAACGGACGGCAATTTCTTCTGTGATGCGATTACAAAGGCAGTGAATGTCATTAACTGAGAGAAGCTTCTCATCAGAACGAGAATTCTCAATGGTGATTACATCAGCATCCATGTCGATGACTGAACGGCTGATATCATTGAAGTTTGAGTGGCGCATGTGGGTATGGATCTGCAGATTTGGAAGACAGCCAATGTGCTAAATACATGATATTCATATCACGAAAATATATAGAATGCATACTGAAAGTTCCTTGACAGGCGTGAGTGGTATTACATGACATTCACGAATATATATATATATATATAGAATGCATACTGAAAGTTCCTTGACAGACCTGAGTGGTATGAATATATATATATATAGAATGCACGTACTGAAAGTTCCTTTACAAACCTGAGTGGTATCCTTCACACCACAGTTAGTGATGCGGAACCCGTGAACGGCCCAATCCAGGTAGTAAGCACGTTCTGACTTGCGTAAAGGCAATCCTTCCATAAGAAGTGCCTCATCAATTCGAATTACCTAGAACGCCAGAATACGATTATTTGAGCCACGTACTAAGTAACAAAATTGCAAGACCTCATGTTTATTAAACCATTTTGGTTTACACTAAATACCTATGGAAGAATAATGTACCACGCATTTCAACAGTTATTTCACTAAATACACTGAATAAGGTGAAATTCCCGACACATAAACATCTTACCTGAAGTCCGCCAGCTTCCAAATCTTGCACCTCGTCCTTGATAGCCAAGGCAATTTGCATGCAAGTTTCCGATCTGCATTACACCCTTTTTAGGGCTTCGGAAATAAACAAGCAGTAGAGACAATTTATACGTTACACGTGTAGAGCAGAGAACGCTCTATTGATTAGGAGTTTTTTCTAACATCCTTACCTTGCTTGGTCGTTTCTCGCAAAACACCCGTTCAAAATTGTAACTGGACCAATGAGCATACCCTTCACAGGTCGGGCAGTCATAGCTTCTAGACGACTGACATCACCATATATGACAGGTGGCTTCACACAACGGGATCCACAAGAGTGGACCCAACCATTATCTGTCGATGCAAAGCCCTGTAGCTGTTTTGCGAAATGCTCAACCATGTTATTTGTCTGCAACAGAAGAAACACAATTAGCTTTGGTTTGCAACATTTATCTATAAAAGGCTTTCAACTACTTTAATATGAATAATATCAAGCACAAGGCTCACAAACCTCAGGTTCCTGTGCCTCGACAACTCTGGCAGCTTCGTTCATAATATTAACATATTCTTCCACAGAAATCCTGTTCATTAAGTAAATTTGTTTTTATTGCTAGGTACATCATATGCATCCTTTCATACAAAGACACATTTTTTTATCCTGATTCATCCAAAAGCATGAAACATCCAAACACTCACTCGTTTCTATTGCATTCACGGAGAACCCTTCCCAACTCAACTATATGAGGAAATGATCCAATGGTTGTTGGAAGAATTGGAAGATTTAAATGTTTCTGTTGGCGCTCACGACGAATGTCTACTGGTGTAACTCTGCGATGATTAGAGGTCCTCGACTCTGCAGCCTGCAATTTATAACAAGAAAAATATTCAAACACTACAGGTCGAAAGAAGCCGCTTTCACAGCAATCAAATGATTTGATTTATTTTATACGGACGGAGTTATACACTTACAGCTCTCTGTACTGCCTCATTTCTCACTCTTGGAGACAGCGTCCTTGAAGTTTGTGCAGATGCATTGGCAGCGAAGAATTCCTGCAGACCCAAATAACGTTACTTCATATTTTCGCTAGTGTACTCTCCTACCGAAAACAAACTAAGGCAGAGCAACACATCCTGCCGCAAAAAATTTAAAAGAAACATTGTGAGAGATCTTCCCATAGCAATTTGGTCGACCTCGTAAAATAAAACTGTGTACCTCATCTTTGTGACCAGCCAATGCTTTGGCCAATGCATTGACTTCAATAAGCTTTTGTGCAGCAAAAGCCATCCAGGACTTGATTTCACTATCAAGCTCTGTTTCATTCACCAGATCCACAGCCGTGTGCATAAGGGAACACGAAGTAGACACAACCAGTTTATCTGCAAGCAGATGAGTAGTTTTGTGATATACGTTCCAAAGAAGTGTCACATAAATAAATTGAAATTGACAACCAGTAAAAACAAAATAAGCATCGCAAGCCTAAATTACCTTTCCCAACAATGCTCTCAAGACTTTGCAAAATACGCAAGGATGCAGCCAAATCATTAGCCCAAATATTTCGACCATCAACTACTCCTGCGTAAAAGACCTTATCAGCTGGAAAGCCAACCTCCCTGATAAGATCCAAAGTTTTCGATCCGTGGACAAGATCGAAGCCAATAGCAGAGATACCCTTCAATCCAACAATTGTCCTGAAGGTACAAAATGCTACAGGTTTAGATATTGCAAATCGTACTAATGCCCCTACGGATATTACATACAAAAATTGATAGCAAGTAAACAGATATGCCTCGTGCAAATTTCGGATTTAGAGCAATGAGGAATCCAGTAGTTTTACATCATTGACATAAATTTCAAGTATAATGTTTGAGAAAATCAGAGATGGAGAAGAGAATCATACTCGTAGGTCTCCACAGGGATATCGGCAAAGTAGGTCTCCACTAGCAGTTTGACATCGGTTTCTTTCTCAAAGTAAGAATAAGCCTCAGAGAATGCATCCAAGTGATGAGCCTCAAGATCCATTACAAGACATGGTTCATCCAACTGCACCAACGATGCGCCAGCTGCCTTCAAGTCAGAGATAACCTCTCTACATACATTGAGTTGTTCACAATTATCAAATTAATGATCTGGTCAATAACATTCCGGTCAGAAATTTCAATTACAAGACGCCTTCTGCTTAGAGGTTTTAAAACAACTAGCCTGTACATTTTAATGTTCCATGGATTATTTTACAAGTAAAACGCGGTATGTTATAATAAACCTGTCCAAGTATTACTTACTTGTAAATTGGCAGAATTGAATCAAGCAAAGACAGGGGATCGAAGCTCTCTGACACACCCTCTGCAGGCTTTGAAAGAAACAAGTAGGACACCGGTCCAACAAGTACAGGCACTGTTTCAATTCCAAGCTGCATACAAGGGTATAAAAAAATACCTTTAGACACTAAATTTGGACTGAAAAATCGTTGCTCATCGACGAGCATACCTAATAAAAAAATAGCACTCTCGAACTCTCTATCTTGATATGATAGACCAGTGAGATTTGATATAATGAAAGATCAATAATCAAATGGTATACAAAGAAACAACCCCCCTATAGATCATCCTTGACCATTTTATACGTCTTTTAAAAACAAATGATCTTATACAGAAACACAAGAAGATCACTTGAAAGAAAGTAGCAAATGCAGATGAGTACAGATAGTTTACCTCTTTGGCCTCCTTGTATTCATTCAAGGCCTTGTGGGATGCATAACTGAATTTGAGCTCGGGGCTCAACTCGGGAACAATGTAGTGACTGAACAAAAACAAACATGAGACTATGCTCAGATATAGTTCCAGTAGATTGATCTATTAACCAAACATAATACCAACAAAAATTTACATATCTGAATAGAATTCTATTTAAAGGTTATGAAGTTGTAAACTTACTAGTTGGTGTCAAACCATTTGGTCATCTCCATAGCAGGAAGAGTAGCATTTCCTCGGGCCATGGAGAAATAAGTATCAAAGCTAATTTCTTCAACTGACCAGCCATATCTGGGAGGAACAGCTCCAAGCATAGCAGTGGTGTCAAGAACCTGATCATAGAAAGAGAAAGTGTTGCTTGGAATGTATTTGGTTCCAGCATCAACCATCTGCTTCCAGGTTGAAGCCCTGGACTCCTTAGCAACTGCCTCTAGATCAGCTGCAGAGCTCTTCTTGTCCCAGAATGATTCAAGAGCGATCTTCAGCTCTCTCTTAGGGCCCATGCGTGGGTATCCAACAACGTGGGATGCCATTCTTCTCAAAGCTGTGTTTCGGAAACCCCTGCAAAGCAATAGGCTCATCTCAGTCAGTCAAACCTCACAAACCGAAACAAATATAACTATATCGACAGCTATGAATGGCATGAACTTTGGTAGTACTACGTAGATCATCAAGGCTTCCATTGCCCTCAGAGCTCTGAACCCAAGAAGGCAAGTGAAGTGTTCAGCCATCCATAGTTTTTTTTAAACGCCATAACCAGATCTGAAGTGCTCAGCATACGCCTTAAATCACTGAGGCTTTCACTTCTGAGTTCTTGTTTCAACTCCTTAATACATGTAAGAACGTCCAACATACAATGATAAGGACATAAAAACACATCTAGATCTGCAGAGTCCCAATGGAATTAGCCAAAGTGATCAAATCACCTTATTGCACCACCCTAGTTTCAAATCCCTCGGAGGCATGATGCATTCAGATTCATGAAGTGTTGTAATATCTCCATAATAATAAATCCTAATAATTAAATTAAAATATAAAAACATAATAATAATACCATATCATATAATTAGAAATTAATAGAGTTCAATGAAAGCTCAAGGGGCTGGCAACGAAGAGTTGTGACTCCACTAACATTAGATATAAAAGGAAAAAGAGTTCATTTTATAGGAGAGATATGGAGGAAGGAAGAAAGAAGGGAGCATAAGGCATTAAGAAAGTATCAAGAAAAAATTTAATGATAGTGAAAATGATGGAAAATAACTTTAATATACATTTTTTTATTTTTTTTCTTTTGAATATTGTACAGCAGTATTAAGTTTTATGTATTTTTGGCAAACTCTAAATAATGTGACTGATGACACTAGCACGACACAACTTCCAATCCATCTAAAATTCTTTTGACCTTGTGCTATGAACAAGTGAGGCCACAAATGGGGATTCTCATCCTCTTATTACAATGTTGGCGCCCAAACCCACAATCACAATGGTCCAACATAGATTTGAACCTAAGTGTGGACAACAACACCACCACCACTTAGCCAACACACTAAGTGGTGAACCTCACAATTACATAAGATTAAATTATAGTTACAATTTAATATTTTTTTAATCAAACAAAGATTAAAATTGTATTGAATTAGAATGTTTAACTTGTATTGAATTAGAATATGTTTAACTGATCTAAATAAGATTTATTTTTTTAAAATTAAAATTAGAATTAAAATTATATAAGATAATATTAATGATATCATTATTCAATTTAATGATAAAAGTACATATAAAATAAAATTTTATTTATTTATTTTAAATATATTTTAAATATTAAAATAATTATAAATATTTTAATAAAATATATTATAGTTATACTTCCAATTAATAAGTATTATAATGGCAAAGCCTGTCTTAATCATTTAGATGGTGCTATATATAAATTTTCTACAATACAAAAATATATTTTTAAATAATTATTATTAATGTTTACTATAATAAAAATAATTAATTAATGCATTTAACTAGAATATAAATATTCTTTTTAAACAATATTATAATTATACTTATTTTGGGATATTTCTATCAAGAGTCAATTGTGTAGTTTTCTACTCAAACTCATCAACCAATCTTTCAGGAGTGGTTGAATCCCAATAGTAATACAACAATTTGACTCGTTGTGAAAAAAAATTCCTACTTATCAATTGTATATTTGTTTTATTAAATAAAATATAATTATTTGAGAAACTTTATTATTATTATTTTGATTGATAATAATTGTTTTCATTTTTTTGATCCGGGAAAAACATGGCCCATATTGGTACATGGTATGAAGAAGGTACCGCCATCCCAAAGAGCAAACATGAGGAATCCATAAACAAACCACAAAATAAAGAAAGCCTCTAAGAACGTAACACAAATTAAGCTTTTAAATTGGCATCACCCTTGGAATGGGACTGGAGGACCATTTCAAAAGAGCCTTTCTTTAGCTTCCTATCTTTTATCCCCTACACAATGTATCGTTTCCTAATTTGGTTGCATCCTATTACCAATCTAAATGTACATCTTTTGAGACTCTTGCAACATACTTTGTGCATGAATCCATTGCTTGGACTTGGTCATCTTTTAGTACCGAAGCCATCTACACACTATGAGTCCCTACTGGTCTACATTTCTCCCTCCCCTCTGGAGTACCAATACCATTTACTTGTGTTGACTCGTTAGCTTCTACATTTAAACCAATATTAACACAGGGCTTTGTTGGATGCCCTTCTTGAGAAAGGGACACTTGAGGCTTATGCATAACTTCCTCAACAATAACCTAAGAGAAACTCCTTTGCTTCTCTCCCTTCTTCTCAATTGTATAGTGTTGGTGTTGTCGAAAACATCTTTACACCATGAAGCCTTCTCAAACATTTTCTTAATTCCACATTGTACAACCACATGACCAATTTGGAAGCATCTGCTACATCTCAAGTTAAATCTTTCATAATTTATAGGTTGAATCCAACATCCTTTTCTCTGTCTTGAGAGAGAGATTATTTATATTATAAATTTTCATTTATGTAATATAATATGTTTATTTTTTAAAATTTAAAATAACTATATAACAATTTACTTTTAAGACCTCTCTTTACATGTCTTCCTACCTCTCTTTCTCCCTCCCCATCTTTACCTCACCTTCCTTCTCTCCCTCTCTATATATCTCCATCTTTCTCTCACCTTCCTTCTCTCTCTATATAACTGAGAAATTTAATTTATTTTCTCAAGGTTTGAACTTTGAAGAGTATTCATGTGCACTATTTGTTTAGTTACATGGACTTTTTGATGGCACTTAGAAAACTTAAAAGATTTGGTGGGAGATTTAAATTATTATGTCCACGCGCTGCAGGAGGTAAAAAGATGACAAGTCTTTGAATTTTGATAGTTGTCTTGCCCATTTGAAAACTCATATTTACTCATCTGTTCTATTCACCACCATCTGTTCTAATCATCATATTTTATTTTTCTAATTTTCATTTTTCTGGTAAAAATACGGACAAAAAAAGAGTAATAAAATATCCAAAGAAATGGGTCATTAACCAAGGCGTACTTGTTTCCATTTTATGTCACTAGAGTCATCTGATTCTATCCAAATTCCCCTCTCCAGCATAAATTCCCATTTCCATCATTGTCTAAAAGGGTTTAATGGCATTAAAATTTATGCTTTTAGTTATTATGACCCAATTTGCATCTTTCCCAATTTCAAGATAAGTAAAATTAACGTTGAATCCATAATTGAAATTTTTATTTTTTCAATAGTACATTATGATTAATCATTTACCTTGGCCAGGCAAAGAGATGGCTATTTAAAGTAGAAATCGTTTTGATTAAATATTTAACAACTGCAGAAAAGAAGAAGCGCAACTTAATAAAAAATGCAACATACAAGAAACCACAGTTGAAAGGTGGATTTACAAACACCCGTTTACAACAAAATGGCGTTTCACTCGTTCAAACGGTAAGCGAAGTCTTAACTGTTGTGTGTTCGTAGTAAAATTGGAAGAGAGTAAGTAAAACATGGTGAGCATTTTGCGCTGAGTTGTGTCACCGCCATGGCCAAATCTCCTATATTCTAGATGGTGTATGCTGATTCCTCCAATTATTGTCTCATAATGTTGCAGAGGATGATTATTTTGGCAGAGATTATGCAGGGAACTTGCACGCCTGTACGAAAACCTGAGATTTTCCATTTTTTGTTTAGAGATTCTTATACCATACAATTTACATAATTTAAATTTGCAATATAATAGGTACATGATTAATAGAATAATAATAGTAGGATTAATGACTAATATTTTTAAAGATTTTTTAATGGGTAATAATAGTAGGATTAATGACTAATATTTTTAAAGATTTTTTAATGACAATCAGTGAGGTCTTAAGTATATCAAAATTCAAGAAACAAATGTTATTATATTGCTTACAAGAGAGCTCCACACAATGTTTCCCTAGGGTCTTCATATTTATTTCACTTTGTTCGATGTAATCCCACCATACCAGAAAGTTGACCATCAATTTTACCAAGGGCAAGTGCCAGTTCTTCTTTGTGGTACTCAAATTTGATATAACAATTTGTATGTATCAATCTGAAATTGGATAGAGGATTTGAACTCAAGTTTTTGTAAGGTTAAGAGAAAATTTATGGTGAGTAATTATGGATTATGAAAGAGAGATTGCCTAGAAAACAAGACCTTGTTGTAATGATTTAAAACAAATTATATAATCATCAACTTGAGGGAATGAATGCCATTGTCTAGATGATCATCAAAATAATATTAAAAAAAAAAGAAAGAAATATAATTATTTGATTAATGTATATATAATTATTATATAGATAGTTTAAAATTTAAAAATAGATATAAAAATAGAAAAAGGTTGATATAGACAGGGAAAAGGAACTGGAAAGAGGTGCCATTTTTAGTTCCTCAATATTAATACAGCATACCCATTGCACACTTGCAATTGCTAGTTTAATATTTTATCACTTTCAACCGTGATTCCAAAGTGACGTATGTAGTTTTCAATAGTGGTTGCGTTTAACACCAGGAAAAGATAACAGAAAACAACGACGGCAGCAGAAGACAAGGCCAGAAGAGATCGGCGAGAATGATTGAGCAACTCATCGACTTGTGGAAAGAAAGAAAAACAACAGAACCCAACAAAACAGTCAACCAGACACCGTCAGTCAGGTTTACACATCATCCAGTAGGATTCACCAATCAACTCACAAGATCCGTCTCAACCAAAGCAGGTCGAATGAAGTTCGAACACACTGGATATAATTAATTCAGAATCTACTCAAACTGAACAGTACACGCGCCCCATATATACCATCACTGAACAAGCAGGATCTGGCAAAAATACGAAGACAACAGAACCAAACACACGATCTTTATCCAGAGTTACACTAAAACACCCGAAAGATGAAACCCTGCTCAGATTTACACTAAAACACCCGAAATCTGCAACCCTGCTCAGATTTACCCGAAATCTGCAACCCTGCTCAGATTTACCCGAAATGTGAGACCCTGCTCCTATTTACCCTAAAACACCCGAAATGTGAAACCCTGCTCAGATTTACTCTAAAACACCCAAAATGTGAAACCCTGCTCAGATTTAGCCTAAAATACCCAAAAATATTGAAACCTGCTCAGATCTTTTTCTAGAACACCCAAAATGTAAAACCCTGTGGCTGCTCAGATGAAGCAGGGCCAATCCGGCCAGGTGAGAGAAAAGATCGGCGAAAATATTTGAGCAACTCACCGATCGAAAGGAAAGAAAGAAAAAGAATAGATCCGAACAAGACACATGCAACCAGACACCCTCAATCATGTTTACACTAATGCTTTACATTATTGTAGGGATCTAAATGCTAGAATCCTCGCCAATCAACGTCCCAAAGGTCATTTACTAGTGTCTATTAATGCTAAACAGTACACGCGACCCGTAAATACCGTCCATGAAGAGGCGAGATATGGCAAAAGAAGGAAGCTGACAAACTACCCACACAAACCTTATCCAGATCTACCCTAAAACGCCATCTTCGTATGCTAAGACCCACATTGTTCGAAAGCTATACAACATCTGCTGGGGCCAACAAAGAAGTACAGATGAAGAGAAGTAAAGCTCTCACCTGACACGAAGAAAGGCAGAACAGCGGCTCGACAGACTTTCCCCCCAAGCTCTGTAAACAGCAGAATGATAATAGATTGTAGATGAGACGAGCTTTGCAAGAGAATGCGCAATGCAGTGCAGAGATTTGTTTCTCTACAGTCACCATTGTTGCAAATGAGAAACTGAACATATAATACCAGCTTCTCCTTGCGAAAACTATCAGTTTCTATGCTACTATATATATCCTCAAATTGTTGCCCCGGAATGTTCTACACAGTTCGAGATTAAATTATTCTAATTAAATTGTTCTACTTAATAAGAGTTTGTCGGTTTTCTCCATCTTAAACGTAACATGCTCAGCGTAGTATTTTATTTTACCAATCTGGGTTCAAATAAAATTTAAGGGGAAAATATGGTAAAATTCATGGAGATCATGGTCTCCACATGTCGCCTCTTACAGCCAGCCTGGCCGCCCATGTGAATTGAACGAAATATCCGTTTGAACAATGTTTTACACGTGGTGGGTCCACGCTGCCAGTGGCCGCCTAATATGCTGGAAAAAATGTTTGAATAATGTTTTACATGTGGTGGGTGACCCGCTGGCAGTCGCCGCCTAGTTTGACGATTATGTTTGTGTCGGCAACCGACTTAAGCGCCTGTGTCGTGAGCCACAAGTTAAGCGCGCTCGAGCTGGAGTAGTACTGGGATGGGTGACCTCCTGGGAAGTCCCGGTGCTTCACCTCTGTGAGCATCACCTAGATCCAATGAGTGCTAAGTGTTCCATTCATTCTAATGAGAGATGGGTTCGTGTGAACCACTACTCATGAATCATGGGTCAATGAGTTTGACTCAAAAACTACACAGTTGAATCTTGATAGCAATATCACAATTTGACTTGATGTGGAAAAATATCTCCTACTTACCAAGTTCATTGTCGTTTTGTCCCACCGACAGTTGGAAGAAGTGAAGTGATAGGTTATTAACGTAGTTGTTTTTGCTTGGTCCCCACGCTACGGGAATCTGTACATCTTCCCTTGCCATTGGATATAAGTTTTGGTTGCCAAAATTTAATTCGACACCTTAACTTAAATCAGGGCTAAACCCTAACTCCTCTAGAATTCTAGAAGTAAGGAGTTAGGAGTTAGGAGTTAGGGTAGTCTTCTCTATATACAAATAAATGCATTGTTAATTTTGTTTTATTGTACATACTAGTCCCAATATTGTATATAAATGTATTGTTAATTTTGTTTCATTATACATACTGGTTCCAATATTTTATTGGTGATATTAAATAGACAATATTGTACACCTGATGTTTTATTATTTCTATTTATTTTTCTTCTTTAAAGATCTCTATAATTCAATATAGAGAACCCTCCTCATCTAAATGTTAAAGATTAGACAAAGTTATTTTAGCTACATTTCACTTGTAATAGATGATGATCAATTCCATAAAATGTTTTAAATGAAGATTATGATTTTTTAGAAAATATCTCCTTTTAATTGGAAATAGCTAAACTCTAATCTTGCACTAATTCCATCAAATTCAGGTGATTATATATTAAAATACCCATATTCATATTACCCATATCTTCTTTGTACATTACAATCAAAAAGAAAAGGGTTGTGTATAACATTTGGACTCAACCATGACACAAAAATAGGATTGTAATTTGTTGTAGTATTTCTAACATAGATTTTTACCGATTCCCCTAAAACATGGGAAGGGATGAAAGATCTCAAACAAATGTGCCCAATCAAAGGAAAAGACCGCATATTCAAATAGCCAAATCAACACAAGCAACACCTCTTAATCAAAATAAAAAGGTTCAAATTAAGATTGGGACCAAAGACATGATCTGTATGACAATTGTGAGGAGGAAGAGGAGGAGACAAGAGCACAGTTCTTCTCCACTATACCATTATCAATTTTATTTCAGGGAACAAAAATTAAATACAAGTGAATGTGCAGTGAAAGGGAGTCATGGGGGGAGAGAGTCATTGAGCATAATAAGAAGAGATAAGGATGTTAACTTATGTCTATTTAACGACTCGCAATCTCCCACGCCATCAAAAGATACTTGTTATCAACTATGCCCGCACAATTATTTTTTTTGGTAAAATTGCATTAAAGATATATGATTACCTATAGCTAAAAATATGGAAAATTTATTTGATCTTTCCTCACTCTCACCCTGACCGATTTTTCAAGTTGAATCCAGTCGAACACTTTGCACATGAACAATTGTAAGAACCTCCCAAATTATGGCATTCATCTCCCAGGCAAAATCATGTTCCAAATCTCCCATGGCGGCAGAGGTAGGTTGGATGCTGGCAAAATGTTAGAGTTTCTCTTTACACATGCCAATCGTATTTATCTGAAAGTTTAGAAAGCATGGGGCTTAGATTTGAGACCCTTCCTCAACTCGGCATTATAAATATGTTCATTGGAGCATTATGAGAGAGAGAGAGAGAGAGAGAGAGAGAGAGAGAGAGAGGGCACCTAGGTAAGGCTCTTGGATTACCTAGAGTTCCTAGTGTGGAGTTTTGGCTTGTAGTGGCCTTAGCCAAGTCGCTAGTGTAGTGAGGAGACTAGTTAGTCTCTCAAGTGTTTTGGTTAGTGTTACTTTTCTTTTGGTTTCCCTAAGTCCTAGGTGAGTCTTCTTGAGTCAGGATGAATCAGAGTTGGCTAACTTAGCTAAAGTTGCCAAGCATGGGATAATGTTGTAAAAGTTGTAAAATGGCCTCTTTTATGGTTTTAGAGGATGAGAATGGTCTTAAGGACCATAGTTTAGTCAAGGGTAAGTCACATAAGGTGTGTGATCAGGTGGTTTGATAATCCACCAAAAGTTGTTGTGACAACTTTGAAAGTTGTCATGACAACATTTCTTATTTACCTAGGAAATGGCCCTAGAAGAGTAACAGCCCGACCCAAAGGTCCAAACACTTAGGATGGGATATTTAATATTCAAAAACCCTAAAAGTGAGCATTGGGAAGTGTGTATTATGGAAACCAAGCCCTGGCACGAGTATGGTTGTGTAATCTTTGTGATGAGCTAATGGATTTGTGTGTGATAGAGCTCTAAAATGGATTGAAAGACTGACTGTAATTGTTGCATGCATTAGATTAGGATGTATTTTGATTCCTAGGATAGATCGTTAATCATTTTGACAGGTTTTAATATTAGTTTGTAATTCTTTCATTCTCTGGCCTGTCTTAAGTTAGTCCATACAGGGTTTTGCAAAATGGAGTACTAGATCACTCTCCCACCATACAATTTGTATGACTCTTTGGGATCCGTGACCAGAATCCTTGTAATATAGGATGGTGCAAGGAGGGGCCCTAAAAAGTACAGGAAACATTTTTAATGTGATGCCCTAGGCGAGCCAGGAGTGCATGGCTAGGGATCACAGTGTGTTGTAGAGCTAATAGGAGTGATTGAAAGCACTCATTGCTTCAATCAAAGCTTGTGGAGGGGAGACCAGATGTGTTAGAAAGCATCTCCAATGATGAGAAGCTTTAGTGGAAGGATAAGGTGTGAGAAATATCAAACCCTCACTGGTTCAGACAGTGAGCAAGCAAACCCTTGAATCTAACCCTATTTCTAGGAAGCCCTTGTACGGATGAGTTGGAGCTAAGTAATCGGCAAAATCTGAAAGCCCTGTTAGGAATTAATGTTGAATATATCCTATGGGGGAGTATTCGTAGTTATTTTTTAGCAGTTGTTGTTGCATTCATGACTGTGATTGTCATTGATGTCAACACAGTGATCTACTAAAGTTTAGCAGAGAAGTAGACAGTGTTTGTATTAGCGCATGTGGGATATTAAAAATCAAGCTATGCGGAGTTGAGGACTTAATCTATGATGTTTCATATGATCATGGTTAAGAGAACATACGAAAACTCATTTATTCATGATAGTTATGTGTAATTTAGTGGAAGCAGTATTCAAGCAGTGTTCCTGAGTAGCGGTTTGTGGAAATCGGATGATATCTCCTAATCGGGATAGAATTTGAGCATGCAAAGTTGTACAGATGATGAAGACATGATGATTTTGATGTGGACATGACAACAAGGTCAGAGGTCCCATGAGTGAAGAGTTATCTTAATTGGAAGCCGACAATTTTATGTGATTATGGAATTTTGTGTAATGTGTGGAAGATTTTATTTTGTAATTTGTATGCCGACTCATTTGTAATTATTTGAGTGTGGTATAAAGGAAGGATTAATTTCCTTATTTTGGTATGTAATTGGAACGTAAGATTATGTGAAAGTGAATTGTGGAATTGTGTAATACTTTTTGTAAGGGGATATGCGAAGTATAGAGATCTGGTATTGAGATCTGATGAAGTAGTTGATGCGGTTTGGCACAGTCAGAGGAGAAGTGATAAGTTGTTGAGATCAGTAATCTTTTGGTATTATTCTATTGAGTAATATAGAGATCAGTTGGACAGTGTGTTCAGTGATCTTGCCCTTGAAGCTATTTGGACAGTGGGTCTTTCTATCTTCCATAACTCCTAACAGGGTTAGAATCTTTTAGCAGTGATTCAAAGTCTCCTAACAGGGATTGATATGTACTGAATGTATTTCATAAGACTCCTAACAAAGTCCATCCTCTCACAAGGAACTTTCATATTAGTGCATCTTTTGTGGGCATCATTCCCACTAGGGTTTACTCTTTGATCAAGAGGTTCCCTAGTCAACATATCTTGTGTTATTGTGTTGTTGTATATGTATATCTTTCTATGGTTGTTAATCACATTGCTTACATGGTTAAAATATATTAAAGGTGATAAAAGTTGTATTTATCTGATAATTGATTCACCCCCCCCCCCCCCCCCTCACTCTTAGTTATCTTGGTGGACTTTACTTTCTAACAAGCCCTTCCAAATGGGTATCCAAATCTACAATTAGTTGTGGGCCCTGTTTGGAAAGTTTTGGAGTTAGAAGCCAAAAGGTTTCCAATTAGGCCTACTAGCCTACTAGCCCTTTTTAGGAAAGTCAGCAAGAAGATCTCAATAGAGATGGAGTTATCCTTGTAGGAAGTGGGTTTAAACAGGATATTGGATCATATTCTAAGTGATATGACTCTCCTCTCCATTTGAAGGAGGTTGTAGACCAAAAATCCCTATTTTGAGGAAGATAGAGCTAGAAGGAAACTAAGGAGTAATGGTGTGTGTTGGCTTTGTGGTGACTGATCAGTGAAGTACTGTAAACTTTTCATTTGTCATGGGGTCACTACTACATTTAGGGCCAAATTTCAACAGACACTTCCAACGGGTAAATATTTTTTAATGAATTTGTTGTTTTTTTAAATAGGCCCCGATGATGTCAGTATTCCGATGGGTTTTAAATTGACCATCGAAATTCTGATAGTTTCAGGTATACATAAAAAAAAAGTGAAGCACCAAATCATTTTTATTTCAATTGGCATGGAAAATAAGCGGGAGAAAATGAGTTGGGCACGAGAGAAGGTATGTGATTTCTTCATCTTTCAAGCCTCTGGCATCATATTTGACCACAAATTTTATATGCATTGCATTTTATTTCCTCATGAATGCTCTTTGAAATGACAGCATTCTACTAGTGATGTGCTCTAGCCGATGCTTTATCTCTATTATTTGATGTTACTGGTGTCGTGCCCTAGCCCATGATTTAACTCTATTATTTGATGTTATTGGTGCTTGTGCTCAAGGATATCCATTTTTTTGAAATATTGACTATGGTTATCAAATGGATAGCCTGTGAGCTTCTAGCTAGGCGTCATTTGTATTGATAACTTAGGGTATCATATGTATTGTATCATTGATAGTTGAGACTTTGTTAAAAGGAAATAGGTCAAAGAACGATTTTGATTTAGTGCTTTAACTCCATTATTTGATGTTATTGGTGCTTGTGCTCAAGGATATCCATTTTTTTGAAATGTTGATTGTGGTTATCAAATGGACAGCCCGTGAGCTTCTAGCTAGGCGCCATTTGTATTGATAGCTTAGGGCATCAAATGTATTGTTATATCATTGATAGTTGAGACTTTGTTAAAAGGAAATAGGACAAAGAATGATTTTGAGTTAGTTTCTCTATTTTGATCCCTAAGTGGTTTACAACCCTAGAGAAGTATATGCAGATTTATGGATGCAATTGCAAGATACATAGCAGCCGATAATTTACAAAAAAATCCATGCATCCAATTTGAATAGCAATTAATACAAAGAAATAAGGTCCTCGAATGGCCCGGTCATCTGGACCTTGACTGTCCCCTCAACTAGTGACCCTTCAAAACTGGGTTATCATGCAATTAGTGAGTGATCCTTCACTCTCCTGGTCTACCCTACATCCAAACATATTGGAAATACACAATACAATGATAACAAGCCTTTCACAATCCCCCTTCCCTCAAGGAACACTATCAACATCCAGACCTTGACTATCCCCTCGACCAATGACCCTTCAAAACTGGGTTATCATGCAATCAGTGAGTGATCCTTCATTCTCCTAGTCTACCCTACATCCAAACATATTGGACAGACACAATAATGATAACAAGTCTTTCAAAATCCCCCTTCCCTCAAGGAACATTATCAACATCCGGACCTTGACTATCCCCTCAACCAGTGACCCTTCAAAACTAGGTTATCATGCAATCAGTGAGTGATTCTTCATTCTCTTGGTCTGCCCTGCATCCTAACATATTGGAAATACACAATACAATGATAACAAGTCTTTCACAATCCCCCTTCCCTCAAGGAACACTATCAACATCCAGACCTTGATTGTCCCCTCAACCAATGACCCTTCAAAATTGGGTTATCATGCAATTAGTGAGTGATCCTTCATTCTCTTGTTCTGCCTTGCATCCAAACATATTAGAAATATACAATACAATGATAACACGTCTTTTACAATCCCCCTTCCCTCAACGAACACTATCAACATCCGGACCTTGACTGTCCCCTCAACCAGTGACCCTTTAAAACTAGGTTATCATGTAATTAGTGAGTGATCCTTCATTCTCCTAGTCTACCTTGCATCTAAACATATTGGAAATACACAATACAATGATAACAAGTCTTTCACAATCCCCCTTCCCTCAAGGAACACTATCAACATCCAGACCTTGACTGTCCCGTCAACCAGTGAGCATTCAAAACTGGGTTATCATGCAATCAGTGAGTGATCCTTCTCCTATTCTACCCTACATCCAAACATATTGGAAATACACAATATAATGATAACAAGTCTTTTACAATCCCCCTTCCCTCAATGAACACTATCAACATCCGGACCTTGACTGTCCCCTCAACTAGTGACCCTTCAAAATTGGGTTATCATGCAATCAGTGAGTGATCCTTCATTCTCCTAGTCTATCCGCATCCAAACATATTGGAAATGCACAATACAATGATAACACATGGAAATCTTTTAATGAATCTTAGTCACCGGTAACGCATGGACAGTCAAACTAGTAGCCTCCAAAGCATTCAATAAGTGAATATGAATGTTTGAAAACTTTCCTCTCAACTTCTCCAAGCACTCCTAATCAGTTAGAGGGATATTTCTAGAATCTCCACTACTCCTATCCTTACCAACAATTCTTAAACACACTTTATCTGATATGATAATAACATGCTAAACTGAACCAATGGCATGTTCTTTGTGTGGTACAAGGAAGATTTGGCTATCAAATCTTCCTTCGTGCAAGCTGAGCGCGAGAGAAGGTATGTTATTTCTTCATCTTTGATTGGTATCTTTGACAGACAATGTCTTTCAAGCCTTTGACATCATATTCGACCAAAAATTTCAAATGCATTGCATTTTATTTGATCATGAATGCTCACTGAAATGACCGCATTCTACTGGTGTCATGCCCTAGCCTGTGCTTTATCTCCATCATTTGATGTTATTGGTGCTTGTTATATCGATTCACTATTTTGAAATGTTTGGATTTGAGTTTTTTGATATTACAATTTATCATATCAGATAAAGTATGTTTAAGAAGTTTTAGTGTCTAAACACTCAACTAATCCCTCTAACTGATTAGGAGTGGTTGGGGAAGTTGAGAGGAAAGTTTTCAAACATTCATATTCACTTATTACTAATTTGACTGTCTATGCGTTAATGTTTAGAAGAGATCAATAAAATATTTAAAGACATTCTTACATGTTTGGAGAGGTTTGAGAGGCACTTATCATGACTATACCCTCATAAATAGCACCATAGGCTGGTTTTACTAAGTTTCCTTTCTCTATTTTGAGGTTTCCTTTCTGTACTGCAAGGGTATAGTTAGAGGGTTCATTGAAAAAATGATCCTTTGAATGGTTACTATAAATATGAATGATGTGATATAGCATATTTCTCATTTTACTTGAATTTTGGAATAGTTTGTGCAAGGGTGAAAGTACTTTTGATTGTTTTGGTCGTAACTGTTCCTCTACACAGTCAAGAAATGTAACTATCTAATGATTATATGTAATGTTGAATGGATTAAATGCTTTATTCTTGGTAGAAGTGAATGGAAGGAATAGTGTTTGTGTTAGGTTTCATTTATTATTGAATTCAATGGTTTCCAAGATGTGTTGAGGAGTTTTCTCCTTATTTAATGTTAATTGTTCCTACACAATCCACTCATACAACAGTGAAATGCTATGTGATTGACAATTTCATACAACTGGTCCTTTAGCGTGTATTAAACAGAATAGAATTTTCAACATATTATTATCATTCTATTTTTTTGTTGTAAACATGCCATTGGTTTAGTTTTGTAAAAAAAAATTCATGTTGATTTTTTTTACAAAATAGATTACAAAATACTCTTCAAAACAAAGGAAAAACTTAGCAAATTCAATCTAACTTGTTGTAGATGAAGGAATAGTCATGCTAATAGTTCCTCTAAGTCTTCCAAAACATTTATTGAACTCCCCTAAAGTCCTATTGGATCCCCAAATTTCTTAATCCAATCAACTTACATCAGGATCATGAGAAACTTCAAAGGATTAAAAACATTACTTGGAACAGTCACTAGTTTTACCAGTCAAAATGTAAGGAACAGAATTTTAAAGTGCTCACAATATATTCAACGATGAAATGAATGCTTGGAGATTGCTTACTATTCCATCCTTGAATTTAGAAACCAAAATAATAAGTAAAGAAGCCTTTCAACAATGCATAACACAATGGACTTGCAAATTTAAACTTCTATTTTTTATTGAATCTTTGTTCCTGTCGTACACTCCAGGCTTAAGTATGTCGTACAATGACTTCCAAAGGTTACAAATAACTCCATCACAACTTCCCCAACCATGAAGAAAATAGGTGAAGATCTTGATGGTTTCATGTTTTAATCTTTAAGAACTTGATCAAGAACATAGGTTTTAATGAAATATCAATTTGATTTGCAAAGTTTGTGTTCTTTACAAATTTGAAAGGCTTTAATACTTACTAGGGCAGATGTGGATGTGAAACCTTATGCTTTTACTACTAAGTCTTTGTTTGTTGGGCATACTGATTATAATTACTTGACAAATATCACAAACGTTGCTAATTAAGGTTGGTAGGATGATTACGCCTATCCTAAAAAAAGACTGTCAAATCATTATGCTTTCAAATCAATTACCTATCAACATATCCCTTGCAAGGGAGAGAAGCCAAACACATAAAGAACATGCACATAAACATGGCAACTGAAAAACTTAAATGGAATACACCAAGAAGTACCAAATGATGAATGCTCAATTGTTGTAATGGAAAAGCATCAGAACCGTCCATTTCTAGAACTTGATTTTCTAGTCTAAAGGATTTTTCTATAGTCGTAATGATTTTTCTAGAACTTGATTTTCTAGTCTTAATGATTTTTCTATAGTCTTATTGATTTTTATATAGTCTTAATGATTTTTCTTTCATCCTAATGTTTGTTGCTCTTGATAAATTAGGCCTTGAATTTGAATTTTTGTTCACTATTTTATTTCAGCTTGATATTTCATTCATTTTTCATATACACAGAGACTACACATGCTGATAAAAAAATGAGCTATTTGATTATGGTTAACTATTCATGATTGTAAATAGTCAATATTTCTGATGGTACTCCTTGGTGTATTCCATTTTAAAATAATCATGTTTCTATGGCTATGATAAATGTCCCTTAGTGTTGAGAAAATTAGAGTTGAAAAAATGGTTGCAAACAAATCATTCTTCTTCCACCAACATTCTAGTCAATGTACAAGTAACGAGTCATTCCATTCAAGAAAGACCATGTCTGACAATACCAACCCAGAACAAAATAAGGAGTATGCATAATTTTGTGATTGTATCTTCCATTAGAGCCACTTCATATGCACAGGTGATGAACATGCATATTTGCCTGAGTGCTATTGAGAGCTTACCCAACAACACATGTACTATTGTGAAAATCACCACAAATCTATTTGTTGTTGGGTCTAGCTCCTAGTATTGCTTGGTCAAATATGCAAGTTTTTCACTTGTGCATATACCTTCTATGATCAACTCTTATATGCACAGGTGATGAACATTCAAATTTGCCTAAGCAGTACTTTGAGTAGTCCTCCAACACATGTACTATTATGAAAATCATCAAAAGTCCATTTGTTGGAGGAAATCTCATAGTACACATGTTTGGAGGTCTGAAGGAAACAAGAGAATTTGAAGAGTCGTGAGTCTTAAGATTGTACTTAATATAGCCAAGCTTCGTTCAATGGTACATTCAAACATGAAACAAACCATTCTTAAACCAGATTAAACTAGTAAACCAAAGGACATGCTTTCACTACTAAGTCTATGTTTGTTGGGCATAATGATTATAAGTACTTGACATATATCACAAATGTTGCTAATTAAGGTTGGTGGGATGATTACGTCTATCCTAAAAAAAGACTGTCAAATCATTATCCTTTGAATGGTTGCTATGAATATGAATGATTTGATATAGCATATTTCTCATTTTACTTGAAGTTTGGAATAGCTTGTGCAAGGGTGAAAGTACTTTTGATTGTGATTGTTCCTCTACACAGTCAGCAAATGTAACTGTCTAATGATTATATGTAATATTGAATGGATTAAATGCTTTATTCTTGGTAGAAGTGAATGGAAGGAATAGTGCTAGTGTTAGGTTTAATTTATTATTGAATTCAATGGTTTCCAAGATGTGTTGAGGATTTTTCTCCTTTTTTAATGTTAAATGTTCCTGCACAATCCACTCATACAATAGTGAAATGCTATGTGATTAACAATTTCATACAACTGGTCCTTTGGCGTGTATTAAATAGAATAGAATTTTCAGCATATTATTATCATTCTATTTCTTTGTTGTAAACATGCCATTGGTTTGGTTTTGTAAATTTCTTTTCGTGTTAAATTTTTTTTTCTATTTTTTCCATTTGATAACCACAATCAACATTTCAAAACAGTGAATAACATCAAATAATAAAGATAAAGCATGGGCTAGGGCACAACACCAGTAGATTAAAACTGAACCAATGGCATGTTTACAACAAATAAATAGAATGATAATAATATGTTGAAAATTCTATTATGTTTAATACACGCCAAAGGACCAGTCCCAACAATTCTTGAACAATAAAGTATGTTTAAGAATTATTGGGAGTAGTTTTCAAACATTCATATTCACTTATTGAATGCTTTGGAGACTAGTGGTTTGACTGTCCATGCGTTACCAGTGACTGAGATTCATTAAAGGATACAAAACCCTTCATTTTGGGTTATTGTGTGTGGATTCAAATGTAGGTTTGATTTGGTTAATGTTTAGAAGAGATCAATAAAGTATTTAAAGACAATATTACATGTTTGGAGAGGTTTAAGAGATACTTATCATGACTATATCCTCACAAACAACTGCATAGACTGGTTTTACTAAGTTTCTTTTCTCATTGCCAAAGTGGCCAAAGACTATGTTAGGCTAATAAAATATGGGGATTCTCTTTACCGTTGCAAATATTTGAAGGTTGTTGCACTTGGACGGATGTGGGTGTGCAACCTTATTATTTTACTACTAAGTCTCTATTTGTTGGGCATACTGATTATAAGTAGTTGACATATATCACAAATGTTGCTAATTAAGGTTAGCGGGATGATTATGCCTATCCTGAAAAATACTATCAAATCATTATGCTTTCAAATCAATTACCCATCGGCGTATCCCTTGTGAGGGAGAGAAGCCAAACACATAAAGAACATGCACATAAAAATGATAGCTGAAAAACTTAAATGGAATACGCCGAGAAGTACCAAATGATGAATGCTCAATTGTTGTAATGGAAAAGCACCAGAACCGTCCATTTCTAGAACTTGATTTTCTAGTCTAAATAATTTTTCTATAGTCGTAATGATTTTTCTAGAACTTGATTTTCTAGTCTTAATGATTTTTCTATAGTCTTAATGATTTTTCTTTCGTCCTAATGTTTGTTTCTCTTGATAAATTAGGCCTTGAATTTGAATTTTTGTTCACTATTTTATTTCAGCTTGATATATATTTCATTCATTTTTCATATACACAGAGACTACACATGCTGATAAAAAAATGAGCTATTTGATTTAGGTTAACTATTCATGATTGTAAATGGTCAATATTTTTGATGGTACTCCTTGGTGTATTCCATTTTAAAACAATCATGTTTTTATGGCTATGATAAATGTCCCTTTGTGTTGAGAAAATTAGAGTTGAAAAAATGGTTTTTTAGTGTCTGTGTATTTGTAGGTTGCAAACAAATCATCCTTCTTCCACCAACATTCTATTCAATGTACAAGTAACGAGTCATTCCATTCAAAAAAGACCATGTATGACAATATCATCCTTTGGGCATGCTCTATTGAGATCTCTAAAATCTGTGCAAATTCGAATGGATTTGTCATGTTTGGAAACTGGTAAATTGTTTGATATCCATTCAACATAGTCAATAGCTCTTATGAACCCTGCACCAAGAAGTTTCTCTAATTCTGCTTTGACTAGAAGAGCTATGTGAGGATGCATTTTTCTCAATGTCTGTTTGACTGGTTTTACACCTGGAGCTATGGACAAGTGATGCATACTAAGATTAGTGTCCAACCCTGGCATATCTGAATAAGTCCATGCAAAATTGATCTTATTTTTCTATAAGAACTTGGTGTACACTTCATTTTCTTGTGATAACAAGGACTGAGCCAAATGTACTATTTGTGAAGCCTCATCTATACCCAAATTGACTACTTATGTTGGCTCAACAAGAACTGAAGATCTGTCTTGAAAATAGCTAGGGAGATGATTAAGTACCTCATCCTAAGGTGCCTCGGAGAGGTTTTCACCCTTGGATATGTCATTTATTTTTACTTTTTTTGGTTCTGATATTGCCACACAGTGGTTTTCGCCATCAAAACATTTTTTCCTTTTTTTCTTTTCTTTTTATTTTGTGACTAAGGTACTTGATGTCTAGCTCTTTCATGCTGGTAGTAGATTCACTGGTGGAAGAGACTAAAGGTTCAATGGCATTCAAGTAACATGCTATCTCATAGTCATTTTGGAATGTTAAGAGCTCAAGTTCTTGATAGCATTGGGACCAATCAATGAGGTTAGAATAAGCAAGGGTTAATTCAATGACTGGTTCAAGGTTGTGAATGTGAATGATATCATCTCTGGTGACCGAAGAGTTAGAGTCTGTTAAGTATCCTTCTAAGCTACCCAAATTAGGATTCTTCCTAACAAGTGAAGAATCATCCACTAAGGCAACATGTGGGTTCAAATCCTTTAATTCTACACGTGGCTCATTAGCTACCCCAGGTTGAGAAATATAAGTATGGATGACATCAACATCCATGTCAACTATGGAAGCATCAGAGAGAGAGTCCCATCCATACTCATGTGAATCTATTTCTGAATCCCGACTAGGATGTTTACACCATGAAGGTTTGGGACGTCTTGATGTGGAAGCTCTAATTTCATCAAGGGTAACATCTCTCTCCATCAAATGAACAATACTATTTCATTGATGTTCTCTAATAGGATCTTCTACATCTTATTCATCTTGTTCTATGGTTGCAACAGTCTCATGAGCGACTAGACTATCTAAATCTCCCCAAAGGAGATTAGTGGAAGGGACCCAATCTTCACACATATCCTATTGATTTTTCAAATTGGGCATGTATTCCATTTCATCTTCACTATCCAACTCATTAAGGACAGGAGCAATGTTCTTGTAATGATTTGCAAATCCTAGGCCAATCATCTTCTTAGACTTGCGTCCAAAAAGAGCATGATCAAGAGGTTAATCCATAGCATCCAATCTGTGACTAAGAGGACCATATCCAAGATAGCCCATCTTTTTGACAAAAGTATAACCTCTTCCATAAGCCTTAGGAGAGGGAGAGAAGTTCTCATTATGCATGTACTTTTCTTCTCTATAAATCCAATCTTTAACAGCCACCTCTTCTTTCTCATCTTGGATAGGTATTGAGGACTCTACTGTTGAACCTACAACTGACTTACAACTGATTGGAGAGATTTTTGAAACAATGATTGAAGATCACAATGAAAAAGTGGTTGTATAGATGTACAATATGTTAAATCAGTATTATGTTGTCATTGATGTCAACTAGTTTCTTAGTAGTTTGACAAGTACTTATCTTGTAAGTTATCATTACCGAGACATCTGAAGAATGGTGAAAGATGGTCACAGTAGATGAGGATAAGGAATGCATTGGATAACTTATTGATGAGTTTTTGATCTCATTATATTGACTTTAGTATGTTGTATTCATCTATTATGGAGAACAAAACTAAAAGGCACAAAGCAGTGTTGGTTGGTAAAAGAGAACAATTTATTGTTTACCGAGAATCTTAGTGTAAACACCAATGACAGTATACACCGACATAGTGTGTTGTATACCGAGCAAAAGTTTAACCAATGAAGGTTTACCGACGCATTACTTTGTTAACCGAGGAAAACAGAAAAGCATTTAATGTTATTGATGAGCTGGATTCACATGATTTCAAGGTGACAAGTCAAAGTTTGTTACAAGGATCTATGGCTAACAAAATTCAAGGAGGATCTGACGAAGGAGATTGAAACATGTTAATGACACATCAGCCGAGGAAGTTTTAAGCAGCAAAATCAGTGGATATGATTAAGCGGCAAAATCTGATGGATGAAAATAAAACAGCTTACATGTTTATTTAAGGGGAAAGAAAATACATTATTTTTAAGAACAAGAGAATCCAAAGAAGAAGGAGATGCTGCAGGAGTGGAGAGTGAACTAGCATTCATGCATTTCTAATCAAACAGGTTATTGAACCGAGCTGCAGAAACTGAGCTACATAGAGCATATTACCAAGTGACTGTAAGTGGAATTGATGTTAAGATCTAAAGTGATAAAATGGTCAGAAATATTTGTAAGAGCAAAAAATTGATCTGTAATCTGCAATTTATTGTATTAAGGCAGATCAACCTACTATTACTTTCTAATAATTGTAAACAGTGAAAATCTCTTAACCGAGTGGACTTTTAAGTCTTATTTGTGTTTCATTCTGATAAGTGAAACATTGTTATCCTATAAATCAGCACAGTGAGTGACAGAAGATTGAAAGATAACTTCTAGTGTAAAATCTTCTAACTAGGTCACACCTAACAGTGTGTATTGTAACCTTTAACAGGGTTGAGTCCTCACAGGCCTCACTTTAGAAGAGTGAAATTTTTGGGTTGCCGGTTCCCAGGTGATTTTTCCCTTAACAGGGTTTCCACGTTAAATCAGTGTGTTATGTGTTGATTGTGATATTTGTTTGCTATCATACTTTACATTTTAGCTATTTGATTTAATCGGTAATTACTAAGAGTCTTAACTAAAGATCGGTAAAAACACTAATAGTGAATCATATATATGTTTACCGACTGTCAGAAATTTGAGAAACAATACTTTGGATTATTCATTTTGTTTTGGGACTTGGATAACTGATTCACCCCCCTCTCAGTTATTCTAACAATTGGTATCAGAGCTGTTTGGTTGCTTGGAACAGAGTTTTAAGGACTTGAGCATAAAGATCACAAAATGAATAAGAGGGAAGTGCCTAGACTGAACAAAGATAACTTCTCAGTATGGCAACAGAGAATGAAACTGAATATAGCTGGAATTGGTGGAGATGCACTATATTTTATGACAACTGGCTACAGTGAACCAACTGGTCCTCTGACTGTGCAACAACTAAAAGACAAGCATGATCACAATGTAGCAATGATGGAACTTGTTGCTGCCTATACTGACGTTGAATTTGAATAAATCAAAGGATTGACTACTGCTACGGAAATGTGGGATAGACGTCTAGAACAAGTATACAGTGGTAACAAAAATGTCAAAAGACCTAGAGCAGAAAGTTTGAGAGGAAAATTTGATGAAATGAGAATGAAAGAAGGAGAAAATATTGTTGAATATTCAAACAGAATTAAAGAAGTTGTTTATGCTATACAAGCTTCTGATGGAGTAATTGAAGAAGAGACAATAATCAGCAAAATCTTCAGAACCTTGCTACATGTCTATGCAATCAGAGTATCAGCAATTCATGAGAACCGAGACACATCCAATCTTACACTTGATACCCTGATCAATAAGCTTACTACTTTTGAGTTGAACAATTTTGATAACAATGTTGTACCTTCTGTTGAGTCTTCTTTCATGTCTTCTCGGAAGATTGGGAAATCTAGCAAGAAAAATAGAAATAATAATGACAGTGATACTGATGATGACCTTGATGAGCCTGAAGCATTAATGGCTAGAAGATTACCAAAAGGTAAAGGGAGATACAAAGGTAAGTTACCCTTGGCATGCTTTAATTGTAAGGAAGTAGGTCATATTGTTGCTAGGTGTCCTCAAAAGAAAAATGATGATGATGATGAACCAAGAGATAAATCTGAAGGAAGTTATGGGAGGAAAGTTAACAAAAGCTACCGATACAGTAATAGAAATGACCGAAAGGACAAAGGTAAAAAGGCCTATTATATAGCTACAAATACTAACTCTGAGTCTGATTCTGATGATGAAGAGGTAGTGTTTGTTGTAATGAAGGAAGATTCAAAAGAAGATGAATCAGCCCTGATCTCACTAATAAGCAAGAATGAAACATGGATCATTGACAGTGGCTGCACACATCATATGACAGGTGATGTAGATAAGTTTGATGACTTAGTTGAATATAATGGTGGATCTGTAAGAATGGGAAATGATGCCCCATGCACTATGAAAGGTAAAGGTACCCTTGTAATTAATGATAGAATAAAATGTGAGAATGCTTACTGGGTATATGGACTGAATTACAATTTGTTAAGTGTGGCACAACTAATCAATTCAGGTCACAGATTGGTGTTTGAAAATAAAAAGGTGAAAATCTATGAAAGTGGAGGAAGACTTGTTGGGACTGGTACTCAAACCAGAGGTAATCTTTTTCAACTTGATATTGATGAGTCTTCTTGCCTACTTATGAAAGATGAAGATGCTTGGCTATGGCACAAGAGATTATGTCATGTAAAATTTGATAATATGATCAAAATCAGTAAAAAGAAAAGAGTTAGAGGTTTGCCCAACTTATTTAAGCCTGATCACACTTTATGCCATGAATGTCAGAAAGGGAAAATGACCAAATCTAGTTTTAAGAGTAAAGACTTCTCAATAAAGAAGATTCTTGAGTTGGTGCATACTAACTTATGTGGACCTATGAGAACTCAAAGCTATTATGGCGATAGATCCTTTATTCTCTTTGTTGATGATTACACTAGATTGATGACTGTGATGTTTTTGAAAGAAAATTCTGAAGCTTTCAAAATGTTTAAATGGTATAAGGCTAAAGTAGAAAAAGAAACTGGAAAGGAAATCAAATGTCTTAGATCAGATAGAGGTGGTGAATTTATATCTGATGAATTTACTAACTTCTATAATGCGCATGGAATCCAAAGGTAGGTGTCAGCACCGAGAACCCCACAATAGAATGACATTGCTGAGAGAAGAAACAGATCAATAATTGATTGTGCTAGGACACTGATGATACAAAAGAATGTCACTCAGAAATTTTGGAGAGAAGCTGTAAGCACTGCAGTCTATGTGCTTAACCGAGTACAGTTGAAGAAAGACACCAACCGGACACCATATGAACTTTGGTTTGGACACAAGCCCAATGTAAGTTACTTTAGAATCTTTGGAAGTAAGTTTTTTATTCTGAAAGATGATAGGAATGGTAAGTTTGATTCCAAAGGTGATGAAGGAATATGTTTAGGATATTCTACCCAAAGCAAAGCTTACAAATGTCTGAACAAGGTGACTAATAAAATTGTTGAAAGTGTGAATGTTCGTGTTGATGAATATGATGATAAGATTACAGATGAGCAGATGAAGGAACCAGAAGATTACATACAGTTCACTTACTGAGTTTCCTGAGTTTCAACCACCACAGACTGCTTCAACTAGTGAATAGATAAATAATGTACCACAACTGACAGAACCGACAGAACATACCGATGATCAAGGAGGAGTTCCCGAGCAAGCTAATGAATCAGAATAGAATACACAACAGAATACACAACAGGATGCACAAGATAGAAGATCTAGGATACTTGCAAGATTTGTTAGAAGACATCATCTTGAAGATCAGATCATTGGAGATAAGACTGCTGGAATGCAAACAAGAAGCAAAACAAGACAAGGTACTTGCTTAGTTTGTGAATTTGAACCTAAGAATGTAAAAGTTGCTTTGGATAATGAAGAGTGGGTCAAAGAAATGACTGATGAAATTGAGCAGATTGAGAAAAACAAGACATGGACCTTAGTACCCCGACCTAAAGATAAGAATGTAATTGGTACTAAATAGATTTTCAGAAATAAGCTGAATGAAAATGGAGAAGTGACAAGAAAAAAAGCCAGACTTGTATGCAAAGGTTATGCGTAGGAAGAAGGGATAGATTATGGTGAGACATTTGCACCTGTTGCGAGACTTGAAGGTGTCAGAATGTTACTGGCATATGCTACACATAAGAAATTTAAGGTAGACTAAATGGATGTCAAGTCAGCTTTCTTGAATGGAATACTTGAAGAGGAAGTCTACATTGAACAGCCTGAAGCATTTGAAGATCCAGAGAACCAAGATATGGTTTGTAGACTGCACAAAGTGTTGTATGGACTGAAACAAGCACCGAGAGCATGGTATGAAAGATTGCACACCTATCTGTTAAGTATTGGATTTATCAGAACAAGTGATAATAGTAACTTGTATATGAAAGGTAACACTGATGATACTATTATCATAGCTGAAATTTTTGTAGATGATATAATTTTTGGAGGAAGAGACAATGTGTGTAAATCATTTGCTAATGAAATGCAAAAAGATTTTGAGATGTCAATGTTTGGAGAGATTAAGTTCTTTCTAGGACTACAGGTGATTCAGCATAGTGATGGAATCTTCATCACTCAATCAAAATGCATAATGGAGGTATTGAAGACATTCGGCATGGAAGATGCAAAACTAGTGGGAACATCGATGGCTACTGGATGTAAGTTGACAAAGGAAGATGAGACTACCGAGGTAAATCAGACACTTTACCGATCCATGATTGGTAAGCTGATGTATGTAGTTCACAATAGACTGGATATAGCTCATGTTGTTGGTATAGTTGCAAGATTTTCTGCAAATCCAAGAGAATCACATATGATAGCTACAAAAAGGATATTGAGATATTTTAAGAAGATAAAAGATTATGGTTTATGGTATTCAAGAGATGGTAAATTTGAACTGAAAGTGTATATCGATGCTGATTGGGTTGGTAATGTGGATGACATAAAAAGTACAATTGGAGGAGCATTTTTCTTTGGAAATAGACTTGTAACCTGGACAAGCAAGAAGCAGAGTTGTATTTCTCAGTCAACAGCTGAAGCAGAATATGTTGCTGCTGCAACAAAATGTTCAAATATAGCCTATATCAAGCAAGTGTTGGAAGGTATGAATGAGGTGATCACTGATCCAGTGACAATCTATTGTGACAATGCTAGTGCAATAAATATATCAAAGAACGCACTAAAAAAAAAAGCATATATCAATTAAGTATCATTACTTAAGGGAACAAGTGCAGGAAAAGCAAGTTACACTGGAGTTTGTTACATCAAAAGAACAACTTGCAGACATTTTTACAAAGCCTCTGCCGAAAGATACTTTTGAATATTTGAGGAATAGACTTAGGGTCCGTCCCCTATCTATTGGTCACTAAGGTGATCTGGAATGCTACATCAGCTCATTATATCAGAAGATCATTCATGTTGATGCTAGCATAGATTGCACTTTGATTAAGTTCAAGGTTGTGATTAATTTTGAAGAACAGATGGAGATATTAGTATACTGAGATACAATGAAGTAGACTGGACAACAAGGATGTTTGTTTATTTTGTTCATTTGTCATTGTTGTCAAAGGGAGAGAATAGGCAAATATGAATAAGCGAAAAGGAGAGAATCTGTACTGTAAAAACAAAGGGTGAAAATACTGAATAGGAAGAGTTAAGGATGAACTATCTAAGGGAGAGCTTATGATAGACAGAGTTGTAGAGTATATGTTTGGTATGTGTTTGGCACATTCATATTATCTGAGTTGCCATCAATGCCAAAGGCAGAGATTTTTGAACCTACAACTGACTTACAACTGATTGGAGAGATTGTTGAAATAGTGATTGAAGATCACAATGAAAAAGTGGTTGTATAGATGTACAATATGTTAAATCAGTATTATGTTGTCATTGATGTCAACTAGTTTCTTATTAGTTTGACAAGTACTTATCTTGTAAGTTATCATTACCGAGACATCTGAAGAATGGTGAAAGATGGTCACAGCAGATGAGGATAAGGAATGCATTGGATAACTTATTGATGAGTTTCTGATCTCATTATATTGACTTTAGTATGTTGTATTCATCTATTATGGAGAACAAAACTAAAAGACACAAAGTAGTGTTGGTCGGTAAAAGAGAACAATTTATTGTTTACCAAGAATCTCAATGTACACCGACGACAGTATACACCGACGCAGTGTGTTGTATACCGAGCACAAGTTTAACCGATGAAGGTTTACCGATGCATTACTTTGTTAACCGAGGAAAATAGAAAAGCATTTAATGTTATTGATGAGCTGGATTCGCATGATTTCAAGGTGAAAAGTCAAAGTTTGTTACAAGGATCTACGACTAACAAAATTCAAGGAGGATCTGACAAAGGATATTGAAACATGTTAATGACACATCAGTCGAGGAAGTTTTAAGCGGCAAAATTAGTGGATATGATTAAGCGGCAAAATTTGATGGATGAAAATAAAACGGCTTACATGTTTATTTAAGGGGAAAGAAAATACATTGTTTTTAAGAACAAGAGAATCCGAAGAAGAATGAGATGCTACAGGAGTGGAGCGTGAACTAGCATTCATGCATTTCTGATCAAACAGGTTATTGAACCGAGCTGCAGAAACTGAGCTACACAATGAACAAACTAAGCTACATAGAGCATATTACTGAGTGACTGTAAGTGGAATTGATGTTAAGATCTAAAGTGATATAATGGTCAGAAATATTTGTAAGAGCAAAACATTGATCTGTAATCTACAATTTATTTTATTAAGGCAGATCAACCTACTGTTACTTTCTAATAATTGTAAATAGTGAAAATCTCTTAACCGAGTGGAATTTTAAGTTTTATTTGTGTTTCATTCTGATAAGTGAAACATTGTTATCCTGTAAATCAGCACAGTGAGTGACAAAAGATTGAAAGATAACTTCTAGTGTAAAATTCTCTAACTAGGTCACACCTAACAGTGTGTATTGTAACCTTTAACAGGGTTGGGTCCTCACAGGCCTCACTTCAGAAGAGTGAAATTTTTGGGTTGCTGGTTCCCAGGTGGTTTTTCCCTTAACAGGGTTTCCACGTTAAATCAGTGTGCTATGTGTTGATTGTGATATCTATTTGCTATCATACTTTACATTTTAGCTATTTGATTTAATCGGTAATTACTAAGAGTCTTAACTGAAGATCGGTAAAAACACTAACAGTGAATCATATATATGTTTACCGACTGTCAGAAATTTGAGAAACATTATTTTGGATTATTCATTTTGTTTTGGGACTTGGATAATTGATTCACCCCCCTCTCAGTTATTCTAACATCTACAAATGTGCCAAATAAAGTCATGGCTAAAGAGGAAGGTCTCATTTCTTGTGAAGGCTTTCCATAAGACCTAGGTGAAACTGGTAGCTTTGTAAAGAAGTTAAGTTGATACCCCCCCATACCAAGGTCCATTGACTTGAACTTATCTTTGCACTCTGCTAGGGTCGCATTAAAATATTCTGCTTCTCTATTGAGGGGAACATGAGTCCCTGTTGAAATTGAGTTAACAGATAAAGTGCTTGTTAGAATAACTGAGAGGGGGGTGAATCAGTTAGTCAATGTCCCAAATCAAAATGTATAATTCAAAACAAATACTCCAACTTCTGCTACTCGATAAACATAAAACATTTTCTCTGTACTGTGTTTTTATCGATTAGCAGTCCAAAGACTTATAGTAGTTATCGATCAAATCTAACATGTAATATGCAAAGTGTGATAACAAACAAATAACACATAACACAAGAGATTTAACGTCGAAACCCTGTGAAGGGAAAAACCACCTAGGACCTACAACCCAAAATATTCACTCTTCTGAAGTGAGGTCGGTAAAGACCCAACCTTGTTAAAGGTTGCAAACACACTGTTAAGTGTGACCTTGTTAGAGGATTTTAGACTAGAAGTTATCGTCCAACCAGCAATCACTCTGGGGTTGACAGGATAATAATGTTCATTCTATGAATGAGACATCATAAGACTTTCTTAGTCCAATCGGTTAAGAGATTTGACTGTATACAATGGTTAAATATATAACAGTAGATTATCTGCTTTAATAAAACTTCAATTATAGATTACAGATCAATATTTTGCTCATATAAATCCTTTTGATCAATGTAACACTTTATATTCAACAATGTATCAAGTTACTGTCCATCGATAATTACTCTATGTAGCTCGATAATTATTCTGCAGCTTGGTTCTCACTAACCAGTATGATCAGAATGCATGAAGCTTCTTCACATGATAGTTTTGCAGTCTCTTCTGTTCCAGTGCTCATTATGAAATATCGAGTCTCTTATATAGACATGTAAAATGTTTTCTTTTCCTCCATCATATTTTGTCACTTAATTATCATTGTTGATTTTTCCTCTTCAATCTTCCTTGGCTGATGTGTCATTAACACATTTCAATCTGCTCCGTTAGATCTTCCTTTAATTTTGTTAGCCATCGATCTTTATAACAAACATTATCCATTACCTAGATTTTGTACACTTTCCAGCTCATCAATCTTATTGGCTAAGTTGATCATTTAATTTATTTTTGTTCTTCTCAGTTAACAAAGAAATGTGTCGGTGAACACAAGCTCGGTTACAACTACACTCGGTATAAACTACACTATGTCGGTGTATACTGAAATGCTTTATTTACCGACAACACTGCTTTGTGTCTTTTAGCTCTATCCTTCATCAAAGATGAATGCAACATAATAAAGTCAATATCATAAGGTCATAGACTCATCAACAAGTTACTCAATGTATTCCTTATCCTCATTTGTCATATACATCTTCCTCATGTAGATATTTATGTTCTTCATCTATTTCACCTTTATTCAGATGTCTTGGTATAGTAACTTACAAGATAAGTGTTGTCAAACTAGTTGACATCAATGACAACATAATACTGATTTAATCATATTCCATATCTAATTAGAAAACTCCTTAGTGATCTTTTAATCACAGATTCTTCAATTAGGTTCCAAATCAGTTGTAGTTCATCAATATCTCCCTTTGGCATTGATGGCAACCCAAGTAATATGAAATGTACCATACACATACCAAACATGTATCCTACAACTCTGTGAACAAAATATGTAAGTTGAATAGACTTAATATGTTTAATCACTATGTTACTCAACATTTGTAATGCTTCTGTTCTCAGTAACTGATCTTCAATGCTCTATTCCTTACAGATTATCTCTCCCTTAGATAGTTCTCATCAGTGCAGTTGATCTCTATGTTCATATTCTTTATCTCTCCCTTTGACAACAATGCCAAAGAAACAATCAGCTCTGTAGTAGCTAAGTAGCTCACTATTGTCCATTACATTCTCTATATCTCAGTATATTGATAGCCCAATCTGTTTCAGTTCTCCAAACTTAATCACAACCTTGAACATGATTCAAAGTGTGAACTATGTTGCATCAACATAAATTATCTTATGATAAAATGAGGCTGATGCAACATCTAGATCCCCTTAGTGACCGATAGACTAGGGACGGACCCCAAGTCTAGTCCTCAAGTATTCAAATGTGTCCTCTAGTAGAGGCTTTGTAAAGATATCGACAAGTTGTTCTTTGGATGTAACAAATTCTAACTTCACTTGCTTATCCCGCACTTTCTCTCTTAAGTAATGATACTTAATAGATATATGTTTTGTCTTAGAGTGCATCACTGGATTCTTCAAAATAGTAATGGCACTAGTGTTGTCACAGTATATAATCACCGAGTTAGTGATTACCCCATTCATTCCTTCCAACACTTGCTTGATGTATGTGATGTTTGAGCAATTAGTAGTAGCAGCAACATATTCTTCTTCAGCTATAGACTGAGAAATACAAGCCTACTTTTTACTTTTCCAGGTTACAAGTCTTTCACCAAAGAAAAATGCTCCTCCGGTGGTGCTTTTTCTATCATCTACATTTCCAGCCCAATCAGCATTGGTGTATACCTTTAGTTCAAACTTTCCTTCCTTAGGATACCAAATGCCACAATCTTCTATCTTTTTCAAGTATCTTAAGATTCTATTCATAGAAATCATGTGTGATTCTCTTGGGTTAGCAGAGAATCTAGCAACAATTCCCATAGCATGTGCTATATCTGGTCTACTGTGAACTACATACATGAGCTTACCAATCATGGATCGATAAAGTATCTGGTTTACCTCTGTAGTTTCATCTTCCTTTTTTAGTTTACATCCAGTCGCCATTAGTGTTCCCACAGGTTTAGCATCTTCCATGCCAAATGTCTTCAATACCTCCTTTATGTATTTAGATTGTGTGATGAATATACCATCACTCTGTTGAATCACTTGTAGTCCTAGAAAGAACTTAATCTCTCCGAACATAATTATTTCAAATTCCTTTTGCATCTCATCAGCAAAGGCTTTGCATATATGATCTTGTCCTCCAAAAATAATATCATCCACAAATATCTCAACAATGAGAATAGTATCATCGACATCTCCTTTCATATAAAAATTGTTGTTTTCACTTGTTCTTACAAATCTAATACTTAGAAAATAAGTATGTATTCTTTCATACCAGGCTCTTGGTGCTTGCTTCAAACCATATAAAGCTTTGTGTAATCTACATACCATATCTCTGTTGTCTAGATCAATAACCCTTTCGGTTGTTCTATGTAGACTTCTTCTTCAAGTATCCCATTTAGAAATGCTGACTTCACATCCATTTGATAGACTTTGAATTTCTTGTGTGCAACATATGCAAGTAACATTCTAACTCCTTCCAATCTAGCAACAGGTGCAAATGTTTCACCATAGTCAATGCCTTCTTCCTATGCATATCCCTTGCAGACTAATCTAGCTTTATTTCTTGTTACTTCACCATTTTCATTCAGCTTATTCTTGAAGATCCATTTAGTACTGATAACATTCTTGTCCTTTGGTCGAGGTACTAAGCTCCATGTTTTGTTCTTCTCTATTTTCTCTACTTCTTCTTTCATTTCATTAACCCATTCATCATTTTCTAATGCAACTTTTACATTTCTTGATTCAAATTCACAAACTAGACATGTATCTTGTCTTGTTTTTCTCCTAGTTTGCATTCTAGCTTGTTTGTCTCCAATAATTTATGTCTCAGGATGATGTCTTATGAAAAATCTAGCCAACACTCGGTCTCTTCTTTCTTGTTCATCCTGTTCAAGTTCATTTTCTTTCTTGGTAGCTTCATCTTGCTCATCGGTTTGTTCTTCCTATTGTTCTGCATTGATTTCCTGCTGACTGATTATAACAGGTTGTGACTTCAGTAGATAATTAGGTTGTTCAATGTAGGTGAATCTACCATAGTCTTATGGTTCCTTTTTACTATCTTCTATGTTCTTGTCATCAAACTCATCAACACGAACATTAGTACTTTCAATTATCTTATTTATAGCCTTATTTAGACATTTGTATGCTTTACTTTTCGTAGAATCTCTTAAGAATATCCCTTCATCTCTTTTGAATCAAATTTTCCATTTCTCTCATCTTTCAAAATAAAACATTTACTTCCAAAAATCCTAAAATAACTTATAGTAGGCTTGTGTCCAAACCATAACTCATAAGGTGTCCGGTTGGTGTCCTTCTTTAGTTGTACTCGATTAAGGACGTATACAGCTGTACTAACAGATTCCCTCCAATATGTCTAAGCAACATTCTTTTGTATCATCAATGTTCTAGCACAATTAATTATTAACTTGTTCCTTCTTTCAGCAATGTCATTTTGCTGAGGTGTCCTCAATGCAGAGACCTGTCTCTTAATACCATGCTCATTATAGAAATTAGTAAATTCATTAGAGATAAATTCACCTCCTCTATCAGACCTTAAGCATTTAATTTATTTTCCAGTCTCTTTTTCTACCTTAGCTTTATACCATCTGAACATTTTAAAAGCTTTAGATTTCTCTTTCAAGAACATAACAGTCATTAGTCTAGTATAATCATCAACAAAAAGAATAAAGTATCTATCACCAGAACAACTCTGAGTTCACATAGGATCACACAGGTCGGTATGAACCAACTCAAGTATCTTCTTTGTTGAGTAGTCTTTGCTTTTGAAACTATACTTGGTCATCTTACCTTTTTGAAATTCATGGCACATAACATGATCAGGTTTTGATAAGTTAGGCAAACCTCTAACTCTTCTCTTTTTGCTAATCTTGATCATGTTGTCAAAGTTTACATGGCATAACCTTTTGTGCCACAACCATGCATCTTCATCTTTCATCAACAAATAAGAAGACTAATCAATATCAAGATAAAATAGGTTACCTCTGGATTGTGTACCAATTCCGATAAGTCTTCCTTCACTATCATGAATCTTCACCTTTTTACTCTCAAAAGAAAGTCGATGGCTTGAATTGTTTTGTTGTGCCACACTTAACATATTATAGTTCATTCCATCAACCCAGTATGCATTTTCACATTTTAATCTATCATTAATCATCAGTGAACCTTTACCTCTTACCATACAAGGTGCATCATTGCCCATTCTCACAGATCCTCCATTGTATTCATCTAGTTGATTAAATTTCTCTACATCACCAGTCATATGATGTGTACAACCACTATCTATGATCCATGTATCATTTCTATTTACTCTAGAGATCAATGATGTCTCTTCATGTCTCTCCTCTTTCTCTGAGTCATCTTTCATAGCAACAAATACAACTTCTATGTCATCATCAGAATTAGATTTAGATTCAATATCTTCAGCTATGTAACATACCTTTTTTCCTTTTTCATAATTGTCATGGTTATCTCTGTTGTTGTGTCGGTACTCTCTACTGACTCTTCTTCCATAATTTCCTTCTGATTGGTCTTTGGGTCTATCATCATCTTTCTTAAGTAGACATCTGGCAGCAATGTGGCCAACCTCTTTACAATTAAAGCATGCCAAAGGTAACTTACATCTATATCTTCCCTTTCCTTTGGGTAATCTTCTGGCCATAAGAGCTTCAAGGTCATCAAGCTCATCATCAGTATTGCTATCACTATCATCATTCTTAATTTTTTTGCTAGATTTACTAATCTTCAAAGAAGTCATGAAAGCTAATTCAACAAAAGGAACAATGTTGTTATCAAAATTATTCAATTCAAAGGTTGTAAGTTTATCGATTAGTGTGTCAAGGGTAAGATTGGCTATAGCCCTTGTTTCATGTATTACAGAGATCCTGATTGCATAAACCAACAACAAAGTTCTAAGAATTTTTCTGATCATTGTCTCATCATCAATAACTCCATCAAATGCTCTAATAGCATGTACTACCTCTTTCATTATGTTTGTGTATTGCACAATGTTCTTACCTTCCTTCATCTTCATATCATCGAATCTACCTCTTAGGCTTTCAGCTCGGGCTCTCTTAACATTCAAATCTCCACTGTATATTAGATTTAGCTTGTCCCACATCTTTTTAGCAGTATCACAATCCTTGATGTCTTCAAATTCGACATCGGTATAGGCAGCAACAAGTTCCATCATAGTGATATTATGTTCATGTCTGTCCTTCAGTTGATCTAGAGTTAAGGGACTAGTGGGTGGTTGTATATAGCCATTCTCCATCAAGTCTAGTGCAGAATTCCCAATACCAGATATGTGCAACTTCATCCGGCTCTGCCATACTATGAAGTTCTCTTTGTTCAGTCTTGGCACTTCCCTCTTATACATCTTTAGACCTTTGTGTTGAAGTCCTTAAAACTCTATTCTAAGCAACCACATCTCTGATACCAATTGTTAGAATAACTAAGAGCGGGGTGAATTAGTTAGTCACTGTCCCAAATCAAAATGTATAATTCAAAATAAATACTCCAACTTCTGCTACTCGGTAAACATAAAACATTTTCTCTGTACTATGTTTTTACCGATTAGCAGTCCAAAGACTTATAGTAGTTACCAATCAAATCTAACATGTAATATGCAAAGTGTGATAACAAAAAAATAACACATAACACAAGAGATTTAACATAGAAACCCTGTGAAGGGAAAAATCACCTAGGACCAGCAACCAAAATATTCACTCTTCTAAAGTGAGGTTGGTAAAGACCCAACCTTGTTAAAAGTTACAAACACACTATTAGATGTGACCTTTTTAGAGGATTTTAGACTAGAAGTTATCGTCCAACTAGCAGTCACTCTGGGGTTGATAGGATAACAATGTTCATTCTATGAATGAGACATCATAAGACTTTCTTAGTCCACTCAGTTAAGAGATTTGACTGTGTACAATGGTTAAATATGTAGCAGTAGATGATTTGCCTAATAAAACTTCAATTGCAGATTACAGATCAATATTTTGCTCATATAAATCCTTCTGATCAATGTAACACTTCAGATTCAACAATGTATCAAATTACTATCCATTGGTAATTACTCTCTATAGCTCGGTAATTATTCTGCAGCTTGGTTCTCACTAACCTGTATGATCAGAATGCATGAAGCTTCTTCACACAATAGTTCTGCAGTCTCTTCTGTTCCAGCACTCATTATGAAATCTCTAGTCTCTTATATAGACATGTAAAACATTTTCTTTTCCTCCATCAAATTTTGCCGCTTAATTATCATCGTTGATTTTTCCTCTTCAAGCTTCCTCAGCTAATGTGTCATTAACACATTTCAATCTTCTCTGTTAGATCTTCCTTTAATTTTGTTAGCCATCGATCTTTATAACAAACATTATCCATTACCTAGATTTCGTACACTTTCCAACTCATCAATCTTATCGGCTAAACTGATCATTTAATTCCTTTTTGTTCTGCTCGATTAACAAAGAAATGCGTCGGTGAACACAAGCTCGGTTAACACTACACTCGGTATACACTACAGTCCATCGGTGTATACTGAAATGCTTTATTTACCGACAACATTGCGTTGTGTCTTTCAGCTCTATCATTCATCAAAGATGAATGCAACATAATAAAGTCAATATCATAAGGTCATAGACTCATCAACAAGTTACTCAATGTATTCCTTATCCTCATCTATCATATACATCTTCCTCATGTAGATATTTATGTTCTTCATCTATTTCACCTTTATTCAGATGTCTAGGTATAGTAACTTACAAGATAAGTGTTGTCAAACTAGTTGACATCAATGACAACATAATATTGATTTAATCATATTCCATATCTAATTAGAAAACTCCTTAGTGATCTTTTAATCACAGATTCTTCAATTAGGTTCCAAATTAGTTGTAGTTCATTAGTGCTATCCCATGGTATGCAAATTTATACTCCATTGTAGGGGAACTTAACACACTGGTGATAGGTAGATGACACTGCTTGCATATCATGAATCCATGGTCTACCAAGTAAGATATTGTACACAAGGGGGCTAGCATCTACAATTTGAAATAAAAAATACTTTTCAACAGGACCAATCCTAACAGGAAGGACAGCCAACCCATTGGAAATTCTTTCCACCTCATCATAGGCTTTGACGGTGATCTTCTTTTTGGTATCTATAATTTGTTTAGAATAACCCAATATCTTTAAAAGACTCAAAGAAAAAATATTAATCATAGCACCCCCATCTATCAACACGTGCCTAACACAAGTTTTGTGGATCATGACTTCAATATGAAGGGTGAGGTTGTGTGGGTGGCTCAAAGCTTTATCATCATCTTCTGAAAAGGTAAGGTAATGAGGGTTGGCAATATGGTTAACCATGTTCTGTAATTGGTCAACGTCTAAGTTGTTAGGGACATTCACTGTGCGTAAAGCATCCTCAAGGACTTGCTTGTGGCTCAAGGACAACTCTAAGAGCTCAAAGATCAAAATCTAAGCTGAGGTTCTTTGCAAGTGATCTACAAGATTATAGCTCAACTTAGGATTCATAGTTGGTTTTGTGGTGACAATCTTGGATGCCACTTGCTTTGGTTTACTAGTTTGACTTGCATTGGGTCCTCTAATGACAATGGGACCTTGACTTCATGTGAAAGCATTGAGAGCTTGTGATGACATCCTAGAGTTAGGACCCCTTAGCACCATGACAAGTTCCTTATCAAAGACATGAGGAGAGTTCACGTCTAGATCATAACCATAGGGATCTTTACTTCTCATCATGTTGACATTTTCCTCTACAACTTCAAGCATGTTGACAACATTTTCTACAGCTGTGTAAGTGTAATTGATCTCAACCTTTCCATTCTTAGGTTTAGAGGTTTCCCCCTTTTCATACTTGGGTAAAGGCTCTTTGAATGCCTTATGGTCAACATTAGTGTTCAATCCATCTACCTTAAGCTTGTCACTCTCAATGAGATCTTGGATGATGTGCTTAAGTTTCCAGCAATTTTCAATATTATGTCCAATGCCATTATGAAATTTGCAAAAGGATTTCTCATCCCACCAATGTGGTTTAACATCCGGTATGTGATGTTTTGCTGGATCTTTAGGATGCACAAGGTTATTGGCAATGAGTGTTTTGAAGACATCCTCATATGAATCACCAAGCTTTGCAAACTGACACCTCTCTTTCTTAGGCTTATCTTGGTATCTTGGCTTATGCTCTTGTTGGTTGGATGCGTTGAGCTTCATGGCTTGAACTGCACTAGATAGATGAAGAACACCTTGATCTTTGGGTTGAGAGGAATCCACAACTCCATCATTAACCACTTGTTTGTTCCTATTCCAATGTGAGTTTTTCCCTTTTTCCTTGTTAGAGTTGTTATTATTTTGACCATTGTTGTTTTTTTTGTTGGCCAAAATTCCTTGTTCTCTCAAAACATCTTGAATCCTACATGTGGTTTCAACCATGGTGTCAAAGGAATCAAAGACAATTTTCCTAACTTCATACCACATTTCTAGAACCAAGTTGCTAACAAGGATATCAATCTTCTCATCTTCGGGAATGGTCCTAGAATAGCGAGAGCATTATTGTCTCCACCTTTGCAAGAAAGTGACAAAGGGCTCCCCTTGATTTTGTTTTAAGTTGCATAAGTCCAACATGGTGACAGATCTTGAAAGGCTGTATGCAAAGTGTTGGACAAATCTATGGACAAGCTCTTTGAAAGTCTTGACGAGGGGAGTTATGTTGGTGAACCATTCCATCGCTTGACCCTTGAGACTTCTTGGGAAAAATCTCATGAGGTACGAGTCATCTTGATGAAACTCAAAACTCATAATATAAAATTAGAGCACATGATCATGTGGATCTCCATTACCATCATACTTGTCATACTGAGGGATCTCAAGCTTTCTAGGAAATTCTTTCATACTCACACTCTTGTCAAAAGGATTAGGACAAATCAAGTCAAGTGAGAATGAACTCTTAGGTGCCAACATATTTTCCATCATATTCTGAAGTTGGTTAATCTTTTCTTCCTGAGATGGACCTTACTTCTTGATCTTTCTGTCCACATCGAAGTTGTAGGGGACTCTAGCACCCTTGTTGATAAAATTCTCTAGGAATTTATCTTTGTTTTTCTCCACATACCCCTACACATATTGTTGGAAGAGTGGTTCTTGTTGCATCTTCATGAAATATTGAGAGTTAAGGTCAAGACTTGAGCTACTTCCCCCATATTGTGAACCATGGTGAGCACGTTGAGAAGGTTGTCTTGAGTTCCTAGGAGGTGTTTGTCTCCTATAATGAGCATGTTGTGAAGCCCTTCTTCCTCTAGGGATAGGAGATCTTGAAGGTGTTCTTGAATGTCTCCTACTTCGTGGAGTCCTAGAAGGAGTGGATGGAGGAGAGTTGTTTCCACCACCAACACACATGTTGTTATACTGATCATTAAGTTGTTGAGCCAAGAGTCTATCTTTCTCTTCTTGTGCAACTCTCCTTTCTATTTTCAATAAAGCTTGTCTTTCCAACTCTAGAAGTCTAAATTTCTCTTCCTTTGTAGCTTGTTCATCTAGGAAGGCTTTCTTTTCAGGCTCAATTCTCTTGAGTCTTTCACTTGTGTATCTTGAAGTTGTTTGGAGTGGTGAACTTGGTCTTGAATGTTTAAACAAGTCATTGGTATATGCTGCATTCACATGAGTATCATAAGGCTCTTCGTTTTGACTATCATGTTGTGATTGTTTGTCTTGATAGGATTTCTTCATTTCTCTTTCAGACCTTTGGTGTGCATCCAAATATCTAGTAGACATAAGGGGTAAAACTGGTTGATTTTCATGAGAGGAACCACCAAACATAATGGTGTCTCTATGTATTTCAAGTATGTTGTCAAGACTTTTATCCCTTTCTTCCCTCTCCCTTCGAGTCATTGTGTAACTCATATCCATATCTGAATGAGAAAGTGCTAAGGGTGTGCTCAACTCACTAAGATTTCTCTTGAGATCAAACCAAACTTCTAAGGTATTCCTAGGGGATTGATCAAAGATGGGATCTTTTCCCTTACATTTTTGGCGAGTTTAGACTAAGGGTAATTGGTTAAAGACTACTTGAGGTCATTTTCCTTGATTTACTTGATATCTTGTTGTAACCGACATGAAAGAAAAGGAACTAGGTGAAAATATGACCCTAAGAAATGTTGGTACCAAACTAGGATAGTAAAAGAACTCAATTGTCCAAAAGAGAGGTGATAAGATAGAATTGTTGCAAGAGGTATAAACCAACACTAGCACCGAGGTGCCTAATGAATGGATAAGTATCCTAACACATATGGATCGAGAGGATGATTTACCCAGGTTATATTTGATTGAATTTGAATTTGTATGGAAGTGAATGGACAAGAGATTACTAAAACTCTCCGAGCGTGTTATCAAAGAATCCAAAGATTTGTCTTCTCAATAAGGACGGTTTCTAACTCACTGATTCCAAGCAAGGTCACTTGTGAAATCAAAGATTGCTAATTCAAGAGGTCAAAACACAGGAACCCAAGGTGCACATAGGCTTCTAACAGTAGGGTAAGTGGCCTAAAATGATCTGGATCAACCAAGGAAGACTGGAAATGACAAAAATTAGCTCATTATTTTGACAAATTGTGGGACAGTCTCGTGCGAGAGAATGCAGTCCCATGTGAAGAAATGTTGAGGATTGCATGAGAAAATGAAATCTCGCGTGACAAAATGACAGGCTCATGGGAGAATGTGTACAGAGCCAGGCAATAAAACAAGATCAGGTCGCTTGACAGCAAGTTTGTAAACTTAGGAACTCAGTTTTTATTCATTTTTAAAAGATCAAGTAAGTACATCAACATATTTTTATCATCTACCAAGCACACAAGATAGCAATCAAGGAGTTCAAGCAAACAATTGTCTTCAAATAATGAACAAGGGGCAAAGCAACCTTGCACATGAACAAGAATAGTGACTTAGTATGCTACTCCTTAAAGATTCTACTTGTGTATGTTCTCAAAATATTTTTCCAATCATGCACATAGCCCTAGCAAATAAAAATTTGGTTGCACTATGGTTCTTAGTAATGGTTTGACTTTGCAACTTTTGCAATCTCAAGAGGGCGAACTCCAATCCAGGTGGACTGGGGTTTTGACACATTTCGAGATTTTAATCAATTAGAGATGCTAAGGAGATCTGACAGCCCAACAAGAAACTACACCCATGGAGATTTCTTCCATCCACATGGTTTATCCAATAAAGGGAGTGTCCACTATGGTTAATCCTCTCTAACAAGGTGACTCACAAAAAAGGACCACATGGAGACTTAGCTTAGATTCAAGGATTTGAGTTTCTGATACTACCCAAAAAGAGAGTAGAGCATAATCCTCTAGCCTCTTCACTTCACCAAAACATAGCAAATAGATTCATTGACATGCTAAGATTGAAACCACCTCACCAAGGTTCATGATGTCAACAACAATGTCTACCGAGCTCTCTAAGTGGGACCAAGAGAGCATGTACCGATCAATGTTGAAGATTAAACCAAGTAAGACTGTGAGATAGTAACAATATCCTCCCTACCTACAAGGGGTTCTATTGTTAAGAAGAGCTTTGCAAGAAACCCACTCTCTCAAGAACACCACAAATAGTGTTCATAGGGCCTAATTACTATGTGAAACAAATATGCAAGAAAGTGAATCTATGTTCTTTTTAGAGCCTAAAATTGAAGTGTGATCTATGAAAGCAATAAACACTCAAGTTGACACATGAGAGATCCATTTTATGCCCAAAATCCAAATGTTATAAAGATTGTAGCAACTCACCTTAGGTCCAAAGATTTGCAATCCAATGCTATGCTACCTCAGCAATCAGAATCAGGAAAATAACCACAACAACCATTAATGTTAGAAAATAGCAAGAAAAAACTAGCAAATCTAGAAATTTAGGTCTCTACTATCAAAAGTCTGTGCGAGACAATACACAGTGTCACGCGAGAAAGTATAGAGCTGCGTGAGAAAGTACATAGGCCCGCATGAGAAAACACCTTTGTGGCACACAAAAGTGCTAATGTCAGCACAACTTCATACGATACAGAGAGAAACTTCACGCGAGACTCTGTAACAGTGATGCACGAAAGTACGGACAACACATGAAAATTGTCAGAAAAATACTATAAAATAATATGCGGCAAGAAATGTAATTTTCTACCCCATGGTGGGTGCCAAAAAATGTGTGCTAAAATGTTGTCACACTTCTATGAGTCATTATATATAAGATTTCTCAAGAATGAGGTCTCAAATGGCGACTCATAGCTCTTTATTCATGGAGTGCAAGGGTTTATGATGAATGCCCTCATATTAGACCTAGTTTGTGCCCATGCAAGTACATCATAAAATGAGAGATTCAAAGATGAAAAGAAAGAATGCTAGTCTCCATGATCATCAAGTATGCATGCAAATAGAAATGAAAACTATTCTATATGATAACAATGCATAAAAGAAAACTAATCTATGAAAGGAAATACTTATGCAAGATTATTCTATGAAAGGAAATATGAATCTAATCTAATATGCAAGTGCAAGATTAATCTAAATGGATTTCCATGGGGCATGAGAGAAGAAGACAAGAAGAGAGAAGTTGCAATATCCAAGCTCAAGTGCTCAAGAATCTTCTCCAAATTGCTCTCTAAACCTACAGCATAACAATACAAAAATTTTCTATATCAAAATGAGAAGGAGAAGGCTCCTTATAAAGGAAAGTGGACGGTCAAGATTAAGAGGCAAAAAGAAATGAGCAACGATGGAGATTAAATCTTGGTTGATCTATGTGCTCAAGATTCTTTAAGATGCTAAAAGATGAAAAAGGTCCACCACTTAAAAGTATGTGCATTCAAAGTAGAGAGAAAAGGGGATTTCTATTTATTTATTTATTTTATTTCCTTTTTCAACATAAAGAGATATTTTAAGTGGAGATTTTATTAAAAAGATGATTTTATTTAATTAAAAGGGAAGTTTTTTTTAATTAAATGAGGCTTAGGATAAAATGATCAAACCTTAGGAAAATATTAAAATAATTAAATTAATTACGATTTGATCAAGGAAATTGATTTGATGCAAGACATTGATTCAGGAAATTGATAAATTGATGAATGGGGGCCCAAAGTCTAGGTGATCATTTTAGGGTGCATACATTCGCTATTAAATTTGATGGTCATATGGATGTCACCAAAATAGCCAATTTGCCTAGTTTTGACAGTTGGATGGTCGTCAAATTTAGGCTCACGGAGTGGGTGATGTGGCAAAAAATGGCACCTTCTGTCAATGTGGTAGTGACATGGAAAATCCATACTTTAACATGTGGATGACATCACCAGTGATGTGGCAGATGAGTTGGCAATCCTACCATGTGACAGTTTATGATTATCCCGGGGTAGCTCTGCTGGCATGTATGGGGGCTGAGGTGGCTTGATGCCATGTGCTTCATGTGCCTAGATTTCTATGTTCCATGTGGCAACCCACATGGCTGTTGTGGTAGAACGGCTGAACAGAGGTGGCTAGAGCAGTGCACGGTGCTGGTGCTTGGACATTGGATTTAGTCCCATGTTTGTTGTAGGAGCATAGTAACACCCATTTTATATGTGCACCCATATAATTGAAACAAAAGAGCTCGTTAGGAGTGAGTGCAGGCCGAGGCGAGATTGCCTGAACTTGGTTGTCCTAGGTGCGATCCTTTTTGAAATGAAATGTCTAACTTGAGTGTTATGGGGAGCTCTTCTGTTGGGGTTGTTGTTGAGCCAATCTCATAATTGAAGTTGGTATCTTTAGTAAGTCCTTGGATTTTGTCCCACATGCACTGTGGAAAGGTTTTACATCAATTTTTATACACAACTCGCAGATGCCAAAACAAACAAGTGATCCTAGGGTAGGGGTTAGGCTTAGGCTCGCGATCTCGCTCTGAGTTGACTAAGGGTCGATCTGTGGACTCTATGTCAGTTGTTGGAATCTTTGATGATGACATCATGACCAATCAGTGATTATATGAATGAATGATAGATGTCAAATAATATTCTCAGTGCAAGGGGCCATAGGGGCTATATCAACCCCGTAAAATTATTTTGCAAGAAAATATTATGAGAAAAGACAATATTAAAAAAATAAAATTTAAATCATACCATGGAGATGCAGATCAGGTCATATGGCTTGATTTGCAAAAAACTATTTCCTCGATTTGGTTTCTTTCCGAATATGGGAAAGTTCATAGTTTATTTTAACCAAACAACCTCCCAAATGTAATGGTGAGATCAAATCTGAACCACGAGGCTTCCACAATATGTTGGTCTTCAGATCTGATATTTGGACCTTCAGTGCTTGTACCAAAATCTCTCCAAATAGGCTAATCAAAATGCTCCAATGACTTTGATACCATGTAAGAATTTGCAAATAGAAAAGATTGAGCCAAGGATCTAGAGATTAAAGGAAAACATAAATACAAGAGAGATTATATGAATACAATGATTGATGATTGAATTGATCCAATTGAATTGATTTATTTATATAATAGGCCTCCTTATATAGGAAAGGTGATAAAAGAGAATGATAAGGAGTTGATAAGCTATCACCTATGCTATGTGTAATCACATGTCCACCAAATGTAGATCATCCTCCATTATGCAATGAGGTATGTGCAATAGGATGAGGATGATAATGTGATATGTGCACTAAAGGTGGATCTCACACCTAAAGTGGAATTTCTCTTACACCATGTGCTTAATTGAGGTGAAAACTCCTAGGTGTCTCAATGACAAACTACTATACAATGCATTATCCTAAGTAAGATTAAGTAAGTGTAATTAGGAATATTTAATTACACCAACAAGGTTGATGAAGATTTAGGACATTGGGTAGCATAAGTGGCATGACCTGTAAAAGACAAGGAGGTAGAGAATCCTTCAATTGAAAATTTTAAGGTTGAGAAAGTTCATCTAGGAGCTATAAAAAGAGTTGATGATGCTAAATATTTGGAAACTTCTACTAAGAGAATTCTTTCCAAAACCTAGAAGGATGAAAAGGAAAAAAAAGAGTTGAAATAGACTGTGAGGATGATGGCAGAATACATCAATGTCATACATCATCCTAGTCTACATCCACTTTCAAAAATTCCCTTATTCATTGATCCCAAGTCTTCTATGAACCAAAAGATGTTGGACCAGATCACGAATAACAAGATCATAGAAAAGGTCTTTAATGACTGACTAGAAGGTGTGATATAGGGTGGAACTAATTATATTTTTTATTTGTAAAAGGTATATGAAGTTGTCACTATGGTGATTAAAGAATTGGAGGTGGAGATAGCTTCTTGGAAAAAGGAAGAAACTAAATGGGTGGCAGTAATTGCGTAAATGAATGACGTGCATAAATATGGGATTGTGAAGTTCTTAGTTGTGAAGACTTACATAATAGGTCTGGATGATAATGTTCCCTATGTCTCCAAGAAAAATATTGAATGGATAAATTCAATTATCAGATAGGGTCATGAAGAGTTAGTCAAGTTATAATTGAGCTCATCCTTACAATAAAAAAATATTTAAAATGCATTGATGCTTTGTTCCTAAAGCAGGATGGGAAAAAAATAGAGATGAAAAATGCCATGATAAATTCCTTTAAGGAGGAAATTTAGTTTATAAAGGAAACCAAATCTCCGAAGACCGAGGACTTCTCCAAGGTAGCAAGAACCGAATCTATGTTAACTATTTGTATTGATCAGTTGGAGACATGTGAACACAAAGTCGCACAAGTAAGGAAGGTTAAATAGGTTTGGAACTAGTGGATTATAAAAATTAGACTACCTAATTACCATATCATCCTAAACTTCTTTGTAGCGCTTATCAAATGGAAAAAACACCATGTCACTCTAGCTATGCAAATCCAATAAGTGGCTCCATAGCACCAACTCATCCTTAATCATGTCGCAAAATCCCAGTTCCCCTATTCTAGATATTTACTAAGTTTAGTTATTTTTGGTTACTCTAAAAAAATTTATTTTAATCCATGGTCGAGTTGAGTAACTTGGTTTTAAAATACATAACTAGCCGACATGGCTATATATATATATATATATATATATATATATATATATATATATATATATATATATATATATATATATATATATATATATATATATATATATATATATATATATATATATATATATATATATTATTAAGGCTTTAGAAAGGTCCGAATTTTTTATAGACTCAGAGACTTTATTTTGGTTTTCTGTTACATATGAATGAAATGTTGGTAGTCTTAGTGGCCATTTTGGAAATAACAAAAAAATGGAGTTCATACAAAGGTTCTACTATTGGCCTAAGCTACCTAGAGATGTCAGGAGATATGTGCGTTGGCAAAATGTTCAGCGCTCCCCTTGGGATTCACAACATGGCTTAACTGCCTCTTATGTCTTCTATAAGTCTAGTGGTTGTATCGGGCATTAACAGGTCAATCTTTTGGTGCAACGGAAACCACTACTTGTAACAAGTGGTATCAGAGCTTGGTCATAGGTTTGAATCCCCTCAGGTAACACTAAGGGGGAGATTGTTGGAAAAATGTGCAGTGCTCCCCTCAGGATTCATGACATGGCTTAATCGCCTCCTGTGTCTTCTATAAGTCTAGTGGTTGTATCGAGCATTAACATGTCAATCTTTTGGTGCAACGGAAACCACTACTTGTAACAATGTGGAGCAATGTGTGATATGTATGAAATCCAAAGGAAGAGCTAGCAATGCAGGACTTTATCAGCCCCTACCCATTCCTAATAGGCCATGGGAATGCATTAGCATGGATTTCATGGTGGGGCTTCCAAAGACAAGGACAGGGTTGGATAGTATCTATGTGGTGGTAAATCAATTTAGTAAGATGAGTCACTTCATTCCCTGTAAGACAACACATGATACCAGTCACATTGCTCAACTATTCTTCAAGGAAGTGGTAAGAGTTCATGGACTTCTCCTTATCATGGTCTCTGATAGAGATGCAAAATTTATGGGTCATTTTTGGAAGAACCTGTGGAATAGGTTGGGAACTAACCTATTATTTGGCTCAACTTATCATCCTCAAATAGATGGCCAAACTAAAGTAATAAATAGGGTACTAGGTAACTTTCTAAGGTGCCTAACTAAGGAGTCTGGACAGACTTGGGATTTAGTCATCCCTCAAGCAGAGTATGCCTATAATGACAGTGTGAACCGAACCACTGGCAAGATTCCTTTTGAGGTGGTTTATGAGATACATCCAAGGTGTGTAAATGAGCTCAAAGACCTAGGAGGTTCAAATCATATGAGTGGACATGCTGAGGACTTCTCCCAAACCATGAAGGAGGTTCAAGAACAAGTCAAAAGAACCTTGACTGAGGCAAGACAAAAGTTGAAGGCCAAAGTAGATGAGAGAAGGAAGGATGTTCAATTTGCAGTGGGTGATTATGTAATGGTACACCTAAACAAGTATAGGATTCAAAAGGGAGTACCTACTAAGCTGCAGATGAACAGAGTTGGCCCATGAAGAATTATGGCTAAGTATGGAACCAATGCTTATAAGATGGTTCTCCCACAAGACTTAGCTATTTATTTAGTCTTCAATGTGGAAGACCTAGTCATATATAAAGGACCTTTGACTGAGATAACTTAGAATATGCCAGAGGTATTGTCTGGTATCAATTCAATGACCATACCTCGCAAGCCTAAGCCTTAAGTTGAGAAGGTACTTGAATCAAGGGTAAAGAAACAAACCAAGCATAGAGTCTACATGGAGCACCTCATCAAATGGAAGGGACACCCTTAATTTGAAGCAACATGGGTGGAAGAAGGTGACTTTAAAAAGTCTAGCATCAACCCTTCTGTCTTATCCTCTACTGCACCCTGATTTCTTTTATGTAGAGGGGGAGTATGGTGGAGGAGCACCCTTATTTTTTAAGTCATCTTTGGCATGTTTATGATTTCTCTAAGGTCATGTTGACCAAGTTGTGGAATCCATTAGGGATTTGAAGTCTATCTAGTCCTAGGTTCTAATTTGTGAGACTATAGTATGATGGTCTTTTACTTGGTAAATTCAGGTAGATGATGTCACAAGGTTTAGAGTGTGTGAAGAATCAATTTTGGAGTCAATATGGGGTCTAGAACTCCATAGGACCTTCCTAAGGACTCTAGAAAACAAGATTTGGAAAAGTTGCTAAATTATTGTAAAAGTTGCTTAGCGATTTTTGCAACTTTTAAAAGTTGCTCGGTGCAAGTTTGTCCTAATGCCTTAATAGGCTTAAGAGGACTCTAAACCTTCCCTCATCCTATATTAGGGTTATATAAGCTAACCTTGGACCAAATCCTGAGGTTGGTCATTCCATTGTACAGAGAATAATTTATGGAAGTGAGCACAGTGTGTGGATTTAGTTACAGTTCAATAGACAATGAATTCAAGTGTCATACTATGAGTTAGATTTTGATCTATGGTTGATAGTATATGTTAACTGTGTCTTTACTTTTAATTTCTACAAATCATTTGTCTTTTCTATTCTTTTCATTATTCTAGTTTAAATCTTTTGTATTATCACTGGTCACTGGTTCCTACTAGGAAAGTTGTAGAAATGAGGATCTAATTCACTATCCCATCTTTCATTTTGTATGGCATTTTGGGGATAGTGACTAGACTCCATGAGTGTATCATATGCAGAAGGAGGGGCCCTAGAAAGATTATTAAATAGTTTTACAATCAAGCCCTAGGCGAGCCATGGTGAGCCCGGCTAGGAAGGACTGAGCCAAGAAGGAAGATATGTTGTAGGGATGAATATGGAAATGTGGATTAGTGGTTTGATACCTTAGGCTAGGTCATTGAAAAGATCTATATGCAAGGAGAAGGTGTGAACAATTCATTTGGTCACTCAAAAACAATGAACACTTCATGCAATCAGTAAAAGCCTCAAACTCTACCAAAAACACCTATTTTTGGTTAGGGTGTTATACGGTCTAGAGAAACCCTAAAACCTCCAAAATCCTTGAGAATAACTAAGAGGGGGGTGAATCAATTATCTAGTGTCGCAATACAAAATGTATAATCTAAAAACAAATACTTAAAACTTCTGATACTCGGTAACTTAAAATACTATACTGTCTGTGCTTTTACCGATTACCAGTATAAAACATGTAATGATTACCGATCAAATCTAATATGCAACATGCAAGTGTGACATCAAACAAATATCACAATCAACACATAACACAAGAGATTTAACGTGGAAACCATGTGAAGGGAAAAACCACTTAGGACCGGCAACCCAAAAATATTCACTCTTTTGAAGTGAGGTCGGTGAAGACCCAACCATGTTAAAGGTTACAAACACACTGTTAGGTGTGACCTTGTTAGAGAATTTTAGACCAATCGTTATCGTCCAACCAACATTCACTATGGGGTTGACAAGATAACAATGTTCATTCTATGAATGATACATAAAAGACTTTCTTAGTCCACTCGGTTAAGAGATTTGACTGTGTACAATGGTTAAAATATAACAGTAGGTGATCTGCCTTAATACAACTTCAATTGTAGATATACAGATCAATGTTAAGCTCATTCAATCCTCTGATCATTAAATCAATTCTGTCTCAATCAATATTCAGTAACTTAATGTCACTCGGTAATAGCTTCCTATCACTCGGTAAAAACTCTGCAGTTTAATTCTCACTAACCAGTTTGATCAGGCATGCATGAAAACTTGTTCACGCGATAATTCTGCAGTCTCCTTCCAGCATTTTTTTCACTATGAAACTATGGTCTCTTATATAGACATATAAACCATTTTCTTTTCCTCCATTAGATTTTGTCGCTTAATCATCTTTGTTGATTTTTCCACTTAATCATCTTCAGCTACTATGTTAGTAACACATTTGATTCTTATCCATTCAATCTTCCTTGAATTTCGTTAGTCGTCGATCTTTGTAACAAACTTTATCTTCAACTCCGTAATCATACAATTTCTAACTCATCAATCTTTATCAGCCAAAATAATCATTTAATTCCTTTTCTCTGTTCGGTTAACAAAGAAATGCATCGGTGAACACAAGCTTGGTTAACACTATGCTCGGTATACACTTCACTCTATTGATGTACATTGAAATGCTTCATTAACCGACAACACTGCTTTATGTCTTTCAACTCTTTTCCTCATCATAGATGAATGAAACATAATCAAGTCAATATCATAAGGTCATAGACTTATCAACAAGTTATCCAATGTCATATTTATCCTCATTTGTCATATCCATCTTCCTCATGTAGATATTTATGTTCTTCATCTCTTTCACTCATTTTCTACAGATGTTTCGGTATAGTAACTTACAAGATAAGTGTTGTCAAACTAGTTGACATCAATGAAAAAATAATACTGATTTAATCATATTACATATCTAATCAATTAGCTCGGTGATCTTAAATCACAGATTCTTCAATCAGGTTCTAAATCAGTTGTAGTTCATCAATCTCTCCCTTTGGCATTGATGGCAACTCAAGTAGTATGAAATATACCATACACATACCAAACATGTATTCTAAAACTCTGTGAACAAATGATGTACAAGCTCTCCATAGCTTAATATGTTTAATCACTACGTTACTAAACAACATTACAAAATATAGCTTTGCCAATCTGCAGATATGCTCTTTTCAGCTTCTCAGGTTCCTGCTTTTGTTCTCAATAGCTAATGTTCAATGCTCTTCCTTTCTTCCAGATTATCTCTCCCTTAGATAGTTCTCATCAGTGCATATTGTTTCATATTGTTTATCTCTCCCTTTGACAACAATGCCAAAGAAACAAATAAACACACTGCTCTTTAGTAGCCATGTAACTCTCTATTGTCCGGTACATTCTCTGTATCTCAATATACCGATATGAAAATATGTTCCAGTTCTTCAAACTTATCACCACCTTAGACATGATCCAAAGTGTGAACTATGCTGTATCAACATGAGTGATCTTCTAATAAGATTCGGCTGATGCAATATCTAGATCACATTAGTGACCGGTAGACAGGGGAAGACCCCTAGTCTAGTCCTTAAGTACTCAAATGTATCCTTCGGTAGAGCCTTTGTAAATATGTCTGCAAGTTGTTCTTTTGATGTACAAATTCTAGCTTCACTTGCTTCTCCTATACTTGTTCTCTTAAGTAGTGATACTTAATGGATATATGCTTCGTCTTAGAGTGCATCACTGGATTCTTTGAAATATTAATTGCATTGGTGTTGTCACAGTATATAATTATCGGCTCTGTGATTACCTCATTCATACCTTCCAACACTTTCTTAATATATGCAATGTTTGAACAATTTGTAGCAGCAGCAACATACTCTGCTTCAACTGTAGACTAAGAAATGCAAGCTTGCTTCTTACTTGTCCATGTAACAAGTCTTTCACCAAAGAAAAATGCTCCTTTGATGGTACTTTTTCTGTCATCCACATTTCCAGCCCAATCAGCATCGGTATAGACCTTCAGTTAAAACTTATCTTCCTTAGGATACCATAATCCATAATCTTCTATCTTCTTCAGGTATCTTAAGATTCTCTTTGTAGCAACCATGTGTGATTCTCTAGGGTTTGCAGAAAATCTAGCAATAATTCCCACAACATGTGCTATATCTGGTCTACTGTGAACTACATACATTAACTTACCAATCATAGATTGGTACAGTGTCTGGTTTACCTCTATAGTTTCATCTTCCTTAGTCAGTTTACATCTAGTAGCCATTGGTGTTCCCATAGGTTTAGCATCTTCCATGCCAAATGTCTTCAATACTTCCTTGATATATTTACATTGTGTGATGAATATTCCATCATTCTGTTGAATCACTTGTAGTCCAAGAAAGAACTTAATCTCTCCAAACATAGACATTTCAAACTCTTTTCTCATCTCATCAGCAAAAGATTTACATATGTGATCTTGACCTCCAAAAATAATATCATCCACAAATATCTTAGCAATAAGAATAGTATCATCAGTATCTCCTTTCATATACAAATTGTTGTTCTCACTAGTTCTAACAAATCCAATACTTAACAAATAAGTATGCACCCTCTCATACTAGGCTCTTGGTGCTTGCTTCAAACCATATAAAGCTTTACGTAATCTACATACCATGTCTTTGTTGTTTGGATCAACGAACCCTTCTGGTTGTTCTATGTAGACCTCTTCTTCAAGTATTCCATTCAAAAATGCTGACTTAACATCCATTTGATAAACTTTGAATTTCTTGTATGCAACATATGCAAGTAGCATTCTAACTCCTTCCAATCTAGCAACAGGTGCAAATATTTCACCATAATCAATTCCTTCCTCCTATGCATATCCCTTGCATACCAATCTAGCTTTATTTCTTGTTACCTCACCATTTTCATTCAGTTTGTTCCTGAAAATCCACTTAGTACCAATAACATTCTTATCTTTAGGTCAGGGTAATAAGGTCCAAGTTTCATTCTTCTCTATCTATTCTATTTCCTCTTTCATTGCATTAACCCATTCATCATTTTCTAATGCAACTTTTACATTCTTCAGTTCATATTCACAAACTAGACATGTACCATGTCTTGTCTTACTCCTTGTTTGCATGCCAACTTGTCTATCTCCAATAATTTGTGTCTCAGGATGATGTCTCTTGACAAAGCTTGCTAGTACTCAATCTCTTCTTTCTTGTTCATCCTATTCAGGCTCATTTGCTTGCTCGGTAGGTCCATCCTGCTCATCGGTTTCTCTTTCCTGTTCCTTGGTATTATTTTCCTACTGACCGGTTATCATAGGTTGCAGCTTTGGTAGATACTCTAGCTTTTCAATGCAAGTGAATCTACTGTAGTCTTCCAGTTTCTTTGTACTTTCCTCTACATTCTTTTCATCAAACTCATCAACTCAGACATTAGTACTTTCAATCATTTTATTAGTAGTTTTATTCAGACACTTATATGCTTTGCTTTTACTGGAATATCTTAGAAATATCCCTTCATCACCTTTTGAGTCAAATTTCCCATTTCTTTCATCTTTTAGAATAAAGCATTTACTTCCAAAAATACTGAAATAACTTATAGTGGGTTTGTGTCTAAACCATAACTCATAGGGTTTCTTGTTAGTGTCCTTCTTCAGTTGTACTCAGTTCAAAACATAAACAGATGTACTGACAGCTTCTCTCCAGTATGTCTGAGCAACATTTTTTTGCAACATTAGTGTTCTTGCACAATCAATTATTGACCTATTCCTTCTTTCAACAATCCCATTCCACTGAGGTGTCCTCGGTGCAGAGACCTGTCTTTTAATACCATGCTCATTATAGAAATTAGTAAATTCATCAGAGATAAATTGACCTCCTCTATTAGATCTTAGCCAGTCTCTTTTTCTACATTTTCTTTATACCACTTGAACATCTTAAATGCTTCAGATTTTTCTTTCAAGAACATAACAGTCATCAATCTAGTCTAGTCATCAACAAAAAGAATAAAGTATCTATCACCATAATAACTCTGAGTTCTCATAGGACCACACAGGTCAGTATGAACCAACTCAAGTATCTTCTTTGTTGAATAATCCTTGCTTTTGAAACTAGATTTAGTCATTTTACCTTTCTGACATTCATGACACATAGCATGATCAGGTTTTGACAAGTTAGGCATACCTCTAACTCTTTTCCTTTTACTGATCTTGATCATGTTATCAAAATTCACATGGCATAACCTTTTGTGCCACAACCAAGCATCTTCATTTTTCATCATCAAGCAAGAAGACTCATCAATATCAAGATAAAACAGATTACCTCTTGATTGTGCTCCAGTTACAACTAGTCTTCCTCCATCATCAAAAAAATTCACTTTCTTTCTCTCAAAAGCAACTCGATGACCTGAATTATTCAGTTGTGCCACACTTAACAAATTATAGTCCAGTCCATCTACCCAATAAGCATTTTCACATTTTATCCTATCAGTTATCATCAGGGATCATTTACCTCTTACCATGCAAGGTGTATCATTACCCATCTTAATTGATCCTCCATTATATTCTTCAAGTTGATCAAATTTCTCTTCATCACCAGTCATGTGATGTGTACAGCCACTGTCTATGATCCATGTATTATTTTTGTTAACTTTAGAGATCAATGTTGTTTCTACATGTTTTTCTTCTTCCTCTGAGTCATCTTTCATAGCGACAAATACAACTTCTATATCATCATCAAAATCAGATTCACATTCATTATCTTTGGCTATGTAACATACCTTTTTGCCTTTATCATTATTGTCTCGGTTGTCTTTGTTGTTGTGTCGGTAGCCTCTATTGATTCTTCTCCCATAGCTTCATTTAGATTGGTCTTTGGTTCTATCATCATCTTTCTTATGTGGACATCTAGCAGCGATGTGGCCAACCTCTTTACAGTTAAAGCATGCTAAAGGTAGCTTACCTCTATACCTTCATTTACCTTTAGGTAACCTTCTGGCCATGAGAGCTTCAATTTCATCAAGCTCATCATCAATATTGCTATCACTATCATCATTCTTATTATTCTTACTAGACTTACCAATCTTCAGAGAAGACATGAAAGTGGACTCCACAGATGGAACAACACTATTGTCAAAGTTATTCAATTCAAAGGTTGTAAGTTTACCAATCAGATTGTCAAGAGTAAGGACATTACCAGTTGCAGACCTTGTTTCATAAATAGCAGATATTCTGACTACATAAACCGACAATAAGGTTCTGAGGACTTTGCTTACTACTGTTTCTTCACTAATAACTCCATCAGATGCTCTAATAGAATGTACTACCTCTTTCAGTCTATTTGTGTACTGCACAATATTCTCACCTTCCTTCATCTTCATATCATCAAATCTACCCCTTAACCTTTTTGCTCTGGCTCTTTTGACATTCACATCTCCACTGTAAACTTGAGAAAGTTTATCCCAAATGCCTTTGGCAGTAGTGCAGCTTTTAATATCTTCAAATTCGGCATCGGTACAGGTAGCAACAATGTCCATCATAGTAACATTGTGTTCATGCCTATCTCACAGTTGATCAAGTGTTAGGGGACCAGTGGTCAGTTCTATGTAGTCATTCTCCATCAGTTCTAGTGCAGAATTCCCAATTCCAGATATGTACAACTTCATCCGGCTTTGCCATACTGTGAAGTTACCTTTGTTCAGCTTTGGCACTTCCCTCTTATACATTTTGAGATATTTGTACTGAAGTCCTTAAAACTTTGTTCTAAGAAACCAATGCTCTGATACCAATTGTTAGAATAACTGAGAGGGGGATGAATCGGTTATCGAGTGTCCCAATACAAAATGTATAATCCAAAAACAAATACTTAAAACTTCTAATACTCGGTAACTTAAAATACTATACTATCTATGATTTAAAACATGTAATGATTACCAGTTTAAAACATGTAATGATTACCAATCAAATCTAATATGCAACATGCAAGTATGACATCAAACAAATATCACAATCAACACATAACACAAGAGATTTAACGTGGAAACCCTATGAAGGGAAAAACCACCTGGGACCGGCAACCCAAAAATATTCACTCTTCTGAAGTGAGGTCGGTGAAGACCCAACCCTATTAAAGGTTATAAACACACTATTAGGTGTGACCTTGTTAGAGGATTTTAGACCAACTGTTATCGTCCAACCAACATTCACTATGGAGTTGACAGGATAACAATGTTCATTCTATGAATGATACATAAACAACTTTCTTAGTCCACTCGGTTAAAAGATTTGACTATGTACAATGGTTAAAATGTAACAGTAGGTGATCTGCCTTAATACAACTTCAATTGTAGATATACAGATCAATGTTAAGCTCATTCAATCCTCTGATCATTAAATCAATTCTATCTCAATCAATATTCAGTAACTTACTATCGCTCGGTAATAGCTTCCTAACGCTCGATAAAAACTCTACAGTTCAGTTCTCACTAACCAGTTTGATCAGGCATGCATGAAAACTTGTTCACGTGATAATTCTGCAGTCTCCTTCTTCCGACATTTTTTTCACTATGAAACTTTGGTCTCTTATATAGACATATAAACCATTTTCTTTTCCTGCATTATATTTTTCCGCTTAATCATCTTCATTGATTTTGCCACTTAATCATCTTCGACTGTCATGTCAGTAACACATTTGATTCTTATCCATTCAATCTTCCTTAAATTTCATTAGCCATCGATCTTTGTAACAAACTTTATCTTCAACTCCGTAATCATACGCTTTCCAGCTCATGAATCTTTATCGGCTAAACTAATCATTTAATTCCTTTTCTTTGTTTGGTTAGCAAAGAAATGTGTCAGTGAGCACAAGCTCGGTTAACACTGTGCTCAGTATACACTACACTCTGTTGGTGTACACTGAAATGCTTCATCAACCGACAACACTGCTTTGTGTCTTTCAACTCTTTTCCTCATCATAGATGAATGAAACATAATTAAGTCAATATCATAAGGTCATAGACTTATCAACAAGTTACCCAATGTGTTCTTTATCCTCATCTATCATATCCATCTTTCTCATGTAGATATTTCTATTCTTCATCTCTTTCACTCTTTTTCTACATATGTGTCGGTATAGTAACTTACAAGATAAGTGTTGTCAAACTAGTTGACATCAATGACAACATAATACCGATTTAATCATATTACATATCTAATCAATCAGCTCGGTAATCTTAAATCATAGATTCTTCAATCGGGTTCTAAATTAGTTGTAGTCCATCAATAGCTTGTGGAGTAGCTTGAGGAGGTGAGTGGATTTTCTCTTAGCGCTTGCACTACAATCATGTTGGAGAAAAAGGAAGAGTTGAGTAAGAACAAGAAAGATGATGAATCTATTGAAACTGAAGGACCTACTCCAAGATCGTTCACTGCAGATGCAATATTTGGTACATAATCTCCATTATAGATTGTGTTATTTAAACCATAAGGTGGTACTTTAGTAGCAGGAAGGAAGCCTTTTATGAAAATGTTGTATTACTGAGCTATATTCAATTTAAAACTAGTAGAGAAAAATAAAAATGGAAAAGCACTTTAAAGGACGTGTGGAATTTAGAAACACATCTGCATTGACACGTTAAAGTCACACGTATGACATGCCTCCAAATCTTCATTTATTTGACATGACAAATAAACCATTTTGGTTTAATCTTATTTGTTGTACATGTCCTCTACATGCAAGCATACAACATACACGTATGCCAATGACAACACAACAATATTGATTTGGCCATTTTTGTGGGCGGGTTAAGTGACTTAAATCACCATTAGTGAAGAGTAAACACGCATAGGGTATTTTAAATAATTGAAAAACTTACCTTTAAGAACCAATGGAAATTTATCAATCTCCTTTGAAATATAAACAAAGTTTTAGAGAGCTCTATGTTTGTCGATGGGAGGTATTTATTATGACTATCCAAGAAAATAATAAGAAAATATATTGTTACCTATGTGAGATGGAGGATTAGCAACAGGGTATGGACATCTTTAAAAGCATGTTAAATAGAGATTTTTCTCAGACATTACAAAAAGTGATTTCATATTAACATGAAATAATTTGATAAATTTTCATGCAAAATATACGAGCACCAACAATGTAGGACTGTGGCATAATATTTCTGATAGACGTGCTCTCATTGCTGGAACAATCGTAGGATATATATGCATAGAATATATTTACTGAAAAATATTTAACAATTTTGTGGAAAATACAATTGCTAGGCATAAAGCCACACCCTGTCCAACTTTCTCCAGCACCCTTTCATCCAATGTACTAAGGCATTGAAACAAATAAAATGACTGAACACTTTTACAAAATGCCTAACAAATAAAGGTGGTCACATGGATTGCAATAATCACATGGATTGCAATAATCACATAGGATATTTGCAATTTAGATTTGTTGAAAAGGCTTTAGAAATTTTTAAGATAAGTATACGTGGGCAGTTGCTACAACATCTGACAAAAGGTATTCTTAATGATGTGATGGTTGTTCATGTCTTGAATCAAAACTCATCAGCCGCAAGATCCCAGCTCGACTTTTGAGTGCCATGTCAAATGAAACTTTTACAAATAGATGGAGAGATATCAAATAAGCCAAATCTGAAATAAACAAATGGAAAGTAATTTTTTGGTTAATGTCATTGGCAATTCACTTAGAATGCTCTTGCTTATCATTTGATCTAATAAATTTTCTTATCATTTTTATGTAATAGTTTTTTTGGGTTAATGTTTCAAAGGATGCATAGTTGATTTGAAGCTATAACTTCTTCATTGATCAATGTTCTATCAATGGAGCTTACTTATCATTTTGATCTAATAGTTTTTTTTGGTTAATGCTTTGAAGGATACATAGTTGATTTGAAGCTATAACTTCTCCCTTGAAACATTTGTTGCACCCACAACATCATTCATGAAATGACCTACTACTTGATCTCATATACTACATGAATGCTTGCAACTAATAGACCACGAATTTCCCTAATTGACCTTCCAAACCTCTAATTGACCTTCCAAACCTCTATGACATACCCACTGCACCCATTAACTTAAATCTAAGATAGCGACCGGTCAGAATAAATCAATCAAAAAGTATAGCAAGAAACACTGAACCACAGATGCCTTAAATTCTTGTAGTCGTGCATTGTCATTTTCCAAACACTCTTGGTTGGAATTGTGTGGGAAACAAGGCAAAGATTTTAGAGTAAAAAGTTCAATTTTTTGAGATATTAGTATTTGCTTCAAGGGGGAAGACAATCATGGCTATGAAGCTATCAAGAATGGTTATGATGAGTATATAGGTGCGGAAAGGCCTTTTAAGACGATTGAAAAGACATGGGTTGTTGATTTAAATAGGCCAAAATATAGTCTTTTCTCCTGGTTGTTTTGCATTGGTTTTCCCTTCTCTTCAATTTTATTGATCTACAAGCACTCCTCTCCATCTCTGTCTCTGTGTCCTTCAATAGAAAACGCTTTTGGCTTTGTTGCGTTCATTTTCTTTGCAAGAAATTTGAATAGTAACAATCTTCTCTCATTCATCACTGGCACCAATGATATTGCACAGCTAGGAAGTGTCCAGTTTTTGCATTTTTTGTTATCAAGGGTTGTAGAATCTATATGCCATGTGCTACATTGAATAATTTTTCTAAGGCTAAGATCTTCTCGCTTAAGTTGAACTGGGCCATCAAGACCAGACCAACTACAACCTGTTCTAAAACTCTCATTTTAGAATAGGGAATATGATGATGAAGGTGGTTGTGTCTAGGACATTTTAGACTTGCTGATTAAATTTGCTTCAACGATTCTAAGCCTTCGCAACTAATTGATTTGGTCTATTTCCTACAATCATGTTATTTCATAACAATACATTTATGTCTATGGATATCTTCCAACCTTCATGCCTCCTTGTGGAAAAACTTTCCCTCCACGATACAAACATCTTGTTACATTGTTTCTCTCATGCATCTTTATTTTAGTGTTTTTGGGAAAAATGTATAGTTTAAAACTCTATGAATTTTTATTTTTCAATTTTGGAAAGGCAATCTTATGAATGGGTTTGATTGTATCACCTTTTTAATACTAGAAGATGCATTTTGTTTATTATCATTTTTTTGGGGTGATTTAAAAATATATGTTGAAGTTTGCATGATGCAACAAGAAGATGCCAAAGTTTAGGTATTTGATTTTTGGCATTTATTTTCATTTGACAATGTAGCTTGGGTTTTTTATCTTTACCTTTTTTAATTAAGTGGTAATAATTTGTCTTTTTGTTAATGGAACATCAACAACCATAGAAATCTATTTGAATGTATCTCTTTATTTATTGTATTTAAAATTAGTTATTGTAATAGTGAAGTTTTTATTTATATTAATAATACTATCAGAAAATGATTTAAAATATTTATGAGAATAGTGTATATATATATATATATATATATATATATATATATATATATATATATATATATATATATATCTATATATATATATATATATATATATATGTATGTATGTATGTATGTATGTATATATACATACATACATACATACAGACATACATACATACATACATACATACATATACATATGTATATATATATATACATATGTATATATATATATACATATGTATATATATATACATATATATATATATACGTATATATACATACATATATATACATTCATGTATATATACATACATGTATATATACATACATGTATATATACATACATGTATATATACATACATGTATATATATATATATACATGTATATATACATACATGTATATATACATACATATATATATACATACATATATATATATATATGTATGTATGTATATATGTATGTATGTATGTATATATGTATGTATGTATGTATATATATATGTATGTATATAT